>JAJJWW010019161.1:0-357960 GCA_023531295.1 Papaver armeniacum | reverse complement strand
TGAGGTGGAATTGGATTACAAATCATTATTAATCCTCCTCTCTAAGAAGATGGTGAAATGACATCTATACTTTGAGAGACTCTTCAGGACTTTGAATTCAAGACCCGAGCTCGCTTGACTCTCGGATTATAAACCACTTTAAGGATATAGGAAGCTACGAGGGAATCTACCATGATGACTTTATTTATGAGGGAAGATGATAATAATGTTCTTACTAGAGTTCTTTACTTATAAGAAATCAAAAACACTTTGTTTAGTATGAGCCATTGGGGCTCCCTTGAGGGCCTGATGGTTACTTACCCGATTTCTTTAAAACACATTGGGATATCTTCTCAAAAGAGATCTATAATTTAATTCAAGATTTCTTTTAAGACTATATTTATGCTTAAACAAATCAACTATAATTATATTACTTTGATTCTTAAGGTTCGGAATCATTCCTCTCCTGGTGACTTTAGGCCTATTAGCTTAAATGTAACCACTTAAGCCTTTCTTAAATAAAATTATATTTTAGAACCAATCTGCATTTATTCTGGTGTCAAATAACATATAATATCATAATAGCTCATGCAATTCTTCGATACTATGAAAACTTCAAAAAATAAGAATGGGCACGTTGCTTTAAAAATTGACCTCTCCAAAGATTTTGATGGAATCGAATGTCCTTTTTTATGGAAAAATTCTTAATGTTTTTTTTTATTTTAATGATGTTTGGTGTCATCTTATCATACAAAGTATGCCTACTACATCTTTTGTTCTTCTAAATGGCATACAGGTCAAAAGTTTAATGTTGAAAGAGGATTAAAAATAGGGAACTCTTAATCCCCATATCTTTTCATTATTTGCATGGAGTACATTTTCTAGACCTCTTTATAAAGGTTGAATCGAGATAAAAAAATCGTTCGAATTAAAGTGTCAAATCCGCTCCTTATGTGTCTCACCTTTTCTTTACTTGACGATTGTCTCCTTTTCTATAAAGTCGAACAATTGAAGCAAATAATTTGATAGATATCCTTAATCTTTTAGGTGAAACGTCGAGGGAAGAGATAAATCTTCAAAATTCCGGGGTTTAATTTTCACCCAAGCTTCATAATAGACATTGCAAAATTATTAGCAAAATATTAAAAAGTTAGACAAATTTCAAAAAATGATAAAATTTTGGGAACTCCATTATTCTTTAATAGGAATAAAACTAATAGTTTTGAACCTTTACTTAGCAAATGTTATATCTTTGCTTTACAAGGATGGAAGGATAAGTTTTTATCCTGCCGTGAGAATAATCCTTTTTAAGTCCGATCTTAGTGCTTATCCAAACTATCAAATGCAAGTGCATTGCGTTTCTTAAAACCGTGCTTAATAGAGTTGAAAACCGCAAAAAGACTTCCGGTGGGACAAGAAAGACACTTCTAAAGGAATCTATATTAAAGCTTGGGTTAGTATATGCACTAAACTTGATATAAACCCTCCTAAATAGAATCTATCCCTATTAACTAAGCTTGCATAGAGACTTTTACATAATCATGATCAACTTTAAGCTATTTTTCTAAAGCACAAGTATTTCCTCAAAAGTGATCCTCTAATTCATTCTAGGAAGTATAATAATTCTTGGATTTGGAATAGTATAAAAAAGGGTCTTATTATTATTAGTTCTAATTGTGAATGGAAGGTTAATAATGGCTTTAAAATAAATATTTTGTTTGATTTTGGTTTCGAATCGGGATACTCTTCTTTCTCTTATTGTTGTTGATGATAATGTTCTTGTGATCACAACCAACCAATGACACCAAGGGAACTGGAATGATGCTATGTAAGTATATTTACCTTGATATACGTAAAACCTGACTATGAAATTTGATGCTTCATTTCTCTTATTATTTTATGGGTTTTTCCATTTCTCTTATTAATAAAATAGGCATGAGAAAGGAGTTCATGGCCAGTCGATGGGCAACAAGCCCTTTACATGCGTAAGCCAAAGCATTTCTTGAAGCGCTCGGAGTGGATTAAAGAGTCGAAGCTCAACTCTTGTTGTTTTTTCAATGACTCGTAAAATCTTGTCTAGGGTCAGTGCATGGAGATCAATCTTCTCGATTTCATTGGAGAGTGCGATTACTATCTTGAAATGCAAAACTTATTCTTTTCAATGATGTTTTGTTTTAAGTTTAGACATAAAAACTTCATGTTTTCTATAGACAAATTAACTTGATTCTTCTTAATAAAATCAAATTATTTACCATAAAAAGAAAAAGAAAAATTGGATTACAAATATAAAATAAACCGAATCAATTTAACTTCTTCCAAGATTTCACCAAGCACCAAAAGTTTGTTTTTTGATAGACAAACCTTAAAGATGGTTACCATATTGATTGTTACCATAGTTTGGATAGAGATGGTTACCATATTGATTGTTCTCGGAACTATTATATCCCTCGTCAAAGCATCAAAAATAAAGCTAGGATAAGGAATAACCAAATAGCATATTACTCTAACATTGTTTTTCGTAGCCAAATTAAGAGCCGCCTAGTTGGCCATCCTTGTTATTACATTAAAGGTAATTTTTTGTTAATCCATAAGGATCCAAAAAGGAAGTTTTGTTATCTTCCAAGCATCCCTTACCACCAATTAAGATTAGTTTCATCCCGGTTAGAAGACTCATCGCTTTACGGTACCTAGCATCTAATTCTACTTCGAACCATCCTTTCCCGCACCCTATCATATCGCCATATCTACTTCCAAAGACGATCCTCATCAAGTGTTTGAGACGTTGCTCCCCGATTCTCACCTCCCTCCAAAGACCAAGGTAATCTCTAAGAATATGACATATAGTAACAATACTAGTATCGAGCGCCTCCAATAGGAAAGCTATATTAATCTTTTCCGATCCTCTTTTTGGCGGAATCCGGTGATTGAGAGCAGATTGGTTACTAGGATTACTTGAGCTACCATTCCAAGAGTGATGGTTAGCCTCCCAATTATCCTTCCAGGAATTTGATGGCCCTAGTAGAGACTGACTCCTGGGTGCCGATTACTTTCCTTAAGCGGCTTAGTACACATGGTTTTCCGGATGTGCCAAATGATATCAACACAGAAGGGCATTCCAAGTTTCCAAATCTGTTCCACCCTAATGGGTTATGATGCCAAGTGGCGATCCATTCTTTTACGGTGGGACGTAAATAGCAGATGTTCAAAGGGTTTCTCTATCTTAAGAGCACAAAATACAGATATTTGGGACTTTAACCTTAAAACTTGCATCCTACAATGGACCTGAAAACTAAGCTTATAAATTAGCAAGTTTTTCATTAATGGTGTTGTTGTCATGTACCATATTATTGTCATGATATACCACATCGATACTGAATGAATCAAGGGAGGAATTCTTTTCATGTTGGTTGTGTATATATTGATCCATTAATTTTCGGGCAAGCATACATAGTTTTCGAAAACTACTTTTGATTCATTATTCATGTTTTCGAATTATAATTGCAAAATATAATTCGAAGAGATGAGATGTGGGAAAAAATTGAATCACTCGTCAGAAACTGAATAAAAAATATGAGAGAATCTTAGTGGAGTAGTTTAATACGTAAATTTGGCAAGAGAGTTAACAATACTCAGATAACCTCCCTCAGTTTTCAAAATTTTAGCAGAACGTCAGGCTTGTTTGCATCAACTGTGAACGACATGAAAAGTATGCCGCCATTTTTGGTTTAATTTTCTTTGTTAGTGATGAATTTATATTTTTGAGGTGAAACGTGAAATCGCTGATTTTTTTACTTCTTTTGAAATTTGGCCGGGCACCACTAAAATCTAAAGAATTGTATAACTGCAAATTTGTATTCTTGTACATTTGCTTTTGCAAAAAAAGTAGCAGCTAACATCACTCCATAACAAATGAACCAAAGTTTTTTTTTTTTTTTTTTTTTTTTTTTTTTTTTTTTTTTGGAAAAGTGGTTTTGGGATACATTGTTAATTCCTTAGGCCAAGCACTATGGTGCCCCTTTCCCCTTCCCCATCCCTCATTTGTAGTGAAAAATCCGTTTTGTCAACCACTATGGTCTCCCATATCCCTACTTGAGGGATATCCCTTGATTCCCTTCCCTACTACTCAAAGTGGATCGGATCTGATCTGTCTTGTAGGGAAGGGAAACCACACGGAAACTCAATTTCCGTGTAAAATCCTGCTTCTGGATACTCAATTTAGTATAAACGGATATTGAGTATCCGTGATTTTTTTTACGGAAACTAAGTATCCGTTCCCTAAAAATGAGAGATAGGAAAGGGATGCCCACCATAATGCTTGGCCTTATAAGAGTTATTTCTTACAATTACGGGATTCGAACCCTATCTTCGTAGTGGAAGGGAGCATACTGGCCTGGTTGAAATGAACCCAAGTTAAGTTAAATGTTTTCGACCAAATGGGAATTAGTATTAGTCCGGCAAGAGACAGAGAAAATATATCTTGGCAACGTTCATTCCTCTAAATTTTATTTTTATTTAGGAAAACCAGCTATCCAATTTTGACTATGAAGCGAGCGTAAAACTATTGAAAACTCCACCCCTCACGTTTTCATTTCCTACAAAATATCAAAACTTGTTAAAAATGTTTTTTCTTTTGAAGCATTTTAAAAATGTTTTGTTAGGAGGAGCTATCGGTGCTTAAGCTACACAATCAAACTAAAATGGTAACAGGCTTATTACAGACTACAGTACCATATCCTGCTTAGTATGCAAACAAAAAAACATTAAGCACGTGATCCCAAATATTACTAGTAATTTAGTACCCAGCTACCATTGAGGGAAAAAAGGAAAATGCAATGAAAAGCAAGAAAAGGTTTGGTGGACGTCAAGACACGTAGCTTCTTTGAATTTGATGATGAATATGTGATGGTGCAAGAGTGCAGTGAAGCTTCTCCTTCCTCCTACCAAGTTGAAGGTTTAAATCGCCATTACTCTCCGGTCTCCACCATGACGGATTGGACATTGAAGGCCTGGATGTATTTGGCTGTCTCTCTCAATCCTATGCTATGCTTTAAGGGGAAAAGGACATTTTCAATTGACGGTTGCTATTTGTTATCTTAGGTTACTATCCCAATGACTCATGCATCTTATCCCCTCGTCAGTACTCATTTGCAAAAAAAAATGCTAGATACTGCGTAGCATCTTTTGGCCCCATGAAGCTGTCGTAGAAAAATTCAAAACTCTACGAGGGTTAGGGTGGGTTAAGAAATTTCAAAGAGGATATTCTGGGTTCGGTGAATCTAATTATTAGGAATATTTTTTTCATATGAATTTGGTAACTCGGTAGAATTTGTTCCTTGAATTTGGTAACATGTTACACCAGTCTTGAAAAATAAATATGAGTTTAGTCCTCCTATAAACATTTCTTTGCATTCGTCGTGTCCCTATATTTTTGAAACCCTTGCGTCATATAGTTAACCTAAAAACTAAGCCACTAATTAGCAAGTTAGTGGCGTTGTTTTCATGCCTCATTGTACTGAGATGATATACCAAATTAATACTTAATGAATCAAGGAGTAACTTTTTTCATAATGTTTGTGTATAAATTAGTTCATTTCTAGTCGAGTGTACGCACAAAGCTTTCGGCTTATATAGTTGATTCATAGTTCAAGTTCTCGCACTATGAAAGCAGAAAATAGATCGGCAAACTGAGATGTGGGAGAAAATTGAACTACTAAATCCTAAAAGAATAAGAATCTACAAGAACCACTGGAATTTTTTTAGCGTGGTGGTATAACAAGTAAATTTGGCAAGAAAGCACACAACACTAGGACAACTTCCATTTGTCTTTGTGGTTTTAAAAGAATGTTAAGTAGCTGCAAACAACTTGAAAAGGCCAACCCAACTTATCATCAAGAACCATTAAAGAGTTGTAACTGCCAATTTGTTATTTGTGTAACTTTGTAGTTGGGGAATGCATTCAATCCATAGCATTATTTTATTTTTCTTGCTAGGAAATGTCTGTCCATGAACGCTAATATAGAAACTAAAAATGAAGATTCCAAGACAACTTAAAACAAAAGTAAGCGAACCTAACTGCTGGAATAAGAGTAGTGATAAATTCCACGAAATTCACGGATTCTCACAGATTTGAGGGTTCTGCCACTCACAGGAGTTAAGGGTACAACCTTGTGCTTGTGGAAGATTAGAACTATGCTCATAGAGGAAAGCATGACCCATTTCTGCTTGTCGATTAACATTCACAGAATTTACCAACTCTACTGATAAAATTCTATGTAGAACCTATCCATCTGGACAAATTGAACTCCGAAAATAGGACTTGGCCCGAGATTTTCTTTTTCTTTTTTTGGTTATGTTCATTCTCCCTGGAAAATATATTTTAATGAAACGAGCGTGAAACTATTCAAAATTCCACCCCATGTTTTCTTTTCTAAAAAAAAAGCAAGTAGTGAGCACGTGCGTTGCACGTCGGCAATACTATTGTTTTCTACTTTGCAAACAATTTGGTGGTGCTTTGACACCCTATGTTATATTTTTTTTTGTCTGTAAAAGCTTTTTAGGTGGAATTGGGTTATAGATATAAAATAAACCGAATTGATTTAACTTCTTCTGAATTTCACCCAGCAGTAAAAGTTTTTCTTTTTATTTTTTATAGACAAACCTTAAGTAAATTAAAAAGTTACATTGTTTGGATAGAGATGGTTACCATTTTGATTGTTCTATGTAACCATTCTATCCTTTGTCAAAGCATCAAAAATAAAGCTAGGATGAGGAACAACCAAATAGCAGATTCCTCTAACATTGGTTTTGGTAGCCAAATTAAGAGCTAATTGGCCAGCCTTTTTATTACATTAAAGGTAAAAAAAAAAATGTTAAACCATAAGGTTTCAAAAAAAGAAGTTTTGTTATCTTCCAAGCGGGCCTTACCTGCCAATTAAGATTAGTTTCATCCCCACTTAGAAGCTTAATCAGTTTCTGGTAGCTAGCATCCATTTATACTTCCTGAGAGCAACTGCAGTGGTGCGAGTAAAACCAAAGACCAAAGAGGGAAAAAGAAAAGACCAAAATTTGGGTTTAGTCTGGTGTATGACGCTACGGGTGGAAGACTAAATTTTGGTGGAGCGTAAACTATACCAACGCTCAGTGTGGGCGTGAAGTATACGTCACTTTGATGTGGGCGTGAAGTATACGTTCGCCTGGTTCCGAAAATGTAAAAAAGAAAAAAACAAAAGAAAAAAAAAAAAAAACACAATGGGGCGTTGGTATAATCCACGCCCCATATAAACTGCCTAAAAAAATGAGTGGGCCGGAGGTATAAACCACGCCCCACATTAAAGAAAAAAAAAAGAATTTGGGGCGGAGGTATAAAGCACGCCTGGCGTGAGGCGTAGACTTTACGTTCGCCTGGTGCGTGGGGCGTAGATCGTATAACCGCCCGTTGAGAAACGAAGATTATATCACCGCTCGACTAAATTTGGGTATGGTCTTTAGTCCCAGACCAAATATAGTCTCGAATTTGAGTTTAATCTGGGATTTGGTCTATGGTCCGTCCCGCTACGTCTGGTTCTTTTACCAAATAAATGGGTTTAGTCGCCCACTGCGGTTGCTCTGAACCATCCTTTTGGGACTGTATCATATCGCTATATCTGCTACGAGCACCATCTATTCATCAAGTGTTTGAGTCGTTGCTCCCCTGATTCTCACCCCCTACAAAGACCAAGATAATCTCTAAGAAGAAGACATATAGTGACAATATTAGTACCAGCTTCCTATAGGAAAGCTATACAGTAAAAACTCTATATATTGATACTCCATATATTAATAAAAAATCATGGTCCCAACTTGGGCCAGTTACAAATAGTAATAAACTCCACATTTTAATATTAATAGATTTTTCTAGTCCCACCATAAGGAATTTACCTCCATATATTAATATAATAGACATAATCGGAAAATTATAGATCTTGTTATATCAAAATTTAAGATAAAGAAAAATATGTAGCTATAGTTGTTTGAGAAAAGGATGTAATTTCTTAGATTGTTATCGCGTCTTTTGATTTGCATATGCGTAAGACCTCGTTACTATGTCCACCTTCTTGTTGAAGCTAAAATATTTCCAACTGGTCAAGCATGTTTAAAGCTTTTTGTCGAACAATTTTTTTTGGCATACCTCCCTATATTAATAAACTCCATATATTAATAATTTTGTGAAGTCCCAGGTTTATTAATATATGGAGTTTTTACTGTATTAATATTTTCCATTCCTTTTCTCGGCGAAATCCAGTGACCGGGAAAAGATTGATTACCTGGATTACTTGGGCTAACATTTAAGGAGTGATGGTTAGCCTCCCAATTACTTTGCTTGCCGTAGTGCAAGTTGTGCGAGGCTCGGACAGGCCGGCGTAAAACCTATGTTCTACTCTTAGGAGATATTCTCTAGTCAAACCAGTACTTGCTACTGGAAAAGATTTTGGATTTGGATTTGGTTAGCCTCCCAATTATCCTTCAAGAATTTGACGGCTCTAGTAGAGATTAGTTTCCTTAAACAGCTTATTACACCTGGTTTTCTAGGTGTCCCAAATGATATCAAAAAAGGCATTTCAAGTTCCACGCTAATGGGTTATGATGCCAAGTGGCGATACATTCCTTTACAGTGAGAGTGTTGATGCCGATGCAAACTAGACACTTATGGAAAAGGGACAAGTAAATACCAGATGTTCAAGGGTTTCACTATCTTGAGAACGTAAAGCACAGATATTTGGGACGTCAACCTGAAAACTTGCATCCTACAGTGGACTTGAAAACTAAGCTAATAATTAGCAAGTTATTCTTTAATGATGTTGTTTTCATGTCCCCGTACTATTGTCATGATATTTCCATGATATACCACATTGATACTGAGTGAATCAAGGGAGGAATTCTTTTCATTTTGGTTGTGTATATATTGGTCTATTAATTTCCGGGCTAGCATACATAGTTTTCGAAAACTACTATTGATTAATTATTCACGTATTCGAATTATAATAGTAAGATATATTTCAAAGAGATGAGATGTGGGAGAAAATTGAATTTCTCATCGTAAACTGAATAAAAATTGTGGGAGAATCTTCCGTGGAGCAGTTTACTACATAAATTAGGCAAAGATTGCTCGTAAGGTTTGGTGCATGTTGATTCCTAATAGTCCTGAGTTTTTCCAAGGTTATTTAATGATTTAACACTTCGCTGGTTTCATCCTACGCAATCTGCTCATGGAAGAATGATATGGGAATTAATTCTTGCTGCAATAGTCCGGACTGTACGGAAAGATTGCAACTGTCGTACTTTTGAGAAGAACTATGTGTTTAGGGTTGATAATGATTTGGTTAATGAAGCAAAATCCTTAGCCTTATCTTGGGTTGCTGCCAAAGGGTCTACAGATCATCTTAACTTTGCATACTCTGTTTTAAATTGGCAATCTCTATTTTTGTAAGGTAATTTTTTTCTTTTCTTTTTTCTACCTCGGGTAGATCCTTTGTAAATTCTCTATTCTAATATATTCATCTTCTTCGATCAAAAAAAACTTCCACTAGTTTTCAAAATTTAATAAGAACATTAAGCTTGTTTGCAATAGCTGTGAGAACAGCTTGAAAAGTGTATCGCTATCTTTAGTTTAATTTTCTTTTTTAGCCATGAATTTACGTGTTTTTGAGGTGAAAGTGATTACGAATATGAAATCGCTGGAATTTTTTTTACTTCTTCCGAAATTTTCCAAGCAGCACTAAAATCTAAAGAATTGTATAACTGCATATTTGTATGTTGTATGTTTGTTTTTGCAAAAATAAAATAAAATAAATGCTTACATTCACTCTGTAACAAATAAACCCAAATTAAATAAATTAAATCTTAACAAATGAATCCAAGTTAAATTAAATCTTATGGACCAAATGGGAGTCGGTCTCACAAAAGACCGAAAAAATATATCGTGGCGACGTTCATTCCTTCTGAATTTTATCTTTTTACATAAACCAGCTATCCAATTTTAATTTTTCTTGTGGAAAGCATTGACCGAAGGCTTTTCGACCTTCAAACCAACACCCGCCAATGATGCAATTCTGATCAGGAGACTGTTATCGTGCACCAATATCATGATACCGTAGTCTTTTGGCTTATCAATCTAAGTGTAATTGATGAATTTTGGGTACTATATACCCTTATGTAATAGCCCTTTAGTAGCTTGTTAATAACGTACATGCTTCAAAAAAAAAAAAAAAAAAAACTATTCAATTTTGACTATGGAAACGAGCGTAAAATTAGTGAAAATTCCAGCCCCACGTTTTCATTTTCCTACAAAATATCAAAAGTTTTAAAAAATATTTTTTGTTTGGAAGCATTTTGAAAATGTCTTGTTAGGTCAGTCTAATGGGCATCCAAGATCCAAGATTGGATGCCAAAACCGTGGTCTAAAGTGTGACTATTTGCTTGATTCCCGTGAGTGTGCTTCAGTTTGCTTGGATGCAATATGGATGCAACCCCGGCACGCCATTAGGAATGGCGTATCAAAAAAACATCGTACGTCATTAGAAATGACGTTTTGTCACTATTTTATAGAAATTTAAATATCAGTATCATATAGACCGTTGGATTCATAGTCTTATTGAAGATCTAAAGGTTGACAATGACACACCATTTCAAATGGCGCATTGACTTTGAATCTTGAATTTCCACTAAACTTGGTCCTTGGAATTCGGTGACGTGGATCCAGCAAAAAGCTTGAATCCCGCACTACCATTAGACTCAGCCTGAGGTGGAGCTATGTTGATTAATAGAGTAAATGATAACAAGATTAGTATGCAAAACAAAAACATTAAGCACGTGATCTCAAAAACATTAGTAGTTCGCAGCAATCATGGAAGAGACGAAAAGAGAGAAAGAAAAGTGGGAATGTTATTTATGCCCCTATTATCCATGGGTCATGCACAAACACCCTTATGAGTCTTTACAAATACCCCTAATGGCAGAAGTGAAATTATTAACAGAAAAATAATTCACATAATTCCATTTTTAACCTTTAACTTATATATTCCAGCTTCTTCTTTATTTCTTCTTCTTCTTATACTCCTCTTCGTCGCCACCACCATCTCCGTCACCACCACCATCTCCGTCGCCACCGCAACCAACGGCACAAACACCACCATCGTCTCCATCATCACCATCTCAGTGAGTTATCATGTATCTCTCTTCTCTTTCTCTCTGGCAATCGCCACCACCAACAACAACAACCCCATCGTTCCACCTCCAATTCCACCGCCACCTCAAAATCCACCGAATCTATCACCAGATTCATCAAAAATCTGAACCTTTTAGCCAATACACCACCGGCAAGAAGCTCTGCCTCCAAAACAGTCGATTCAACTACAAATCATAAACCTAGTGATGAACCTATGAAAAACTATTCTCCAAAACGTAATCTCGAGCATCAAAAATGTAGATCCATTCTGATTTGCAACTAACTCTTAGCTCATTTGATGACAGAGATCGAGAAGAAGCTAGGGTTTGCATTTCACAAAAATCAGTTGAAGAATCTGGTGATAATTTTGACGGATTTCAGAGATTGGGGTTTGTGGAGATTAAGAGAAGGACATGGATCTGAAAGTGGAGGAGGTAATGGAATTGATGCTGTTGAAATGGTTTGCCACGTTGGTGGTCAATCTAAAGAGAATAAATGATTTCGATTGTTCTTTGTGATGAAGTAACCAATGATTATACAAAGATGGTTTTGTGTTGGTATTCTTGCAGGATGAAGATTACAAGGGTTCTTTGATCGAGAAGATGTTGGTGATGAATTGAAGCTAATGGGGTTGATTTAGCACCGGCGCCGCCGGTTGATTATCATGGGTTTTAAGTTTGTTTTGATCGAGAATTGAAGTGGAAGACTAAACAAGGTTTTGAGGAGATTTATATGATGACAGAGTTGAATCTTTGTAGGGTTGTTTGCTGCTTCAAGGAACTGTATTGAGTTCAAGGTGTTGGAACCGAGTTGATCTTTGGTTCTAGCTACAATCGGGAATGGATGAACCAGAATGGGCTTGTGTTGCTGAGCTGGTATTTCTGAGATAGACATAGAGTTTGAAGTTGTATGAATCTCAGGAAGAACATTGAAGCATCAATGGAGAGATTGAAGTTTTGTGGCGAATCAGTTGCATTGCAATTGCAATTGCAGTGAACAAGGAGCTGAAATCAGATTTAGATTCTTTGTTACCTCAATTGGTGGAATTGAGCAGAGTATAGATGTATGTTTAGGACGAGTTTTAAACTCAAGATGAAATTTGGTGAAGTTTGTATTAGCTACAATTGATGGCTTTGAGGAGATGGATTGCAGGTGGAATTTGTTGGTGATACTGGTTGAACCGGTGTTTGTCGCAGAGAAGGAACTGGTGAATTCTGATCAGCTAAGGAGAAATGAAGAAAGAATGGATCTTGTGTTGGCTCGATAATGGTTATGAGATACCGAATGCAATGATATAGATGTATGCAAGGAAATGATATTGCAGGTGCAATGAAAAGTCAGTAGTTTGTGTGTGGCGTAGATCGATCCGTTTCAAATGGAGTAGATCAATGCTAGGGAAATGAAATGGGGACATGTTGGTTTGATGCTTTGAGAGGTCAAGTCAGTTGGTAGATGCGGAGGGATGTTCAGAAAAGATGTTGTTAATCGAAGTGAAGGGATTGTGGTTGTCTTTTTACTTTTTGCTTGTGTGTGTGCAACTTGGTATATGTCTGTTGGTGTTGTTGGAATTGGTGGTTAGCTGCTTGACTGATCACAACCCTTAAAATCGGGAAGGTAAAAATAATTGCAACCCTGGATAACCTCATCAAGTTGCTTCCAACTTTGGAAACAACTTGACCAAGTTGCTTCCAACTTTGGAAACAACTTGACCAAGTTGCTTCCACTATTGGAGACAACTTGAGCTAGTTGCTTCTTTTTTCTAGAGACAACTTGAGAAAGTTGCTCTCACTTTTGGAGGCAACTTGACTAGTTGATTCCATATTGGAGGCAACTTGAGCTAGTTGATTCCAGGTTCGAGGCAACTTGGTTATGTTTTTGGGTCCATTCATTTATCTAAATTATCTTATACCTATATCTTAGAGTAGTTGTGACGAATTTGTGGTGCAAATGGTAACATATGGTTGTGTTGAGTTCTTTGATGATGGTTGTGTCTTTGCCGATGCTCGTGCTTTAAAGTCAAGAGGGTAGATGAATGCTTAGGAAGTTGAGAAGGAACTCAATATGTATCCAGTGCATTAAAAGCGAGGAAAAGAAGTTATTCTTGCTTGTGTGTTCTTGATGGTATTTGAGTAGGATCATGGAAGTGATTTGCGACTATCGGCTCATGTTGCAAGTGTGCATAGACGGTTTGTGGTCATGAAGTCATTGCGAGGTAGAGTTGCGAGTGCAGAGATGAAGGATGTGGTGTTATATGGTGGTGGTTTGAATTGTTGGTTGAACACCGATGGTGTTGCGAACCCGTGGTGCAATGGTAATCACAACCGACTATATGTCGAAGATGTGTGTTCGACTCACACTAGGTTCATTTATTTGTGTATAATTTTTTTTTTGGAGACAACATGTGCTAGTTGCTTCCATATGTGGAGACAACTTGAGCTAGTTGCCTCCATTATCAAGACAACTTTAAAGAAGTTGCCTCCAGTTTGGAGACAACTTTCAGCAAGTTGCCTCTAGATGATGGTGGTGGAATTGGTGATTGGTGGTGGTGATTGGTGGTGGTTGGTGGCGGTGGTGGGTAGTGGTGGTGGTTGTCGATGGTGTCTGATGTATGCCCGGGTTGCCGGGTCTGGTGGTAGTTGGCGGTGGTGGTTGGCGGCGGTGGTGGAGGAAAATGGCGGTGGTGGTTGGCGGTGGTGGTGGAGGAAAATGGCGGTGGTGGTTGGCGGTGGTGGTGGTTGGTGGTGGCGGTGGTGGTTGGCGGCGGCGGTGGTGGTCGTTGGTGGTGGTGGGCGGCGGAGGTGTTGGACAGTGGTGGTGGTTGGCGGTGATGGTGGTGGTCGTCGGTGGTAGTGGTGGTGGTGGTCGTTGTTGGTGGTGGTGGTTGTTGGCGGTGGTGGACAGTGGTGGTGTGGTTTTTTTTTTTTGAATAGTTGTTAGTGGTAGTGGTTTTGTATATACATTACACAAAAGAGGGTATTTTAGTAATGTATTATGGTTAGAGGTATTTGTAAAATTCAAAAGGGTATATTTGTAATGGGTCTCATTGTTGGGTACATAGATAATGTTCCAAAAAAAAAAACAAAAAAAAAAACCGAAAATGAAAAGTGAGAAAAGTTTTGGCGGACGCCAAAACACGTAGTTGATGTATCTTCTTTAAATTTGATGACGATGAGTCCTGGGTATGTGATGGTGCAGTGAAGCTTCTCCTCCTACCAAGTTGGTGAGTGGTTCAATGAGAAGTGCACTGACATTTCCAGCCCCGTGCTGAGTTTAATGCCCCTCCTGTCTTTTTTGTTCCTCTTTTTACTTTATTCTGTAGTTTCAACATTTTTTACTCCTGTCACCCGGAGTAAGCTGTCAGGCAGTTTCAGCCAGACTCCACCACGAATGGGACCCACATGTGTACAACTAAGTCATTCTGAAGTGACGTTTCTATCTATCGATTAATTTAAATCTGACCAACCATACAGCTTCTTAGTTCTTTCTTATTACTCCTGGGAGTGACCGAATTAAGGGGAGGCAGTGTGCTACAAGACTGCACACCAATTCAAGCATTCTATAATTTGTTGTGCCATTTACTTTATTATTCCGCATTATAATTGTTTTATTATAGTTAAAGTAAATTTCACTTGTATGTTAATCCGTATTACTTCACTTTGATCCTAATAGTCTACCGGTTATTACCGTAACTAATGTCAAGTAAATATCTTGTTGTTGTATTGTCTCGACCTCGTCCATAGACAATCACACAAGGTATAGGACTTAAGTTGTATTGTCTGGACATTGTCCGTAGACGAGCACTTAAGAAACCAGACTTATAGGTTAATATCTTGTCTCGGCTGTGCATGGAGATCAATCTTCTCAGTTTCATTGGAAAGTGCAGAATACTATCTTGAAGTGCAAAAATTTATTTATCCTTTTCGTAATGTTTTTTTAAGTTTAGACATAGAAACTTCATGTTTTTTGTAAACAAAGTAACAAAAATAGTTAGTGTTAAGTGTTAAAGGTTTCTCTACGGGTAACTTTCCTAATGAAACAAAAAGCCCAGTTTTTCAAAAACCTGAGAAAGAATCTGCTCCCAGTTCTTAGTAATATAACTTCTTCTTCTTCTTAATAAAATCAGCATTTATCAAAAAAAAAAAAGATATGGATTACAAATATTAAATAAACCGAATCAATTTAACTTTTCCGAAATTTCACCAAGCACTAAAACTTTCTTCTTTTTTTTGATAGACAAACTTTAGTGAATTAAAGAGTTACATAGTTTGGATAAAGATGGTTACCATTTTGATTGTTCTCTGTAACCATTCTATCTCTTGTCAAAGCATCAAAAATAAAGCTAGGATGAGGAACAACCAAATAGCAGATTCCTGTAACATTGGTTTGGTAGCCAAATTAAGAGTTGCCTAGTTGGCCAGCTTTGTTATTACATTAACGGTAAAAAAAAAATGTTAATCCATAAGGTTCCAAAAAACTAGTTTTGTCATCTTCCAAGCAGCCCTTACCTGCCAATTAAGATTACTAGTTTGTCACCCGTGCTACGCACGGGTTTTTATTTATAGACTCGTGTTTGAAATCTAAGTTCACTAAATTGTAGTTCCCGAAAAATAAAACAAATTTACTCATAAGAAAAAACAACTTATGGCACAGCAAAACAATTAAAAAAAAAAACTGCTAAATAAATATCTCAAAGACACCAAATCTAAAACCAGATTGTCATAAATTTATATTCACGATCTCACACCTATAGGCCGTTGTTTGGCGAATAATAAGGTCTATAGACATGGAATTGTCAGAAATGCTTTGACGCACAATGGCTTTGGCATACCCATCTGATAGTTCATTTTTTTCCTTGATGACAATAACTTCTAATTTTGATAGTCTCTGCGGTATATTGAAATGCCACTATACGTTAGACGTATATCATATATAGTGATGTCTTTAATCAAAACACATGACTAAAGATTAATAAAAAAAAGCACACGGAACGGTGTTTCACAACATGTACATGTAGTAAGTAAAATTAAACTCAATCCTCAACAACGGATATTATCAAGGAAAGAGTGTGACTAAATATTTGGCACAACCAACTCGATTATCAATCCAATGGCTAAATAATTTAACAACAATAACTGTTCATATAAAAAGTAGGGATATTTTGAGTTTGGATCTCAAAAAAATGACCAGTATTATATTTGGGTCCTAAAAAGTTTTAAATTAGAGTTTCGGTCCCAGGACCAAAATTGACCGTCTTGACTGTTCCATTATTTATTTATTTTTTCATTAATTAATATTTGGTTAACGCCGTTAGTTTCCGTTAGCATGTTAGTCTGTATCGGCTGTGAATGTAATTAATCTTACGGTCGACATTATTTGGGCAAGAACTCCATTAACACACGGGATAACATTAAAAACAGCTCCATTAAAGCACTGTGATGGATCCACCATTAATGGTCACCAGTATCTTACGTTCATAAAGCCTAACACCAAACTTGGTGTATCATGTGTTCTATGATCGAGTAACAGAACGAAAGTACTGAAATGTTACAGGTGATGAAGGAGTTGCGGTTAATCAAAAACGTATACATCTTAAATTGGGACAGTGGGAAATAACAAAAATCTCTAAGATGACAACCCCGTTTTAGTATATCTCATAATGTTCTTGTGCCAAATTCAAATGTGATAGTTGACAACACTTCCAATGACATCTCATCATCTCTAAGATGACAACCCTGTTTCATATAAATCTCAGAAAGGGTCTCTTTGTATCCATTGGATAACGCAATAAATGCCAATTAAATGATTTATATCATCATCATCTATTTCAAAAAATCTTAGTGAGATAAGTCGTGAATCTCTACATCAACGATTCAGCATCAAGGGAAGAAGTCCCTAAACTTCCGAACGATAAAACAAAATTTGGAAATGAAATGTAGGGCACATATAATCTTTCTCAAAAGGTTTTGATCTTTAACGATGAGTAATTTTAAGCCACCCACTAATCTAACAGAAAGTACCATGGAAATGTTAGTAAATAATTCAAAGTCTAATATAGTTTTGGTCATTTCCATATTTAACTAATTTTCTTAACTGTCAACGCAGTCAATCATGGTCTTGGGACCTAAACTCTAATTTCAAACTTCTTAGGACCCAAGCGCAACAGTGGTAATTTTTTTGGGACCCAAAGACGAAATATCCCTAAAAAGTACTCATCCTCAAACACCATTATTGCTTCTAAAAAAGAAATTTCCTCTTGAGCAAAAATTCTCAGAAATAAGATAAGAAAATAGCAAGTACTCTCTACTTAGTTTTCCACTATTTTCTAGTGATGATGTATTTTTCTACTATTTTCTGACTCATTAGAAATCATTTATAGGATATCATGTCCTTCTAACTCCTAGCTTTATGCTTCAAAAAATAAAAATAAAAAATCAACTTTTGCTGAGCATTAATTCTGTCGATATGAATTGGCTTCAGGATATCATGTTCACAGTACTCTTGTTACCTTGACACATGTATTTCGATCAAGCAGTTTCTTATAAAACACCAACTCTCTCTACCTAACACATAGAAATGCCCTCTAATTGGAGTAACATACTTACCTTTTCCGCGTGGCCTCAACTTTTGGTAGTCCAAGTATACATATATCTTCGTTACTTTCGTATAGAATACACAATGTGAATATGCATTTTATAAATTGCTGATTAATTTATAAATAAATTTATGATTAATATATTTCATATCAAATAAGATGTATTAGCCATGCTTCAAAAAAAAAAAAATTGTATTAGCCAAAAATTGTATTTAATAGGACTACTAAATTTCCCCACCAATGTCGGTATGATCATATTTATCTAATTTACAGCATCCAAAAATAGCAACACTCTAGCTAGTCCGGCTTATTTTTTTATTATCTATCAAACTAACCTAGCTAGATCATAATATGGCCAAACTCCATTGTAAACTTAGTGAGCTATACCCGATGTTTTTCATAACTACAGTGGTGAAAACTAAGAACCAATGAAGAGTTGATTAGGAAGAACCTTGCGATCCATAAAATCAATTACTTCCCCTCTTCATTGTGAGGAAGTGTCAGCGACATCTACAAAATAGAATCAACACAACAACAAAAAGAACCAAAAATACCAACAAAAAAAAAACATAGGAAACATATACTCGCTATAAGAAAATTAGACGATTTTATACCTTTCATGATTTAATTATTTTGGTCACGAAGCTCCATGAGATCCAACTGAAATAGCCATTAATCACACTATCAAGGTTCATGCATAACAAAAATAAAAATAAATAACAAAACCCTAAATCGGAAAAACATAAGAATGAGTCACAAAAGCAACAAAACCCTAGCAGGAAAAAAAAACTAAAAAAAATGCATACCAGGCAATGGAATTTGGTATAGGATCAAGTGCTTTAAATTAGATTTTTATTATTTTGATTACATTTTTCTATAGCAATTACTCTCAGAATTTTTTTGTCCAAAAAATCTTGAGAATCTTTTACAGTCCAAGAATATGAAATATTTTGATTACATTTTTATTATTTTCTTTTGGAAAGTATAATTTTAAGAAAAGTTGTTATCAAAACAAAATTAGATTTTTCGTTACTTTTTTCCCGCTAATTCTTTTCTCACTTCTCGTCCCGATTAATTAAGTTTTGTTTTTGTTGTCTTTTTCTTCCCCTGATGTTTTTTTGTGTTTTAATTTGACCAGAGTTGTTGCTTGGAGTCTTTCACAAAGGGAGGAAAAAGTATGTTTTCATCAAAGACTGACCTCCCATAATTTGAGGTATTTTCATTTCAAGTTTCCATTATAGATATAACTTTTATGAACAATTTTTAAATTCATCTCGATCGAAATCGTGATCGTTATCTTTTATTTTATATTGATCAAAATTATAATTCTAATGTTAGGATTATATTTATTATCAGTTTTTTTGGAATTATAACTGTGGTTAGTTTGAATTTTAAGAACTGTAATTGGAAAGTGGTCATTAATTTTATTTTATTTTAATTTCGTAATTATTTTAATCATGTGATTATGATAAAATTGTGATGTGTTTTGTTTGATTTGATTTGTGTTTTTTATGTTTGATTTTATTTATTTATGTATTTTAATATTAGGATATAATTAATATTTAGTTGTTTTAGGTAACTAAATATATTGTGGGGTTTTTTGAAAATTTTTATCTAAATTTTTATAAAATTACCAAAAAACAATCAAATTGTGGGGCCAGAATCAACCAGAAGCTCCGATTAACCACGTCGCTCGAAAAAACTCTATTTTTATATAGAGAATTTTCATCCCAAGTTAGAAGCATGATCAGTTTCTGGTAGCTAGCGTCCATTTCTACTTCCCGAACCATCCTTTCCGCACCCCATCACATCGCCATATCGGTTGCCAGCACCATCCCTTCATCAAGTGTTTGAGCCGTTGCTCCACTGATTCTCACCTCCCTGCAAAGACCAAAGGTAATCTCTAAGAAGAAGACATATAGTGACAATATTAATACCAGCCTACGATAGGAAAGCTATATTACTCTCTCTTTTTTTTGAAAAAAATTGGGGTTAAAGCCCAAATTAAGGTTATATTAAAGTTTAAAACTCAAAGAGATCTACGACCTACAAGCCCAGGTAGTTAGGAAAAGAAAGAGAAAAATCCCCCACCCTGATGCTGACGAGTTTCGAAATTAGGTCGCTGGTATCATCACCCAATGACTTCATCATTGTACCACAGTGACATCTGCAAGCTATATTAATCTTTTCCAGTCCTCTTCTTCGCGGAATCCAGTGATTGGGAGCACATTGGTTACTATGATTACTTGGGCTAATATTCAAGGAGTGATGGTTAGCCTCCCAATTATCTTTCAAGAATTTGATGGCTCTGGTAGAGATTGATTCCTGGTGCTTGATTAGTTTCCTTAAACAACTTATGACACTTGATATTTCGGATGTGCCAAATGATATCAACAGAGAAAGCATTCCAAGTTTCCAAATATGTTCCACCCTAATGGGTTAGGATGCCAAGGGGCGATCCATTCTTTTACAATGGGAGTGTTGAGGAAGGAGTTCACTCCAGCTGCAAACCAGCCACTTCTGGAAAAGGGACAAGTAAATAACATATGTTCAAGGGTTTCGCTATCTTGAGAGAAAAAAACACAAATATTTGGGACGTCAACCTTACATCTTGCCGAGTCGGGCCTCGAGGGTGCAGAGGTGCGACGCACAGGGCCCATCTCAGGCCAAAGCCTTTTTTCCATGCACAAAATTAAGCCCAGTTATATATATATATATATATATATATATATATATATATATATATATATATATATATTTTTTTTTTTTGGTATGCAAGCCCGTTATAACTTATTGGTCGACCTTTAGGGAAGCCTTCTATACGATGATAAAATGTAGTTTGTCAGTCACAAACTTTGTACAGAAAATTTGAAATTGGTTTCTCATAATTCACAATTTCTTAAAATTAAGATTAATCGAGACATAATTGATCAAACTAATCTCAAATTTCCTCCAAATACAATCAGATCAAACAAATTACCAGTAGAAATTATTCAAATAATACATTAAATCGATCTGATTCGATCGCCTTTAGTTGAACATCGTTGTGATGCAGAGAAACGTATGAAATTTAGTCAAGTGTATGTCGTGTGACTCTTTCACGCAAACACTCCACAGTTCACACACATGCATATTCCTTGTGCAAGGATAACCCCAAAAAATTCCTTCTATATTTGATGCAGCCCTTTGCATGAGTTCCTTCCTTTGTCACTACTGATTTTTAATTCGAAAATGATAGAGACATCAAAAGATGGACCCATTTTTACGGCATCCATCCCAATAATAGATCAGTGTGAAAGGCCCTCCGACTTATAATAGATCAGGTGTGAAAAGCCCTCTGACTTTTGTGTAGTACATTTTTGGGCGTTTTAGCACCATTTTTAAAAATTATTTTTGAGACTTACATTTTTTTTTTTGAATTCTTTGGTCGGCCTCCCACTGCTGCAGCAGTCATCTAGTTTCTATAATTAGCCACGTCTTCTTTCTCTTCTTCTTCACTGGACTACGTCTTCTATCATCTGTGAGGGGAAGATTTCTTAAGAATTCCCAAATTTCTCTCAAAACAAAACCAAACCAAACCACCCCCACTCTTCTCTTGTCTTATGTTTTCCACGGACCGATTGATATTAGTTTCGTATTCTCATTGCTATTCGAAATTGTCGGGGAGAAAAAAAAATTTGAATGTAAAAAAGCCCTGCAAGTAAGTTCGCACCAGGTCCTAAAACGCACGGGATCGGCTCTGCATCTTGCATCCTACAGTGGACCTAAAAACTAAGCTAGTGTATACCACATTGTCATACCACATTGATTACTGAGTGAATCAAGGGAGGAATTCTTTTCATGTTGGTAGTGTATATTTTGGTCCATTAGTTTCCGGGCTAGCATATATAGTTTTCAAAAACTACCATTGATCCATTATTCACATTTCCGGATTATATAATAATAGGATATAATTCGAAGAGATGAGATATGGGAAAAAAATTGAATTACTCATCGTAAACTGAATAAAAAATGTGGGAGAATCTTCTGTGGAATAGTTTAATACGTAAACTTGGCAAGATAGCTAACAATACTCGGACCACTTCCACATATTTTCAAAAGTTTAGTAGAATGTTAAGCTCGTTTGCAATAGCTGTGAACAGCTTTAAAAGTATGCCGCTATCTATGGTTTAATATTTTTTTTGTTAGCCATGGCCCATGAATTACATGTTTTTGAGGTAAAACTAATTACCAATATGAAATCGTTGGAAAAAAAATATTTCTTCCGAAATTTCGCCAAGCACCATTAAAGTCTAAAGAATTGTATAACTGCAAATTTCTATTGTTGTATGTTTGTTTTTGCGAAAAAATAGCTGATTCACTCCATAACAAATGAACCCAAGTTAAATTAAATGTTATCAACCAAAATGGGAGTTGGTCCGACAAAAGACCGAGAAAATATATCTTGGCGACGTTCATTCCCTCTAAATTTAACTTTCTTACAAAAAAAAAACAGCTATCCAATTTTGACAATGGAAATGAGCGTAAAACTATTGAAAATTCCACCCCTGCGTTTTCATTTCCTACAAAATATCATTTTTTTGTTTTTGTTTTGTTACGTGGAGGTATCGGTGCTTAATCTACAAAATCAAACTAAGGTTTGGTGGACGCCAAGACACGTAGTTGATGTATCTTCTTTTTATTTGACGATGATGAATCCTGGGTATGTGGTGGCGCAGTGAAGCTTCTTCTCCTCCTCCTACCAAGTTGGTGAGTGGTTCAATGGGAAGTGCACTGACATTTCAAGCCCCGTGCTGAGTTTAATGCCCCTCCTGTCTTTTTTGTTCCTCTTTTAACTTTTCTTCTCCTCCGTTACCATTACAAGAACAAAATAAAAAACATAGCTGCTGAACAGCATTTTTTATTCCAAGCTGTCAGACAGATTCAGCCAGTCTCCACCAGGAATGGGACCCACAGGTGCACAACTGAGTCATTCTGAAGTGTCGTTTCTATCGATTAGGTTCATTTAAATGTGACCACCCATAAGTTCTTATTACTCCTTGGAGTGACAGGGGAGGCAGTGTGCCACAAAACCCAAGTCCAAGCATTCTATAAACAAAAAGGTGAGTTGTGAAGCAATATTGGACTACTGCAAGATTTAACAAGGGAACAACAGCCCGAGTGGACAAGCAACCAAGAGAAGTTGCAGTAGAGCTAAACACTGGGTCCTTCTTCCTAGTTCGTTTCCGGCACTCCACCTTTGGAGTCATCCTTCCCCAAGGAAGATGTGCAGGTGGTGCATCTCGGCTTGGGACGGAATCCCATTCTAGGTGCATCCTTCATCTCAGTATTGCTCTTATGGTGCCGACTGCTGAATTTTTGGAACAGGTATACACATTGGAGGTGTTGGTAACAGAGCACAAAGTAATGACCATCGCAAGTTCACAACCAAAATCTTCTACTTGGTTCCTAAAGTGTTTGACGTATCTTTGTGCCGCACCTTGATATAGCGTTTGAACGTTCTAGCGTTTTGCTCCTTGCTTGACCACAAGAAGTGACCAGGCCCAACAAATTATTGGAATCATCAAATACTGAAAGAAAAATGCATCTAATGCTTACACTAGGAAACCCCAAAATTATCAAAAATTATTAAAATCAAAGGCTTTTATTATCAAAATCAAGCAGATTTTAAAAGGAAATAGACATAAACAGTTGTTGATCACCATATAAGTGACAATCAAATATGTAATGCAAACATTAAATAAGATCTCTTAAGCACAAAGTAATATATTTCTTTTACACCAACAAATGGAAGCCATTCAAGAGGAGAGTCCTAACAGTTCAACCACAAGTCAAGTGCAATCTTTGGAGAATCAGATAGAGCATTGGCACCAAATACAAAATAAATTCTGGGGCCAAAAGTCTAGAGATGAATACTATATGGAGATGGATAGAAATACAAAACACCATCATGCTAGGGCAAATAAAAGAAGATCAAGGAACAACATTATGGCTCTAAAGGATGATGAAGGAAACGGGTGCAAAACTAGAATGGAGTTGGAAACTTTACTGACTGAGCATTATGGTAAACTGCATACTACTTGCTCCCCAGTAAAGAATGATAACATCTTACAATGCATTCCACAAGCCATCACAGCTGCTGACAACAGTGAGTTAATGCATATCCCTGATGGTGCTGAAATTTACAAAGTTCTGAAGGAATGAAATCTTGGAAAGCCCCTGAACCAGATGGCTTTCCTCAAGGTTTCTTCAAATCTCATTGGGATATTGTGGGTGGTGATGTTATAAATATGGTACAACAATTCTTTCGTACAGGGTTTATGTTAAAGAGTTTAAATGCCACAAGTATTTCTTTGATCCCCAAAACAAAAAACAAGCAATTCCCATCAGATTTACGACCAATTGCTTTATGCAACACCTCATACAAGATAATCTCCAAAATTATGTCATCTCGTATGAAGAAGGTAATGGGAAAAATAATATCACCTCTCCAAGCAACGTATGTGAAAGGAAGACAGATTTCCGATAAAATCCATCTTGCCCAAGAGATAATGCATACAATGAAAGATAAACATGAAGAAGACAATTATCTTGCTCTTAAACTCGATATGTCTAAAGCCTTCTACAGGCTAGAATGGTCCTTCCTACAAGATGTGATGATCCAAATGGGTTTTTGTGCTGAGTGGTGCAATCTTATCATGCAGTGTATTACTACAACAAAGATTTCAATACTTCTGAATGGATCCCCATGTGCTGCATATAAACCAAAAAGGGGAGTTAGGCAAGGTGATCCCCTTTCACCTTATCTGTTTATCATAGTAATGGAAGCGTTTTCTGGACAACTCTTTCAAGCAGAACATCAATAGCTCATACAAGGAATTAAAATTGCTCCTTCAGCTCCTTCCATTTCACATTTTTTTTTTCACGGATGATTGTTTATTATTCATGAAAGCTGATCTTCATAATGTGAGCAATGTATTGAAAATTATTGAAAATTTTGGAGCGGCATTTGGATAGTTGGTGAATTTCAACAAATACGGTGTGCATTTCAGTATTCATGTTCCTCAAAGATTCTGTTGGATGCTGACAAGAAGACTGAAGGTACCAAGAATGCAAACAGATGAAAGGTATTTGGGTATTCCTCTCATCATTGGCAAGAAAAAGAAAGGGAGTTTTTCGCAATTAGTAGACATAATTTCTAGCAGGCTCAATTCTTGGGATAGCAAAACTATGTCTCAATGCGGAAAATCTTTAATGATCAAACATGTAACCAACACGATACCAGCATATTCTATGAGTTGTTTTCAAATTCCAGTTGACATTCTCAACACGATTGAAGCTGCACAGAGAATATTTTGGTGGGGTTTTGAAGAAAAAAGAGGTACTTACGTAACCTCTTGGAAAAACTTAGAGCGGCACAAGAATTGTGGAGGGCAAGGTTTTAGGACTCTGAAAATTCTAAACCAAGCTCTCTTAGTTCGTGCAACTTGGAGAATCTTCACAAGCACTGATGCACACTGGGGTAAAGCTATTCAAGCTAAGTACTTCCCGCATACAAGTCTACATCACTCTACAATCAAGATGAATTGTTCATGGGCTTGGAAAGGCATTCAAAAACAGATTACTTTTATCAAACAACATAGCCACTGGAGGTTAGGGAAAGGTAACAAGATCAAAATATGGTTGGATGTTTGGATGTTAGGATTAAATGAACCTCCAACCCTAAGAGCTGGAGTTGAAGATAGTGCATCTTATGTTTGGGTCAGTGATCTTAGGCTTCATGATAGCAGGCAATTGAATGATATTCTAATAAGGTATCTTTTTGATGCTCAAACAGCTGACAAGATTCTAGGTATGAGAATACCCAATTCTGCTGATGATAAACTCATATGGAAGTTAACCAAGAATGGCTCCTTCACTTTGAAATCAACTTATAACAAGTTACTGAACTGAGCCAAGGAAACTTACAATCTTCTACAATTATTCAAGATACTGAAGTTAAGTGGAAGGATTTTTGGAGCATCTAAACTTGGCCAAGAATTAAACACTTTTTCTGGAAGTGTCTCACTGATATTCTGCCTATAAAAGTGAGATTGTCAAGGAACTGCCACTACATCAACATACAGTGTCCATTGTGAAATCATCATGATGAAACACTAATGCATGTGCTGTTCCATTGCCCTTTTTCCATGGCTGTTTGGCTACTAATCCCTGGAGGCTCTCTGGTGTTAACGGGAAGGTACAATAATGTTGCTGAGATGTTCGAAAGCTGGATAAAGCAGAGACAACAACAAAACTCACCTAATAGTTGGTTTCAGACATTCCTGGTGGTTACATGGACTATTTGGAATTCAAGATGTGAAGTGAATTTTCAAAACCTGAAGATTCAACCACAAACTGTTGCGAAAAAGGCTTTAAGCTTCTCAGCTTATATAGAGAATTTGTATAGCATATCCCACATCCAGAATAACCCAGTTCAACCTACACTACCCATAGAAAATTTTTGGCAGTCCCCTACCTCTCCCTTCCTAAAAGTGAACTGTGATGCTTCATTTGATATAAGTAATGGTTTTACAGGCATTGCTCTAATATTACATGATTGTGCAGGAAAGTGGAGGAATAAGAAGTGTTATGCAGGAATAAGAAGTTCGGAGCAGGCGGAGTGCTTAGCTTTCTATGAAGCCGTTAGCTGGTGCAGGGAAATGCAGCTTACACATATCATAGTTGAGACAGATCTTAAAGGAATCGAAATCTACATTAATAAAGCTGCAACAACAATTTCTTGGGAAAGTGAAACCTGATGGTTATTTTCAATGATGTTGTAGTAATAAAAGGGTTGTCGTTCACTCGGACTTGACGAGATTGATTTTAAGAATTAATAAAAGAAAATTATACAAAATGTGTCACGGGATGAAGAGTTTACTGGGACTTCGGATTTTACTGACTTTCATATTCAAGTGGTTCAGAAATTAATCCTAGGCAATTATAGCTCAAAATAAAAGAAACACTAACTCTATTCTTTGCCAAAGTAGATTCCATAAAACATTAGTTGTATATTGTAAGCATGAAGCATCAAAATTATCTAGAACTAAGCATGCGTCATCAAACAAAGTCACAAATAATTAATAGAAATCATAAATCATTAAAATTGGTGCAAAAAGTAATTAAGGAATTAATTTAATTTACCACATGATGAAATTCAGCTCCGTCCGTCATCCCAGAGATGGGGTTTAGCTCATCATGTTGGAAACACGCTCAAAATATGATTTTATTACTCAAAGGTGCTTACAAATGATGAAAAGGAGAGATATCAAATAAAAACCGGGTTTGTAACAGTTATAAGTGTTACAAACCGAGCTGTTGCAAAGAACGATATATATGAAATGTCGCTGGTCCTGTTGATTTAAGTCTGCCCCTTATATACGACCCACAAACGCGAGTCGCTAGCACTGTTGAAGAACGACGGTTTCTGGCCGTCTGTTCTTCGTGTTCTTCGTCTTCCACAGGAGCAGAAAAATATGCTCTGCAACTTTGATTTTCTCGACCTATTGACGCTCTAAACTCTCCCCAATCTCTCCATAACTCTCTACAGATCCCCATAAACCTATTTATACTCGACAGGGTTCCAAAAATCTTCAAGATATCGCCATTAATTCTTTGCTGCCATTATGAGAATATTTTCTTTCCTCTTAACAGAGATGCACGGGATTGTTTGCTCAGTCACGATGTTTGCTCCGATCTCTACACTCCACAGGCATTGATTCCACGTGAAACATGCCGTCGCCACACGCAGTTATTTCCTAAAATAGAGCAGTCAAACCTGAGTACTCTGTTGCATGGAATTTTTCACGTTTCCTTCCCTTTTTTCTCGAGTCCAACTGAATTACCAGCCCCGGATATATTTCACAGGCCAATATCTATCCAAATCAACGGAATAAATCCAAAGATATCATCCAAATCTTCTCCCAGAAACGTGCGCAGGTAACACTGATTTTTTTCCCGCCAAAAACTGTTTTCAAACGATGAAGATGGTGTCCCCCTAACCAAACCAGGGGTGCGAATAGAAGGAGCCCAACTGAGGTGCCCCTTATCCAGATTGAGGGTGCCTTTAGTAATTTTCTCCGGGGGTCCAAATAACACTTTTTGAGCAACTTTTTCCGCACAAGTGTATTTCTCCAAAAACACCTACACACACATAAAAACACCAAAATTAGTACAGAAATCGAGACCAACAATAGAGACAATGAGGACAATTCGACACAAAAATGTGTCTATCAAATACCCCCAAACTTATTATTTGCTAGTCCTCGAGCAAATTTATTCTAGAAATAAAAATTCATTTGAACCCCTAGTGGCCCTAGTGGCTTAATGTTGTCTCCTGAGGGTTTACCGAGAGGTGTACCCACAAAACCTTTACCTGCACCCTAGCTATCTACGCGTAACCTTGGAAGGCACTAAAGAATCTCCTTGGTTGGCATACAATATTGACCGTAGGAGGAAGTACCGATGCGAAATTCCAATTGTTGTACACGAGTTTGCACTCAAGCATACTAAAATTCATATAAAGTGACAGAGCTCTTCTCGGATAGTCGCACTATGGGACATCAATACCCTGAGTCAAAACTAATCACATGGATAGATCAAGAAGATGGATATAGAGAAAACATAGATGGTTTTGATGTTTACTAAGTGAACGGTGTTTCCCATATCCGTCTCGAAGGCCTCCGCCAAAATGAACCTATCCTAATGGAATGAGATACTAGTCTCGACTAATATCAACACACCGGCATATACAAGGGAACCAAAGGTCGATAATCCTAACTCTAGGTCAACACAACCGGCATATACAAGGGTTCCAGTGGTCGACTTTATTGAATTTATTCCTATTGGTCTCGATGATCCGGTCTCAAATTTTTTTTTTTTTTTTTTCAACTTTTTTTTTTTTTTTTTTTTTCAATTTTTTTTTTTTTTTTGGTATCTCAATCACTCTATTTCACCCTAGCATTGGTAACAACTTGATTCTGTGGGCCCCACCTAATCACTTAGAGAAACATAGTTTAAAAACAAAATAAAAACAAATATGAAAAGGACTCGACGAGATATGGTGAAACTATCATGTAATTTCTAACACCCGAGCTCCGTGCTTTTATGAATAGACTCTTTAGATGTTGCCATCTAATCGATTGGTTCCTCAACTCCTACAACCAAAATGCTTCCATCCACTTAGATTGGTTAGTGCCATCCTTAATAAGCATAAATTTCTAGGCTCGAGTTTATCAATGCAACTAAAAAGTTTCTCCCATACCCCCAAACTTAAATCTAACATTGTCCTCAATGTTCTAAAGATGAAATTAAAACATGAACAAGGAGAAATCATACCATTTGAAGCAAAAGAGTTAAGGAAAGATATTACCGTATTGCATGAGCATGGGTTACCTCCCAAGAAGTGCTAAGTTTAAAGTCTTCACTGTACATTGGAAAGGATTAGTCACCTCGAAGAATCATATAGCAAACAGCTTGAATAATCGCGGGTCATCTGGATCAAAAAGTGCTAACCACAAGAAGAGGAAACTATAACCGCACTGAAGATATCCTTATCTAGTTTTTTGTTTAAGACAACTACATCTAGTTGTGGCTCGTGTTCTGTGCTCTATAAAAGGGTCTAGATAAAAGTTTTCATAGGTTGCGTTTCCTCATAAGTTAGATCCGAATTTTCAGGTTCTGTAGTCCTGAAAAACTCAAATAAAAACTTAGAAGCACATAATAATAACCTCGAATAATTGAGGATCCTCCAAGTCAATCAGTTTTGACTTACAGTAACCACAATAAGATTGGTGGTCTTCCTTAAGCAAACGTGTCGACCCTAATATCCTAAAGTAATTAGGTTTAGTCTCAAAACTTAATAATTGACACATCTGAAACTTATATGTTCCCACAATTGGAAGGAAGGTTTTTGGTGGAAAAACAAAGTCAATCGTGGTATCATAGCTCTGGTTAACCACATCAACCCGAGGATGGGTTTCTAACAACCGAACTTCTTCATGGACACAACTAGGTTCAGGAAAAAGTGTATGAAGATAATCTTGTAAAATGGTTGAGGCACGGATGTCCAGGTCCTAGAAGTGAGGGGACTTTCTGAGAGTTAAAGGTAATGCACTAGAGAGTGATAATCACCCCCAAACTTAGAGTTTTCAAAGGTCTCTAGATAAACTAGTCACAATTTCCCTAATTTCTAGAACATCGTAATCCCGAAATGGTCAATTGATTCTAAGTTATTATCGTAATGCATCCTTACTCATCTCTACGAGTTTATCGTCTTCTAAGACTAGTGTTTCTAAATCACTAGACTCTAAAACAAAGATTCTCAGTGGTAAACTCTTTCCTCTAAACCATCATCACAATCATATAAAGGATTATCAGCGAAAGTTTCTAGTAAAGGCCCATTAACTAAGGTGTTAATCATAATTACTTCCTCTGATTCACTTATAGGCACATCAAATAATGGATTATCCAACATATTGCAAAGCAAAGGATCATGAACTACATCGTCTAAAAACAAAGGGCATCTTAGTCAAATCCTCGTCCTTTCGAATAGGTGAATAATTATTAAAATTATTGGGATTTGAACCGAAATAGTACTATCATTATAAAGTTCAATCTGAGTAACAAATTCCTGATCACTATGCCTATTTATTTCGAATTCTTCATCAACACTATCCTCATCATAATCATTATTATAAAAACATGAAAATGGTTGAACCTCATCTAAACAAGTAGTGTTACCAATTCTAACCTCATCATCTTGATTATGTGAATAACTATCTTCATTCTCAAAGGTATTATTGGATACACTATATTGGAAATTCAAGTTATTTCGAGCAATACTTTCATTCGTCTCTAACTCAAGTCTACGTTGTCGACTCACCTATCCTCTCAAGGGTCTCCTCCAAAGACAGCTTCCTTAGTGTTGGATCTAAGTTTTGAGTTAATCTATTGAGGATATCTTCTAGAGAAGGAAGAGGAATGTAAGGATCATAATAAGGACTACTTTTCAAAAGTTTGATTGTATCCTCTAGAGACGAAGAACTATTACTATAATCTTCTTGCTCGAATGACCGATGCACATGCGGATAGTAATTGGGCTCACCATGGTATGACCCATAACCTTCCAAAGGTTGGCGTTCCCAACCACTATTCACACTATGGTCATAAAAAGAGTGATGTCCATAATGTTCAGTTGGATATTCATATTCATTGTGATGGCTATTATAATACCAAGTTTGACATCCTAACCGCAAGGGAATTCTACACAAACACAAACAAGGCTGACTCGACCACAACATGTACTCCACCGATTTCTAGCAAACAAAAAGCATGATGGCTCCACTTAGATTGTTTCTAGACTCAGCTTTCTAATCCTTCGAAAGGGAATTCGCTACAATTAAAGCAAACCCTCTCTGAATCAATCCGAGTTTAAGTAAGTTGAATAGAGGCGAGGGAAGCCGCGTGGAGCTTTGATACCCAAGGCCTCACCGCATTACAAGGCGGCGATACCACGCATTCAACTCACGTAAACCATCATGAACTTCAAGTATGCTTTAAGAGTAACCAATATTTTTCGAATGACTTTCCTATTAAGCTCTGCTACCCTATCGGTCTCGTTCTAGTCAAGATTTTAAGCTTAGGTTCGCGTTTGGTTTTGTTTTCCTAAGGCGGGCAAGAAGAGAACTGTGATGAAATCCGAACCCTTATCTTGTATGGCCATCCCTTGCCCTTTACTAGGAAATTAAAGCAAATTTCAATACCTCAACATATATGCATACAAAATCATCCAAGAAACCCACCTTTGTGGGATTCAAGGTGTTTAGAATTTTACCTCCTGCTCCAGATTGGGATGAACTGTTGAAGTCGACTCGGGCCACGACTCCTATGTCATGTACGAACCCGAGGGGCCGAGACGACATCGTAATCGCCGTCCTTCCCTATGCAAACTTATATTTAAATAACCCTTCCTTAGGTTTTAAAAATGTCCAACAAACCAAAAATAAAGTCCAAAATTAAGAAGTCCAAAAATAGAAAAAAATAAAATAAAAATTACAAAGATAATTACCTAATTACAGCTTTCTAAAAATAAATAAAAAAATTAATTACACTATATACAAAATTTTCCTCTTCACTCCTTTGGATTTTCTCTCTCTTCTTTCTTTCTTTGGCTTCACTTTACTTTTCAACACTTTCTCTTTTATATAAGCTCCGCACTCAAGTCCGAAAGCAAATAGAAAAAAAAAAACAAAACGCGTAAAAGGAACAAATAATAATAAAAAATAAAATAATAAAACTTAAAAACAAATCTATACACAAGTCCGCTGCCGGCGGCGCCAAAAATTGATGTTATTTTTCAATGATGTTGTAGTAATAAAAGGGTTGTCGCTCACTCGACTTGACGAGATTGATTTTAAGAATTAATAAAAGAAAATTATACAAAATGTGTCACGGATGAAGAGTTTACTCGGGACTTCGGATTTTACTGACTTTCATATTCAAGTGGTTCAGAAATTAATCCTAGGAAATTATAGCTCAAAATAAAAGAAACACTAACTCTATTCTTTGCCAAAGTAGATTCCATAAAACATTAGTTGTATATTGTAAGCATGAAGCATCAAAATTATCTAGAACTAAGCATGCGTCATCAAACAAAGTCACAAATAATTAATAGAAATCATAAATCATTAAAATTGGTGCAAAAGTAATTAAGGAATTAATTTAATTTACCACATGATGAAATTCAACTCCGTCCGTCGTCCCCAGATGGGGTTTAGCTCATCATGTTGGAAACACGCTCAAAATATGATTTTATTACTCAAAGGTGCTTACAAATGATGAAAATGAGAGATATCAAATAAAACCGGTTTGTAACAGCTTATAAGTGTTACAAACCGAGCTGTTGCAAAGAACGATATATATGAAATGTCACTGGTCCCGTTGATTTAAGTCTGCCCCTTATATACGACCCACAAACGCTTAGTCGCTAGCATCATGGAAGAACGACGGTTTCGCCGTCCGTCTGCTCTTCGTGTTCTTCGCCTTCCACAGAGCGGCGAAAAATATGCTCGCAACTTTGATTTTCTCACCTATTGACGCCTAAACTCTCCCCAATCTCTCCATAACTCTCTACGTATCCCCATAAACCTATTTATACTGACAGGTTCCAAAATCTTCAAGATATCGCCATTAATTCTTTGTCGCCATTATGAGAATATTTTCTTTCCTCTTAACAGAGATGCACTGATTGTTTGCTCACCACGATGTTTGCTCCGATCTCTACACTCCACAGTATTGATTCCACGTGAAACATGCCGTCGCCACACGCGCATTATTTCCTAAAATAGAGCAAAATAAACCTCGAAAACTACTGTTGCATGGAATTTTTCACGTTTCCTTCCCTTTTTCTCGAGTCCAACCAATTACTGGCCAATTTTGATATATTTCACATGCCAATATCTATCCAAATCAACTTAATAAATCCAAAGATATCATCCAAATCTTCTCCCCGAAACGTCACAGTAACACCGATTTTTTTTCCCGCCAAAAACTGTTTTCAAACGATGAAGATGGTGTCCCCCTAACCAAACCAGGGGTGCGAATAGAAGGAGCCCAACTGAGGTGCCCCTTATCCAGATTGAGGGTGCCTTTAGTAATTTTCTCCGGGGGTCCAAATAACACTTTTTGAGCAACTTTTTCCGCACAAGTGTATTTCTCCAAAAACACCTACACACACATAAAAACACCAAAATTAGTACAGAAATCGAGACCAACAATAGAGAATATGAGGACAATTCAGACACAAAAATGTGTCTATCAAAACCCTCCTACTGGATGCAATTGATAAACTTAGTTATTTCGTTAATTGGGAATGTAGTTTTAACTTTTATCCCAAGAATTTGTAATAAATCTGCTGACATTCTTGCCAAGCATAGCAGAAAGCATAGAGTCTCTAGAGTTTAGTTAGATTATCCTCCTGATATTATTGAGTCGCAGTTATTATTAGACGCTTCTACTTCAAGTTAATAATAATCTCTTATTTGCATCAAAAAAAAATATTAGAGAAGGATATTTTCGTACTTTTAGAATGCAGATACGAACTTTTGTACTTTGGAATGCAGATACGACCATCACGACCCAAAATTGCTAAAATTGTATTGAATGTGATAGTATCTGGTTCACATTTCAAATCCTTCAAATGATCAAGTATTAGAAATGCCGTATCAATCTGCCCAGATTCGTCAAAGCTAGAAATAATCATGTTCATAACCGTGGCACTTCCTTGAAATGTCAGTTCAGATACTTCTTTAACAAGTTTTAGTATATGAGCAATATATGTTGATTTCAGAAAGGCCTTAGCAAGATTTGAATATGAATCTTGACCAAGTAGAAAGTTAGAAGAAATCAAAAGATCCTTAAATATCTGAGACAAAAGTTCAAAATGATTTTCTTCACCAACTGCGGTAAGGAGGATGTTTTAAGTTTTTGGGAACATAAAGACTTGTTTATCACGTAAACTTTGCAGTAATCTAACAACATCCAATAGATTGCTGGATTTGGATAGCTTCTCAATGTAACAATGGCAGGTTTCCTTACCCAAAATTGGATTCTTTTCTATCTCAGAAAGAATCCAATTCAGGTCCTCCTCTGTTAGTGCATATTGCATGGGAGATGTCTGAGTTGAAAGATACTGGTAATCGCCTATACAATTGCTTACAACCGAAAAGAACGGATAAATTCCACCAAGTCTAAGTGGGATGTATCTGATATACTTCTGCAATGGAGAAGGTAAAATGTTAGGGACATGGCAAACAAAAGAAACACTATAGCAAAAGAACTAACCAACTAGTCTATCCACTGCTCTCATTTGGTCAACCGTCACCATCTCTGCTCGCTTCCCAAACAGTGTAGATTTGGTGGGGGATTTTGATATGAATCTAGTAAATAGTAATTCCAAAATCGGCATTACTCTCCACCATAACGGATTGGACATTGACGGGCCTGGCTGCATTTGCCTGTCTCTCTCAATCCCCTGTTATGATTTAAGGTAAAAAGGCATTTTCAATTGACGGTTGCTATATGTTATCTTAGGTTATTATCCCCATGACTCATGCATCTTATTCCCTTGTCTATACTCATTTGCAAAAATGAATGTAGCCCACAGAGCAGCCCAAGATAATCCAAAATTCTACGAGAGTTCCCAATCAGGTGGACGTGGATCCGGTGATTATTGTTTTGTTTCAAATGGATTTGGTAACTTTCTGCGGAATATGGTAACCTGCTGTAGAAGTCTTAAGAAGATCGGTCTAGATTAGCCTTTCCATAAGACTTCTTTGCCTTCACCGCCACCCGAAAACATAAGCTATTAATTAGCTAACAGTGTTGTTTTCATGTCTCACACAACTGTCATGCTATATACCACATGATACCGAGTGAATTAATGGAGGAATTTTCTTTATGTTGTTTGTGTATAAATTAGTACATTAAATTCTAGTCGTCTAGTCCTCGACTTCTATAGTTGATTCATAGTTTACATTTTCACATTATAAAAGTAGAAAGTTAATTGAAGAATTAAGATGTTGGAGAAAATTGAATTACTTGACGATAAAATCAGTGAAACGTTTACTGGGGGCTGCCAATGAAATTTTCATGGCATAGTTGAATATGTGACTTTGGCAAGAGATCCCACGGTATCCTGGATGTTTCTGCTTGTCTCTGAAGTTTTACAAGAATGGTTAGCGGGTAATAACTATAACTAGCTAGTTTAAAAAAGGTGTTACGTTTTGGTTTTATTTTTGTCACTGGTGGATTTGAATTACAAATATGTATTCACCAGAATCAATCTAACTTTGTTCGAAATTTCTCAATCTAAATTTGTCTGAAATTTCTCGAAGCACTAAAAAATTGTAACTACAAGTTTATATTTTTGTCAATGACGGAAAAAAAGGTTTGAGTATTAAGGAGCCTAAAATTATTTCCAGTGGACTAAACTTTGAAAATTATAGAAATGAGCAGACTAAACACTAAAATTTAGAAGATTAAACATCAGTATCACTAGAAATTGGGCTAATTTGAGATTTTAGGAAAAAAAAATTTGGTGTAGGGGGTGGGGGTGGGGCTAGGGCCAAGGCTAGCCTTCCCTTAATTCCTCCGTTTTTTTTTTTTTTTTTTGTAACTTCGCTATTGAAAATAACACCATTCCTCCACTCATTGTTTTGTTTCATATGGATTTGGTAACTTTTTGTGGAATATGGTAATTTGTTGTCGTAGTCTTAAGAAGATTGGTCTAGATTAGCCTTTCCATAAGCCTTTTTTGCCCTCACCGTGACCTGAAAACATAAGCTATTAATTAGCTAATGGTGTTGTTTTCATGTCTCACACAACTGTCATGCTATACCACACTGATACCGAGTGAATCAAAGGAGGAATTTTCTTCATGTTGTTTGTGTATAAATTAGTACAATAATTTCTAGTCGTCTAGTTCTCAACTTCTATAGTTGATTCATTACGTTTTCACATTATAAAAGTAGAAAATTAATTGAAGAATTGAGATATGAGAGAAAACTGAATTACTCGTCCATAAAATCAATAAAACTTAATTGGCATAGTTGAATATGCGAATTTGGCAAGAAATCTCACGGTGTCCTGGATGTTTCTGCTTGTCTCTGAAGTTTTAAAAGAATGGTTAGCGGGTAATAACTATAACTAGCTAGTTTGAAAAACGTGTTATGTTTTGGTTTTATTTTTGTCACTGGTGGATTTGAATTACAGTTATGAAATCACCATAATTATTCTAACTTTGTCCAAAATTTCTCGGAGCACTAAAAAATTATAACTGCAAGTTTATATTTTTGTCAATGATGAAAGAAGGTTTGAGTATTAAGGGAGCCTAAAATTAATTCCGGTGGACTAAACTCTGGAAATTAAAGAAATGAGCGGACTAAACACCAAAATTTAAAATATTAAACACCATTAGCATTAGAAATTGGGCTAATTTGTGATTTTAGAAAAAAAAAAAGGAGTTGGTTTAGGGGGTGGGGCTAGGGACAAGGCTAGCCCTCCCTTAATTCCGCCACCGTTTTTTTGTGACTTTGCTATTGGGAAAAATAACAACATGCATTCACCCCTTATATAGATAAAGATTGAAAACAAGATCAAGTGAATGTGAAGAAAAATAACCCTTTATTTTATTTTTTATTAAAAAAACGACGTTTTTCATCTAATTTATAATCTAAGCAATGGTGGTGGAAGGCTGTTACAAGAAGTTACCATTGTAGTAAATATTTTTCTTTTAACACTTATAGTTTTCGCATGATACATGCTCAAGGATGCGTCATTAAACGAGTAAACGAGATGAAGCTTCATCTCAAGCTTGTGTTGCGCGCGCAGTTCATGTTGACCTAGATTTGATATTTCATCACTAGGGTAAATCAGGCAAGTGGAATGCAAAGAGACTTTTATGATAAAAAAAAGGTGACATCTTCATTTCTTTAGCAGTTTATCAAATGAACTGTTTTTGAATCCCATTTTTTGTTTTCAAAACTCTAACAAATCTTCAAATGGGGAAAGACGAAGATGATAAAAAATATAAAAGGAAAAACAAAACAGTTTACTTGCAAGCCTGTAAGTTTGTGTGTAAATTACTAAAAATGTGAAGGTTAGGAATTCAAAATGTAGAGATCTTTAATTTGACTATGGTAGACATTATAGGATGGAGACTCAAGGTAAATTCGGACTCAATATGTGCAACCATTTCGAAATCCAGATAGTTCCAAAAAATGACATATTACATATAAAAACTAAAAAAACGGTAGGAGCTAGTTTGATCTAGAAAGGGATTCACAGTGGAATACAACAAATAAAACTGAATTGTATTTGGAAAATTGGAAATTACAATCTGATAGACATATGTGAACACAATTGGATCCCAAATACTATGACACCTATACAAAACCAGTCACGCGAACTGGAATTTCAAGTAAGGTGAGTAATTTAGTAACATAAAACAAAACTTGGAACCTAGATAAGTTAAAGTTCTATTTTGATCCATAAATAGTACAAAAGATAGTGGATATATATAACTATACATTCTCAGAGTGAAGAAGACACCGTTATTTCGAAACTAAACAATAAAGATAACTTCTTTGTCCACTATATGAAACTATCAACAGTATAAATGGAAGAAACCCTATGCATGAAATTTTACAGGTTCTTTATAGAGAACACAGTTTCATGACTCTAATAATAAATATAGCATTTTCCATGAATAACCCCATGACCTCTTTAGGAATTGGATTAACACTCATTGACTATGCAGGTGAAACCATTAAAGCTAGGGGATCCTATGCATATTGCAACACCAGGGAAAAATTAGACGGGAAAAAAATTGGAGTTGGCTTCCGGTGGGCAACCGAATGGACCGTAATGTTTGAGAACACATATGGAAAGGCGATGCTCTATCTGCCATTTTGAACCGTCGTTATATTAGTGTTAGAGCATTGCTCGGTCGAACTCACAAGTGTTGATATCTCAATCTTGTTGTCAAATTTAGTTGATCAAATATTTATTTCTAGTCTACATTTAGTCAAGTCTCGGATTAGGATAAAAGTGTGTAGTTGAGAATCGGATATCACTGCATTCTACCGTTTGAAGGCGAAAATCAACTGAAGCTTTGGAGAACTTCTTCAACAATATGTAAGTGAAGACTGAACCATCTATTTTTCAAGTTTTGACGTTTCGATCAATGAGACATTGTCACATGACTAAATTAGATAGTTTATGCATAGTAAAAATTTCGAGTCAAGTTTATCTTGAATATCGTTCTCGAAATATGACTAATTAAACTTAAGAACATTTGTTCATACTTGATGAATTTTTTTAAGAACAATTTATTGTTTATGACCTAAATTATGATTCAAGGTTTGATCATTTGAAAATAGCATGGAATAGTGATATATATGTGTCATTGATGCTATTCGAAAATGTTTCAAATTGATTATTAGAGAGATATAGAACTACTGTTAATCTTGATACGGGACAATATACATACCAGTTCACATACTAGAAGAAATTTTATAAGTCCGGAGCCGTTGTACATGTACCTAGTACACGTACCGGCGTAGCTATAGTTCAGCGAATTTTTTTTTTGTAAGCATACCCGGTATCCATACCACAAAAAGTATGTTGACTCGTGAACCAGGAAATGTACGCATACCTAGTATGCAAACCGGAAAAGATCTGTTGGTTTCAAAACCAAAAATGTACGCATACCTAGTATGCAAACCATAAAAGATCTGTGAGTCCCTGAACCCGTTTTTATCTTAAGGGTACATATACTTGGTACACGTAATATGACAAAATTATTCACGAACAAGTACAATACACGTACCAGGTACACATACTTACCCGGTCGAATATTTTCAGATGGATCAGAATTATTTTTTTGAGATGATCGATATTTGAATAACTCTATAAAAAAACTATCTAGACATTTTTTATCATATGTTTGACTCAAGATTAAAGTCTTAAGGTGTTATATGAAAATGGTTAAATTTTGTAGTTTGATTGGCGTTTCGGCTAACCTTTCATGATAAAGTCATTGTACACGGTTTGGTTACGGTTCATCCTAACCAGAGTGTATATTCTACTATGTTAATTCAAAGTCAAGTTTTACATATAACGGTGATTATTGATTGCGTGATTCCAAATCTATCGTAGCTTAAATCCAAAACAACATTGACCTTGAAAGTCTATATAAGGAGACCTCAAACAATTGAATTTTCGAATCCCCGACACTATTTTTGTGTGTCCTAGTTGTAAAACTAGAGTCGTCCTCTCCTTCAAACCCTTATAGAGTTTAGCGACTAAAAAGACTTCACCTAGGGATTTGTTAATCCATGTCTAACTATCTTTATTTTGATAGTTCGTGTATCCTGATCTTGTTTTGATTGTTGAGATTGCTCCAACAAACAAGATATATAGAAATCACAAAGCTTATGCGTCTCAGACTTTGTGATTCCACAAGTTTATATTTGTGAGGTGAATAATAATCTCGGCTGCTCTCCGGAAGTCATAAGACCGGATTTTTGAGGTTTGATAGATTTTGTCTATTGTAATCGATTTCCTGTCTCACCTTGATGTTTGATCAGAACATAAATCACATATAGGCTTATGTATGGGAGGCAGATTGGTTTAAAGTATTCAATTGAGTTGAAGCAACTCTTAGAATTTAAAGGACGCTATCCAAGGGAATCAATTGCGCGAAGTTCTGATGGGATTCAAGAGGCGTAAGGAGCGCGACTGTAACTGAATTGCTGTGAAGGTTTAATTTAGTCTAAACTACATTTCAGTCCTAAGTTTTGATAGTATTCTAGTGTCTGTAGCGGCTTAATACAGTTTGGTGTTCAAATTTGGACTAGGTCCCGAGGGTTTTCTGCATTTGCGGTTTCCTCGTTAACAAAATATCTAGTGTATGTATTATTTGTTTTTCCGCATTATATTGTTTATCTTTATAATTGATATATCATAGGTTGTACGTAAATCAATCAAGTAGATATATCCATCCTTGTTTGTTGGATACGATTTGATTGATCTTGGATATTGATCTTTGGAATCGTCCAAGTACTCTCACGGAGTAATCAGGTTCACAAACTAACTTTTGTTTGCATTATGATTGTGAGAGAAAGAGATATAAAATCTGAATATTATTCCTGATTGAGATTCATTAAGTTGTAATTCTTGGAATTGTATTTAGGTTTAGTCCATACAGGTTGTCTAAGAAAAAGTTGGTGGCATATTTTGGATAATTGTTAGGGGGAAAGCCACTTTTACTAGAGGGAAAGCCGGTTTATGGGTGGATTTATAAAAAACTTTCCCTTATCAATAATCATTTATAGGTCTCACAATGGTGTGGTTGGAACTTCTATGCTTGTTGATGAGAAGCTGATATGAAACATGGTAAAGAACCATCAGACTTGCATGACCACAACAAGCCATACTACAAGGTGCAGAATTCATGTTTGACAGAGAACTTAGCGAAGTTTGTGAGACAATAGCTAGATGCACCGAATTTGGAGCCAATGTGCAATAGGAAAATGAAAACAGTGAGTCAGTAGTCACGTATATGTGTTTAATGCCTTCCCAGAAGATAAACCTTATGGATCCAACAAAAATATAACTCTCTAATATGCATCTTGTTTAGAAAATTGGAACTTCACCAATATTCACGTGTGTACAGTGTACCTTTGGGAATGCAAAGAACTGATCAAATGCCAATAAGTTTTTTTCTTCGTATTCTGGTGCTGACGTTTAAATGTATTGGACATGTTTTGTTCAATCATGGGATAATTTATAATCATATTAGCACAACAACACATTGTCACTTGCTGCCAATCCCATAGAGAGGCAATCCCGATTAAAGACGTATCGAAGGTTTATATAAGATTAGCACGAAGAAAATAAACATTCCAAGTATATTTTCTTGACGTTTCAAGAATACAACGTTGTTTTTTTAAATCCACCTAAATACAATTTTCCCTTTAGTAAAAATGGCTTTCCCTCTATTAATTATCATATTTTGGTACCCCACGCTTTCAATTAGGAACTGCATAAACCTTGTAGCTTCCAACGTTCCTCAGAATTCTGAGAAAACCACTTTAATGAATAATAGAATGAGGCTTAATGCCTCTTTTTCGAAAATAAAAAAGAAGAGCTAAAATACATCATAATGATGCATCTCGCAAGTTGAGCATTGTCAGAAAACTGGAAATGCATCACCATGATACATCTTCTCATAATTATTATCGCCGAAGCAAGGGGACTTGGTATATGGCCATCTACTCCCCAAAACGTATTTGTAAAAATGTCAATAAGACATACATATCGACGAGGTGTTGGTTGAAGGGTGCATTAAGCTGATATGCATCCTTAAGCTATAGAGCTTGTCCGTTGAAGCATATATGATCCGAAAGCGTTAGTATGCCACCAGAGCCGATTCTGGGTTATGAAAGGCTTGTGCAAACTTAATCATAGGGCCTTTTTATAGCGTTAGTATGCCGCCAAATACAGCCAGCCAAATACGGCCTGGTTGTATTTAGCTGTCTCTCTCAATCTTATGCCATGCTTTAAGGGAAAATAGACATGTTTCATCGGAAATTTCTATTTGTTACCCTATGTTACTATCCCAAGGGGCTCATGCATCTTATGCCCTTGTCAATACTCATTTGCAAAAAATTTTGTTAGATACTGCTTAGCATCTTCTAGCCCCTGAAGCCACACAAAAAAAAATCCAGAATTCTATATGGGCCAGAGTGGGTTAGCAAAGTTCACAAGATATTATCAATTTAGTGATTATGATTGTTTTGTTTCATATGAATTTGATAACACTTTATAGAGTTTGGTAACCTATTGCAGCAATCTTGAAAAATAGATATGAGTTTAGTCATTTCATAAACCTTTCTTAGCATCTGTCATGTCCCTGTATTTTTGAAACATTTACGTCTTATAGTTAACCTGAAAACCTATATTTTTGAAACATTTGTGTCCTACAATTAACCTGAAAACTAAGCCACTAATTAGCAAGGTTGTCGTGTCATTTTCATGTCTCATACGACTGAGATGATATACCACATTGATACTGAGTGAATCCATGAGGAACTTTTTTCATGATGTTTGTGTATAAATTAGTGCATTTCCAGTTGAGCGTACAAAGCTTTCGACTTCTATAGTTGATCATAGTTCAAGTTCTCGCATTATTAAAATAAAAAATAAATTGGCGAAAAGATGTGGGAGAAAATTGAAATACTCATCCTAAAACGTATTAAAATCTACAAAAACAAATCACACAATATTTGGACAACTTCCACCTGTCTTTGAAGTTTTACAAGAATGTTAAGTCGTAGCTGCAAACAAGTTGAAAAGGCTAACCTGAATTATCATTAAGAACCACCAAAGAGTTGTAACGGACAGTATGTATTTATGTGTAATTGCGGGAGATAACGACATGAATTTACCCCATCAATTATGGGATTATATTATTTTACTCCCTCCGTTACTTTTTAATAGGTGGTTTCTATAAATAAATGTTACAAAAAATGTTTCATTTCCTAATCGGGAAAGTCAAATGTTACTTTAGTTTTGCGGACAACTTTTCTCTTAACTTCTTTTCGATGACAAGTGTCACGTGGGGCCATTTCACTTTACTTACTTTTGTTGGCAAGTGTCATGACCATTTCAATTCACTTCTTTTATTGACAAGTGTCATGAGGACCACTTTCAATGATTAGTTTTCTAAATTTCCTTAATTTTGTCAAAAAATCAAACCAGACTATTAAAAAGTAACGGAGGGAGTAGTTTTTCTTACTTTTGAAATATCCCGTGCATGAACGTTAATATAGACTGAAAAGTGAAGATTCAAAGACAACATAAAGCAAAAGCAAACGAACCATTGGAATAAGAGTAGTGACAGGCCTACAGAGATAAAAATCTTAAAAAATCACGTACTCTCACATATTTGAGGGTCCTGCCACTCACAGGAATTGACGGGGGCAATTTTTTTTGGTGATGTGACCATCAATCTTTGGTAACGGGGACCTTCAAATCCGTGAGAGTTGGTGGCTTTTGCGGAATTTCTCTCTCGATGACTAGTCATATTTTCTCTTCTACTCTATTTGCTCAAAACCCTATGTAGCAATCCAAGTCTTTCTGTACACCCTAGTTAGCAATTCGGGATTCGGCAAACGTACGGATCGGCAAACGTACGAGTATTATACGGTTTTGTGAAACCCAGATTCGGTCCAAAATCCGGTCAACGGGACGTGATTCGTCGATGGTCGGAACGCGTACGTACGTGTATAATTCGATTTATAAATGTGAGTTCGGTTCGAAAATTCGGGTATCTATATATAACAAATAATTTGTATTTATAAGGTCATAGACCAATTTTTATGCATATGTGTGAGTTATTTAAAGAAAAATTAAACTTAATATGATGATATTGATAATTTATACAACATTAATCATCCAAGAGGACGTGGTATAGTGGTTTAGATGCTTGGTTAGTGAGTTAGAGATCTCTCTCACCTTCACCTTCAAATTTCTTCAGTCATTTTTGTTTCATAAAAATTACAACAACATCTAATATTGGGTCGTGTATGCTCGGGAGGCAGTAAAGCCCAAATAGTGGGGCTTTTGAAAACGTAAAAGCTAAAGAATTTACGGCGAATTAAGCGGACGTATCATTCGGGATACGTAAAATTCGTGAACGATTCGCGAATAATCCGGAAATGACACATAATACGCGATTTGGGTTCGGAGTTGCAAACGTACGCGAATAAAACGGTAAAATTCGTGATACGAAAAAATTCGTGAATGATTCGCGAACTTACTAACTAGGCTTTACACATTAAACTCTTAAAATATGAGTTGGTCTGATAAAAGACTGAGACGTTTTTTTTTTTTTTTTTTTTTTTGAAAAAATATTCTTATATTATTTTCCCGAAACCAGCTACCCAATTTTGACTCATAAAATGGAAACGAGCCTAAAACTGTTCAAAACTCCCCACGTTATCTCCTCCTACAACATTTTGGTAACTGCACCATCCTGCTTGGTAATAAGCAAACAAAAACATTAAGCACGTGACCAGAACTATTAGTAGTACTAGCAATTATAGAAGAGACCATCATCAAGAGAAAGGAAAAAAGCAAACGCAATCAAAAGTAAGAGAAGGTTCGGTGGTGCAGTGAAGGTCCCCGCCCTCCAACCAAGTTGGTAAGTAAGTGCTTCAATGGGAAGCGGCGACGGAAGCAGGATCCAAATTCTAGGCGGGCTAATCCAAACATTATAGGCTAAAAATAAAATTTCTAGGGGGCTATTCATTTTTTTCCAACAAATATACATGAAAATTGTTACAGGGCCTACGGCCTATGGATGTGCGGTCCAATATGAAAGTCTTTTGGTCTTCCCTTTTCCATGTATATACGAAAATTGTTAAATAAACCGGGCGAAGGGAGGCTATGTATGGTGACTTTATGTCAATGTGGGACATGACTTTTTTTTCAATTTGACACAAAAAGATTGAATTTGGTGTCTGTCCATTAATGAAAATCTGAAAATATCCCTCAAAATGGACGCAGATGTAATTTATTTTTTCTTTTCTTTTATACAGTTTCGTAGATAAGATGAAAATAAAAGGGTAACGACGTAAATTTGGAGGACTGAAAAAGGACACGGAAGTTGAAAATGTTTTAATTGTTGAGGGGTGTTTTAGTAAAACTCCAGGTAGAGATCACGGGATCGAACCCGACCACCTCCTAAATTTTTGTTTTTTTTTTCTTTTCTTCTTCTTCATCCTCCTCTCGATGCTTTACATCTATAGAAACCGGATCATTCATTTAATATCACATGAATTGAATGAAAATAGAGAGAGAAGAAAGGGGGCGCAACCATGGATGTTGTAGATCCATTATTTGCTGAAGCTCAAATCAGAAAAGCGATGAAGAAAGAGGAGAAGCTGATGCTGCTGATAAATGTAAATTTTGTGAGTTAATTGGAATCGGAAATACTTGGTACTGAAATCAGAGATTGAGTTAGGGGTTTTGTGTAGATTGAGAGAACTATGAAGAAATCGATGCTGTCGAGAGAGAGAAAGAGAAAGAAGAGATGGATGTGAATGATGGGTTTGAATCAGATTGAGTTAAATATAGGGTTTGATGGTTTATCTTGAATCTGAGCACCTGCCGATGAAGTTGAATCGAGAAAATGGGTATTGTTTCTCTACACAGTAATTGAAGTTGGTGATAGTTTGAATTAGCCGTTGCTGCTGGTGATATTGATGATGTGAAATAACCGAAATTGAAGTTAGGGGTTTTGTTGTATGGTGAAGAAAACGAACCAAGAATGGGTAATTGCTGGTGGTGATTTTGAAACTAAAGAAGAATTAAAAAATGGGTGTTGATATTTGAGTTGATTGAGAGTCCATGGAGAATTGATTTGGGTTCGATCGGAGGACCGTATACCTTGAAATATCGTGGGAGTATGTGGTAAGATTTGTTAATACAATTCCTTGATTGTTTGTTATGTGAAAATTTGAATTTATTTTGATTATTAATTGACATAGCAGTAGTAGGCAATTAGTGGTTTTGTGAGACAAACTGATACTTGAATCTTAAGTCTAAACTAGATTACCGCACGCGGTGGGGGGCCGACCGAAGAAATGAACCATCGTAAATTTTAACAGAGTTGGTACTGGAATCGTGCATATTGGGATTTTGGGAATAATAGCTGGGTGAACGGCATTTATGTTTTGTTGTTGTTGAATTAGGTCGGATTGTCACTGATACTCTTTGAGAAAAAATAAAATAAAAAGATCAATTTTGGTGAAGTATTCTTTTCGCATCCCCTGGTACGAAAGAGTTAATATTACTCTTACATCCCCGAAGGCCTCGAACTACCGGAATTGAATTCATGTCTAATGGTCTAGTTGCCCTTCTTTTTTGGTTTATTTACGAAAATGTCTAATCTTACTGCCATTCCTCTTTGGTTTATTTACGAAAATGTCTAATACCTTAGTGCCCTTCTAAATGAAAAAAAGAAAATTTTGATTTAGAGGGGCAGTGTCGTCCTTTCATCGTTGAACCAAATCCAATCTTTTGTGTCTAATTGGAAAAAATGTCACGCTTCACATTGACACAAAGTCACCATATATAAAGTCCTCCCTCGCTTCACTCGGTCGGCCTAACTATGTAAACATAGAGCTGTTAATGTAGTTTCACAATTGTTGAATTGTCAAATTTTAGTTCAAATTGTGTTTTGTGGTTAATACAGATCAATGTAGAACTGTTTAGCATATACCCATGTTAGTATTTTTTGCTGCTAAGGGAAAAAAAAGTCTACTTTGAGATGAATGCTTAAATTGTGTACCCATAGCCCCATAATTAGGCGGTTGACTTTTAATTATGATGGATATTAAGATTTGACTTGGTATAGAGTTAACTGAGCCGGCTCCTTAGCTATATCCTTGCCCAGTGGACTCATATGTAAGTCTTGCTGAATAGTAGTTATGTATTGTGATATCTTTGCAAAACATCAACTCTTGTACCACCAAGAATCAACTCTTAGATAAGGCACTACCTTTTGTTCTTGCCCTAGTTGCATTTAATCTCTGCTGCCTCGTTTTCTAACAATCAATAACCCTCATGAATATGGATACAGGCTGTAGATTCAATGGTTTGTCAAGAATCGATTGCCCTCATCAATTGATGTAGTCTTGGCAAATAGAGAGTTGGTATGCTACTACTATGTCAAATCTTGTTGTTTCATGTTCTTCCTTGTGTGGTAAAACATATTCTTTAATGCAAATTTTTTGGATCTCTTCAATGAGTTCTCTTTTTTCTTTTTTTTTTTACTTGGCAACCCTCCTATCTGTACATAGGAGTTGAACCTCCGCGTTTTTTTTAGTTGCCTGGATGTCCTTTTTTTTACCCCTTCCTGAACTTCATTTGATATTACTTGTCTTCAGGGGTTACAAGAGGTTTTATAGACGAGCGGTGCTTGAAACGTCAGATTTTATTAAGCACAACTGCTTAAAAATTGATTGCACAGTTGGTGTTGTAGTTTCAAATACAGATTGCTCAAGATTACACTCAATCCAGGTTCCAGATTCTGATATTATATCCCACTTTGGTATGCTACTTAGAATCATGAAGGTTCATATCACCGAATAAGATTACACTCAATCCGGGTTCCTAACTCAATAAATAAGACCGAATCGTATAGCCGACTCGGCTAACTCATTCTTTACCTTGACCGGTTGACTAATGGTTTGACTAGCTTGACTGTTAGCTATGACGGTGTGCAAACGTGAATGTTTCACAACAGATTAGAAGACCAAATTAATCCAAGAGTCGTTTTGTTTGGGCATCTCTTTGCTTTAAATTTCACTTTTAAATCTATAACTCCAACTCCGTGCCATTATGGCGGAACTAAATTGTGAGTACAAAATTTAGTTTTGTGTAATTTTTTTGGTCGGCCGTTCCACCGTGGCAGCGGTCATCTAGTTCTAATCAATCAATGGAAAATCCTTCCCTCTGTGCTCTTTATCTTTCCCTATCATCCACTGCAAAACGTTATCATGCACGAAGCTACCGTAGAGCTAGATTGAATGGGTCGATTTTTTTTCTTCTACATAGATAATTTACATCGACGCGGTTATGCAATTATCGTCAAGCTAATGTTGGAATCGCTGGAATCAAACCAGCTAAGTTGGATCTACTTTTTCTCCTATTTTTTTTTTTTCTTTTCACCGTTTTTGATTTTGGCATATACATTGGGTATATTAAATCTGCGGCGAAAATTGATTTAGTATCATGAATTAGGGATTATGATTTAATCAGGAATTAGGGATTATGTTGATTGATCTAATTAGTTTTGATTAATTATTATTTAACCAGGAATCTCGTACAGTGTTGTATGGATGTACTAATATACTAGTCAGGAATTCGTTTTGATTGATTATTGTTTTTTTTTTCATTCTTCTTTGTACTTTTGTGTACGTTTGTTAATTTTTTGGGATTTGAGATCTAGATTTAGGTCACTTCCTGTTCGCGTTCTGAGGGGAAGAAAAGCCGGTCCGGTCTGTCCAACTGGGTCTGTCCAACTGGTTTCTGGTGTCCTGTTCCAGCTTGTTTTTAGGTTGTGCGTGACCAAAACTGTTCCGATTATGTCTATATACAGCGGGAACCAAAGTTTGAGGTATGTAACTATAATATAATATAATGTGGGTTTCTACGTTGAGTATTTGCTAGGCATATTTTTTTTTTAGAACATGCCTAGTTTTGTTTATCTTGCCTTAAGATAAGTGCACATTATATAAATGGTCAATTTAAATTATGATTGTTGATCTCGATCATTAAGAATTTTGGTATTAATGCTATTTTGTTCCCTTGAATATGATATTGGCTATAGTTGAATGGTGTCTTTTGTTCAATTGGTTGTACCAGCTCGATTCAATTGGTTGAATGCTATTTTTTTTTTCTCCCCAAATTTGGAATGTTCTGTGGGATGTAATCCACTGGCTCGACTATTAAAGAGTCGATAGTTTCAAAAGATACGTTGCAAATAAAATCATATGTATTCCAATTTTTGTGGAAGAACTCACAAAAGGTGATATGAGTCACAAAATTTCCATTTCTATTCTTCATCCATAATACTAACGAACAAGTATTTGTTGAAGTATGACGACAAGAGAACTATCTTTAGTAATCTATTCAACCTAAAGTAATTGGTTGACATGTGTAGTGAGATTCTCTTGGCTGTTGAGATAAAGAAATTTCTCAAATTAAGCTAAATGTAGCAAAATTGAAAATGGAAAGAACCCCAAGTAATGAGGGTTAGACGTACAAACTCATATAAAGCATGTGAAAAGGGACATACATATCGTGAGACAAAGATGTATTTTTTCCCCTGTAGTAATGACACTACTGTACAGGTATCAACTGAATATGGGATGAATCTAAGATGTAATTCTAGCTCTCACCAAAGAGTTGGGAATGAATCTTCTTACTGGTATTGGTACAAGCAATGCAATGCGGGTACCATAGTAGCAACCAATTTCAATGAGAAGGTCATACTTTAGACATCAACTTTAATGACAAGAAGAACTTTGTCCGCCAATTGACTATTTATTTGAACTAGATCCAATGTCCAGTGCTTATGGAATGAAAAGTACATCATTCCCCACGCAGGGGCGGAGGCACATGGAAGGGTGGGTGTGCACTTGCCCACCCTTGGTTGCAAAACTCCACCACTAGGTCTTAATTTTTCCAAGCCCAATTTTGATTTAAAAAAGTTTTGCACCCCCTTAAAAAATAAGTGTGCACCCCCTTAGAAAACTCTCTTAATAAATTAAAGTTAGACAAAGAGAGAGATCGGGAATTTCCTAAACCTAACTACTGAGAATTGAGAAAACTTAAAACGCAACCATGAAGGCATGAGAACTGAGAAGATTCACAAATCACCGAATTCCTTGAAGAAGGATTTAAGCCAAATCGTTCTTAAGTATTGCAAGTATTAATTGCTGTGAAGTATTTAGAGATTTCATCACGACGAGGTAGGCTTATTTTGCTTCCTTTTTCTCAAAATTTAATCTTCATAGTGTATTGAAAAACAAAACTGTGAAGATATGTTTGTGGTGGGTAAATTAATTGAATTTGTTTTCATTTACCACTTTAAAGTTGCATATAATCATGATATTAGGATTTAGGTTCCTAATTTTCTCTTCTTAATTTCAATTTTATGATGAATTTGTTAAAACTAACTTAGGGTTCATGTTAAAATTTGGGGTTTTTATTATACAGCATGTTCTATTGACAATTAAGGATTTGGGTGTTCATGATTTCCTCTTAATTGATGTTTGATCAAGGAAATTTGATTCAATTTAATCACTAAATGATGTGTGTGATCAAGGGGTTTAATATCTCAACTATTTTCAGGTATGGATAAGTTTGTGACCAGAACTAAGAGACAGAGAATAACAGATGTTCTAGAATTTCCTTCAGTTTCAAGTGTTCCAAGTTCACAAGTACCTCCTCCATCTTCTAATTCTGATGGTACACAAGTAGTACCTTCCATCTCTGCTCCTACTCCGCAACAACAAGCAGCTTCTAGTACTGTCCAGCAGGATGAGTTCTCGATATGGAATCTTCAAACAGACCCTGCAATGAGAAAGCCAATATCAAGTTATCATCCTAACGATCAAGACAAAGTACGAAGAGCTTACATAAAGAATCCTAAGAACAGAAGTTGTTCGAAGATTCCATATCGAGGAAATGGAAAATTTTTGGGTCCTTGCCAACCTAAGAATTTTCCATTTCTACAAAATCTAATGGGAAAAAAGAATCCTAAGAACAGAAGATTAAATGAAGCTTGTTTTTTAAAACATGGAAGTTGGTTAGAGTATAACATATCTAAAGATGTTGTATTTTGCTTGCCGTGTTATCTTTTTAGAAATTTTGTTCAGGGTAAAGATAGCTCTGATGATTTTGTGAATGTAGGTTTCTCAAATTGGAAGCAAGTTGAGAAGTTAGATAAGCATGTAGGATGTCATGATAGTGCACACAATGATGCATATATGAAAAGTCGCGAGTTACTGCAGGAAACACATCATATTCAGGCTATCTATCGTCGTCAAAAAGAACAAGAAAGTTTGAGTTACATGATTCGTTTGACCGCTTCAATTTGTGTTATTCGGTTTCTTTTATGTCAAGGAGGATTAGCTTTTCGTGGCCATGATGAATCCGATGCTTCACATAATCAAGGTAACTTTCTTAAACTTCTTAAATACACAACTGAACATAATAATAATATCAAAGCGTGAGGTTATGAAAAATGATCCTGGTAACAACAAATTAACTTCACCGGACATCCAAAAGGAAATAGTGAGTGCAGCTGCAATGGAAACTATGAATGCGATTCGTGATATATTGGGGATGTTTTCTTTGCTGTTATGGTTGATGAATCTCGTGATGTATCAGTGAGAGAGCAAATGACAGTTGTTATTCGGTATGTCAACAAGAAAGGATGTGTTATTGAAAGGTTTATTGGTATAATTCATGTTCTTGAAACGACATCAATTTCATTGAAGACTTAAGTGGATGCATTATTTTCCAAGTACGGTTTAAATATAATGAGATTGAGGGGACAATGTTATGATGGTGCTAGTAATATGTAAGGTTCGACTAATGGATTGAAAGCACTCATATTAAGAGAAAACCCATCAGCATATGTGATTCATTGTTTCTCACATCAGCTTCAGCTGGCACTCATGCATGTTGCTCAATAGCATACAAAAGTTGCATTGTTCTTTACTATAGTTAGTAGAGTTGTTATTATTGTTTCTGCATCATGAAAACGCAGAGATGTTCTTCGAGAAAAAGAACTTGCTAGAGTGGTAGAACTTGTTGAAAAAGGTGAGCGATTAAGTGGTTCAAGATTGAATCAAGAAGTTGGCCTCAAACGACCTTATGACATGCATTGGGGTACACATTAAAATACATTGCTGAGTTTAATATTGATGTTTCCATCCATATTAGATATGTTAGATATTATCAGTCGAGAAGGTGCTAGTGAAGCGAGGGGAGAAGCATACGGTTATCTGATCTTGATGCCTACATTTGATTTTGTTTTTACCTTGTTTTTGGTAAGAACGTTATTGGGAATCACCAATGAATTGTTGCAAGCATTGCAGAGAAAGGATCAAGATATTGTGAATGCTATGAACTTGGTGAAGATATCTAAAGACCAACTACAAAGAATGAGAGATGGTGGGTGGGATGCACTTTTTAGTGAGGTTTCCATGTTTTGTGCAAAATATAATATTATAGTTCCTGATATGATGTCTACATATGTACCACTAGGAAGAGGATGGCACAATTTACAAGAAGTGACAAATCTACATCATTATCAAGTTGGTTACTTTTTTGAAGTCATTGATATGCAAATTGATGCGCTTAATGACCAATTTGATGAAATGAACACCGAGCTACTTCTTTGTATGTCTCCTTTGAATCCAAGCGACAAGTTTTGATCTTTCGACAAAGGTGCGTTAATTCGTCTTGCTGAACTATATCCAACTGATTTTTCTCAAATGGATATCACGATTCTCGACCGACAACTAGATACCTTTCTTGCTGATGTTCTTTCTAGTAATGATTTTTCTGAATTAGGTGGTATTAGTGCGCTTGCCCAGAAAATGGTTGAAACGAAACAAAATATAGTTTACCCTCTAGTGTACTTGTTGATTACGCTATCTTTGATATTGTCGGTTGCTACATCTACTGTTGAGCGAGTTTTTTCAGCAATGCATATAGTGAAGAATCGTTTGCGAAACAGTATTGGGAATGAGTGGTTGAACAATTGTTTACTAACCTACATTTAGAGGGAACTTTTTCGCAAGATCAGCATTGATAGGATTAGACAGCGATTCCAAGATATGGCAACATGTCGCGGATATTGTTGAATATAAAAACAATTTGGCTTTTTTGGTAAAGTATGAAAAGTTTTTTTGGGTATAAAATTAGAGGACAATACATGATCGAAGAATGAGTTGGCTAACATATCTGTAGTATTGTATATTTTGTTGCTACAAAACGCTAGTAGGTGTTGTAATACAATCTTTCATGTGTAATGGAATTTTTCTGGGGGTATTTGTTTTTGTTTCGTGGAGTATTTTTTCGTTGCCCACCCTGTTTCAAAATCCTGGCTCCGCCCCTGTTCCCACGAGACATAAAATAAAACTTGAGATATATCCGGATGAAAAATATATCATCCCCCTAAAACGTAACATATATTCACTCTAAAGTACTTGAGTTGAATCTCACTTTTGTTACTAATAAGGCCACACCACTTATTTTTAATATCTCAAGACTCAATGTCTAACAGACAGTGGTTTCCCTCCCACTAGCTTAAGGAATTTATACTAGTTGTTGAACTATTTCCTTATAATGTGACTACGAGTATTGGATCATCGAGCGCAGCACTGCTCAAAAATTTGTTTTCAAGATAGAACAAAGACGTTACAAAATCTCTATATGTACCGAGAGATAATCACACCTTGTTAAATTCCAAAGAAACCCATGCAAATGGATATCATGTGGAACCTGAATGTCATGATAATGTAATTGATTGCATCTTTTATAGTCTCTAATGTATTTGGAAGGAAACATGCTTTAGAGAAACTAATGAGTCAATTTAGTGAAATGGAAATCACTATAGTATTAATTTGGATTATTGAATCCATATTGACTCCGATGATGAAATGTTGGAAATTGACTCATACAGACTTTGACATAACCATAAAGGCACTTTGGTTGTGACATGATGTTTAGTTTTGAAAGGACTCATATGTACATCACTGTGTTTGAGTGGACGAGACAACGGAAAAAGATTGAAAGAATGCGAAGTAACGGCATATCTCTCAATAAGTATTTTCTAAAGTACTAGATGCACAACCCCCTCCCCTCCCATTATGCTTTTTAAGTAAGAGAGCATATCACTAATTTTACAAAGTCTTCAATAAAACAGGATCGAGACCATCCTAAGATGCAAATGGTAGACAATCCATATTACAAAGATAACAAGGTGAAATTTAGAAAAATATTCATGCAGAATGCGGACCATTAAAGTGACTTATGGCTCTGGTGAATGTTTTGACATTTTGGACTAGTTATAGTTCCCAAGAAATTTGCATTTAAAAACTCCTAGCACATATTACATAATACAAAGTGCAAAGGCTCACCACCCTTATTAATGCTTGAGAATTTACATCAAAAGGACTTGATGAATATTGCATGTTTAATAGGATCAATATAGAACATCTTATACCCAATGGTCTCGCGGAAACTACCATCAAAGGTTACACTTGGTGTCTATGGAATAGGTTATACATACCAACCTACCTTTTATTGCTTTGGGGATATGCAATATTACACGCATCTTCACTTAATTCGTTTTAGAACCCAATATTAGTCAACCTTTTTCTCGCGTACTGGGTTGGTAACCTGGATTTAAGCCTGACATTTGTGTTCTTACGCATTTTTGGTTGCACTATATATGTGCCATTACGATTCCACGTCGTACCATGATGGGTCTTCAAAACTGTTAAGTAGTTATGTTGGAAATGAGTTCACAACATTTATCCGCATTTTAAAAACTTTGGTGGAGATCTCTTACCGCTAGATTTGCGGGTTATCATTTTAATGAGACAAATCTTCCCCGTCGTTAGGGGGAGATAAGAAAAAGTATTTTCTAAGGGTATGAAAGGAATTGTCGAGGTGTGTTCCCACTGTGTCTCATATTGATTCTTGTATTCCACAAATGTAAATGTGAAGTAACAACGAATAATCGATTTTTAGAATGTACACTGATGTCGCTAAAGTGATGAAATCACACATACCAGCTGCAAACCAACCTGCAAGGTTACGAATCCTCAATAAGGGATATATACCATAGACTAAGGTGTTGCAACTATACTTAGTGGAAGTGTGGTTGAGGCCGTGGCTCCATAAAGGAAGATCGAGAGACCACCAGGTTCGATCAATGCTCACCTAGAAAGGAAGTAGATGAGTAAGGCACAACCTAATTATATCATCTGAAATCATCTCATAAGATTGTATCTAAATATGTCCATGAATCAAATGGGAGGAAGCTCCGAAGTTTTAAATGATACTAGAGAACAATGAAATCCTGACGGATTATGAGAATGCACATAAGTCAATGGAAGGATCATGCATGCACAATGATGATATAATCCATAAATAGTTGCTCCATAAGTAGAGCACAATGAGATCGGACAATGCTTTATTTTGATTAATTTCAAATGAAGAGCATATTTGGCCTACGCAATCCAGGTAGAACTTAGTTCTTTGACAAATATACAGGTATTTGGTGTGGTAGTGCTAACCAACCAAGTGTAAAGCACGTGGGACATATGTTGTTATTTGTCAGAAAGTGCAGTGAGAAGAATGAGGTCTTAAAGTATAAAGAATCACCTTGTGGCGCGGGGTTTCTCACAAACCCATGGATCGCTTACTTTTGTTGAACATCATAATGTTCAGTTAATTAGTTTGCTTGGTAGGTTCAAAAGAACTTGAAACATAGTAAATGTGGTTAATTATATCTCTGAAGATTTAGACTCAAAGATATTTGCAAAAGTGCATGATGGACTTTTGCTTCCCAAGTCGAATGACTCTAAACCACGAAGTGTGTTTGCAATTACACTGGAACACTCACTTATTGATTTAAACAATCAGGCGGATGTGATATACCCGTCTAAGTAACTATTTGATTGGGAAGGGATAAACCAGTACGGTTTCATGCAATGCATATTAAATAATTTCCTGATTCAGAATTATAGCTATCTATGTCAACGGTATGGACATAATAAGTACTCTTAATGAAATAAGAGATCTTAAGAGCTATTTGACATCCGAATTTGAGATAAAAAATCTGGGAAAAGCTCGACCGAATACTGAGCTTGTGGTATATTATTCCAACAATTTTCATATGTCTAAAGTTGTCTGGCAATTTAACAAGGACATGCATCCTGCTAGTACTCCCATGATTAGTCGAGTTTCAAATGTACATAAATGACCAATTCGTCTAAAGGAAGATTACGAAGTTGTGTCGGGAGATGAACTTTCCTTATCTAAGTATAATGGATGCATTATTCTACTTAGCATAATGTACTCGACCAAATGTTGCATCCTAAATGAACTTGTTAGCTAGATATAGCTCAGTGCCAACGCAACGTCATTGGAATGGTATAGTGAATGTAATCGTGTACTTAAAAGTAACCATTGACATAAATTTGTTTTATCCCTGCAAAGACATAAAAATGAATGCTAACGAAAAGTGCGGTCAAAGGTTGTTGATTATGAAGAACAATAATCTCTTCTCCAACGAAAGTAATCGGGGGAGATATGGTAGACTATTTTCTAAGTCATTACCGATATTCGGTTCGAAAAGTACATGACTAAAGGAAACTGTCTACGTAAAAACTCCGAAAGTAATCGGGAGATGCCGACATCATGGGGAGGATCCAAGGATATGATGTCGACATATTTTACTTCAAATTGAAGCCGTGTTATACTCTTTTTCCTTCGATCGAGAATAGTTTTTCCCAAATGGTTTTGTTACTCGACAAGGTTTTTAGCGAGACAACACTAAAAACATCAAGTATGTTGAACGTTGAAGACATAAAGACCGTGTTGATATTAATGAAAATATCTAAATCAAAGAAATGAAACGCGATAGTTTTTCAAGTAACGTAACTTCCAGAATCAACAACAGGGTCTTATAAACATTTAAGTCACCAAAGTAAAGTGTGATAAACTCCTTTTGACTGCATTAGACTAATGAAAATTGTCTGATATCAGGGGGAGAATCTAATGGTGTGTTGAACTATTTTCCTTCACCGAGGTTGCTTTTTCCCACAGGATTTTTTTACTCGGTATGGTTTTTAATGAGACAACAACAAACACCGGGAAGTAATTTCCCAACTAAGGCTATTGTCTTTCCCACAAGGATTTTCTTCCTTAGGAGTTGTGAAGCAACTAATCAACTTCAACGTAGCAAAGTGATTCTCTGCAACAGATCACCTTTACTTGCATCTGTCACGTTATACTCTTTTCCCTTCGTTAAGGTTTTGTCCCACTTGGCTTTCCTTGTCAAGGTTTTAATGAGGCAACATATTCGAGTCCAAATATGTTCTAAGTTTTCTTAATATTGTACTCTTTTTCTTTAGTTCAGGTTTTATCCTTCTGGGCTTTCCTGACGAAGTTTTAATGAGGCAATTAACTTAGACTTGTCGGTCCTTGAAGATCGTATTCCATGTGATGAACTACATGTAAAGTACGAGACAACATGTGAAGTACTACATGTGAAGAGTTATACCAAGGTTTTATCCTACTGGGTTTTTCCTTGTCAAAGTTTAAGTAAGGCAATTGATTTCGGCACAAATCATCAAGGAGAGAACGACATTTGAAGAAGCACTATGTATAAAGTTTTGTTATTGAACCGCACAAGGGGAGTGTTACAGGGCCTACGGCCCATGGATGTGCGGTCCAATACGAAAGTCTTTTGGTCTTCCCTTTTCCATGTATATAAAGGATAGTTTATCCATGTAACTATACTAATTCTAATCAATGGAAAATCCTTCTCTATGTGCTCTTTATCTTTCCCTATCATCCACTGCAAAAAAATATATATAATTTTTTGGTGATTTTTAGAAATTTGGGGGTGGCTGGAGCACCCCTAAGCCACCCCCAGTACCGTCCCTGATGGGATGTGCACTGACATATCAACCCCCTGTGCTGAGTTTAATGCCCTCCTCATGTCTTTTTTAGCTTCTCTTTGTTACTTTTATTCCTCAACATTTGCTTACGGGAAGTGATAGACCTACCGAGGTTTCGTCCCAAGAAGAATCCCGATAGGAGAATGAATGGTTTTGATCCGCTGCTCTCAACATTTGGATAGGGGCAGTGAGAATTGGGTACCACAGCCAATGTTAAAAATCGGCCGGCCGGTCGCCTGATGAATCGATGACCCGTCACTTTTAAGGCCGGGCCATCGATGACCCAAAGAAATTGTCTAAAAAACGTCTTCCATTGTGAAAATCGGGTGACCCGAACGTATCAACCTGATTCACGCGATTCGATCGATTGATGCGATTCAAACGGGTTGATAATCTTGTAAATCTTACTCGTTATGGTGTACATCAAAAAAATCTTTAAGAAAAACAAATCAAAAAGTCTTCTATTTCTCCTCAATTTCTCCTGTTCAACCATAAATTCTCCTCATCGATTGAAACACAGAAAGAAAGAAACACAAAAAAGGACAGATATAAATTGACGAATTAAATATTTCATTAAAAAAACATCAAACGAGAAAAATACAGTAGAGATTAACGGAATAAAGAAGAAGGAAAACGAAGCTTAGGAGTTTCCGTTTGATGCCTGAAAGGGTGTTCCGTCGTCAATACGGATTAGTGTTCTTAGGAATAGGAGAATAAGAAAGAACCCGATAGAATCATAGAGGACGATCAAAAGTCAAAACCTTAGGTAAGAAAAGTGAGAGAAATGACCGGAGCATATGGTCTCTGTTTGATTCGTAGGGCTTTTTAGATACAAACAAATGTGAGGACCAAATGTCCATTAAACCCTTAAGAACACGTAGGGTGAAATAAGCCTAATCAACACTAGTTGTTGCTTTTTTAAGCCCACACGACATCACTATTTTTTTTTACCTTTATATGAATTGACCCGGTGAAACCGTTTCAAACCACAGGTTAGACCAGCTGACTCTGACCCAGTTAACTAACCGGTTCGATGTCCGGGCCGGTTTTCAGAACATTGACCACAGCCTCTCTCAGTTGGGAGATTAATCGGGAGATACAATCGGTATGGGAAGCATTTCCGTTTGCTTACTCTAATTTCCAAGTCACCGGGGAAAGCTGTCAGCCAGACTGGGACCCACATGTGTAGTATCATTTCTATCGTTTTTAGAAACAAATCTGACCCACCCACAGCTTCTTATTACTCCTTGGGGTGACAGAATTGGACTTGTACAAGACTTTTGCAAGGCAACAACAGCCGCTAGAGAAACTGCAGCAGACTGCAGACCTAAACACTGAATCCTCCTAGTTCCAGCCTTGGAGTCATCCCTTCCCAAAGGGAGATGTGCGGTGCATGCGTGCATCCCTTCAACTCAATACATCTCAATGCAGTAACAGCTCTCTTATAGAGCGGCCTTGTAGTGCTCCATTGTTAAGCTTTACAAATTTTACAAAATCGATCCCCCCTGCTGCATTCTGGAACAGGTTTACTCATTGGAAGGTAGGGGTTGGTAAAGCACAAAGTACTACTGATTATCACAAATTCTCACAACCAAATCTTAATTAACTACTTGCTTCCAAAGTCTTTGACCTCACTTTTGTTCTACACCCTTAATTTGGAAACCTGTTTTGAGGCATACGTTAATATTCAAAAGTTGCTCAGTAGAACCTAGGCAAAACCTAGGTTCGGCTGATAACTTGAGTATGCCTCAAAACAGGTCTCTTAATTTGGACCACAAGGAGTGGCCAGGCCCAACAAGTCGTTAGAATCATCAGATATTGCTGCAAAACGTTCGGTCTTTTATGTAGGCACTAAATGAAACTCCGGCACTCATACAGCGGGTCACTATTGTTTTCAGTACATATAAGCTGAAGGATTGTTATATTAATCCCAGAAGTAGCTTTAATTTGTGAGGACATGATCTCCAATTTGTGACTCAAATTATTAACAATTATTGAAATCATAGTTTTTTATTTATCATTATCAAGCAGAATAAAAGGAAATAGACATAAACAGTTGTTGATCACCATATAAGTGACCATCAAATCTGTAATACAAATTTCAAATAAGATCGCTTAAGCAGCTATATAAATTACTGCTGCCAATATTTATTTTCTGAACATAAACCAACACTAATACGTACATAGCAGTAATTTAAACTTCCATGCATGTATGTGTCCTTGCTTCATCGTAACCTTAATTTAGGAGTGGATCTGTGGTAGCTAGTAGGAACGTATTTGTTTATTCATGCGTTGATCATATGTGGACATAGCAACATGAGCAACCATTTAGACTTATTCCAAGGAGATTGAGGACACAAGCATATGCGTCAACTTTTAAGTTCACGGGGCAGTGTGCAGTACATACACTGAAACAGTTATCAACGGGGCAGCTGCCTAGTATTTTTACATTCAGCGCCACCCCAACTCTGCATGAAAGTCCAATAGCGGATGCCATCTCTGCATTACACGGAAAACAACACAATTAGTTCTTGTTAACGCTAAGGATACCAAGCTTAATAGAGGGAGATCAGATACTTACCCAAATTTGCAGAGAGGACGACCAAAGCAAAAAGTAGACCAACCAACATTGGAGATGAACTCTTGAAGGCCATAATGATGCGAAAGACAGATGGAAGATTTAAGTTGCACTGCTTGATATTGATCACTTGGATGATTGGTGAGGATTCATTGCTATACTACTTCTCTATTTATAGCAAAGATTTTCGGTATGGCAGGCAGCTACGCTATACTAGTTTATTGTTTAGTTTGTTAAACAGGTAAGAATTTGAACAAAACATGCAACTTGTTTCAGTTCAGAATTGACAATTTTTAATACCTTGAAAAAGGGATGACTGTTATAAGTTTATATAGGTTTTAAGTATCATCTATGGTCGTGACATGTACCATGTGTACTAGTTTGAAAATTCATCCACACCCCTGTCATGCATAATTGCATTTGGTTTCATATCAGCACCGATGGGTGTGTGCCCGCGCATTGTACATAATTGCATTTGGTTTCATATCAGCACCGATGGGTGTGTGCCCGCGCCATTGTACATATTATATGACTCCAAAAACTTATATATTATTATCTAGTGTGACACAAAGAAAAAGACAGAAAAAGTAGAGAGATAAGAAGAACTCTTATTAATGTGTGTAACGAAAAAGGGAGAATACAACCTCTATTTATATAGGTTAGACACAAGGGCATCTCGGTAATAAACGGGATTTATCCTAGATATTATTAACATAAATAAACGTTTATAACACTCCACGATGACCATCGTGTCTAAGTTAGGGCTGTCAATGGGTACCCATTACCATTACCGGAATCAGGACCCTTTGTCGGGTGGGTTAAATCTAAAGTTGGACCTATTAGCCACTTAAGACCGGCGGGTAATTAGAAATAGACCAGATTTATAATCGGGTCCAACTGGATCTACCAGACGAATACCGCGGGTAATGGGTACCCGTTTATTTAACCTTTTGATCATTTTTTTAGCAAAATTATAGGTATTTTGCTAGTTTTGGCTTTGATTTTTTTTTATTTTTGATTTTTTCTTACATTTAATCTTTATTTAGTACATTAATAAAGAAATAATAATAAATTTTTATAAAAATAATTTATATTCAAGTTAAAAAGAGAAAGAAATTAAGATTTTAATAGTTTTTTTAATACCCAATCTGCACCTTTTAACGGGTATTTGGGACTTTAAACGGGTCGGTTAAGGCCAACACATTATGGAACCGGACTCGGAACCGTGAGGACCCGAACCGATGTTGATATGCTGGGTCCGGTTACGAATATGTACTTACCGGGAGGACCGGACCAAGTTGACAACCCTAGTCTAAGTCACAAAATATATCGGGAAAATCAAGAGAGAAAAAACTCGAAATGTGTGAGACTCAGAACAGTGTTGGACACGCATATGCTGCCTCATTAAAACCTTGACAAGTAAACCCAGTGGGACAAACCTTGACGAAAGAAAGAGTACAGCGCGTTTAAGTCATAATGATGCTCCCCCTGATGGATACTTCATCGAAATCTTGGCCTACAAATCTTTAAGTCGACGCATTCCAATTTTGTGAACTAATTTCTTGAATGTAGAAGTTCGTAATGCCTTAGTGAAGAGGTCTCAATAGATTGTGATTTGAACGTACTTGTTGGATATCAATCACACCATCATTCTCAGATCATGTGAGAAAAAGAACTTGATCGATGTGCTTTATTCGATCACCTTTGATAAATCCTTCTTTTAGTTGTGCAATGCAAGCAGTGTTGTCTTCGTATAATATTGTTGGTGAATCTTTAGTTGAAGCAAGTCCACAAGATTCTTGAATATGATGTATTCGACCTTAACCGGACGCTCTCACGGCTTGCTTCATGGATTGCTATTAGTTCAATGATTTGTAGATGTAATTGAAATTCTTTGCTTCACTTGACCTTGAAGATATAGTTGTGTCTCCATAAGTAAACAAATACCCAGTTTGTGATCGTCCTTTGTGTGGATATGAAAGATAACCTGCATCTGCGTACCCAATTAGTTTTGATTTAGATTCATAAGGGTAAAATAAACCTAAATCAATAGTGCCACTAAGATAACGTAATAAGTGCTTGACTCCATTCCAGGTGTCTTCGAGTTGGAGCAGAATCCGTATCTAGCTAGCAGTTAACAGAAAAAGCAATACATGGCCTTGTACAATTTGCAAGATACATAAGAGCACCAATTGCACTTAGATATGGCACTTCCGGACCAAGAAGTTCTTCACCATCTTCTTTAGGTCGAAATGGGTCTTTATTCACGTCAAGTGATCTCACAACCATAGGGGAACTCAAAGTGGATGATGTGCTTTGTCCATATAAAATCGTTTTAAGACTTTTTCGTATAAGTAGATTGATGGACAAATATCCCATTTGAGACATGCTCAATTTGTAAACCAAGACAATACTTAGTTTTACCAAGATCTTTCATCTCAAATTCCTTACCGCAAGTAAGCAATGGGTTTCGATGAGTTCTTTTAAAGTTCCAACAAGATTTAGATCATCAACGTATACTTTGTATAATAGCAAACCCGACTGGATTTCTTAATGAAAATACATGGACAAATAGCATTATTAGTATATCCCTCTTTCAATAAATATTCACTAAGGCGATTATACCACATTCTTCCAGATTGCTTTAGTCCATATAGATCTCTTTGAAGTTTTATTGAGTATACACTACGATCTTTGGACTTGTTCAAGTCAAGCATACGAAATCCCTCCGAAGTTTCATATAAATGTCACTATCAAGTGACCCATAAAGATAAGTTGTAACTACATCCATAAGACGCATTTCAAGCTTTTATGAAGCTGCCAAACTAATAAGAAACCTGAATGTGATGGCATCCATCACTGGAGAATAAGTTTCTTGATAATCAATACCTGGTCTTTGTGAAAAACCTTGTGCAACGAGTCGAGATTTATATCTCACAATTTCATTTTTCTCGTTACGTTTTCGTACGAATACCCATTTGTATCCGACAACTTTTACATTTTCAGGAGTTCCAACAACAGGACCAAGGACTCCACGTTTTAATAATGAGTTGTACTCTGATTGGATTGCAACCTCCCACTTAAGCCAAATCTTTTCTACGACGACATTCTTCGATAGACTGTGTTTCAGGATCATCAATATTTTCAATGACATCCAAAGCAACTGTAAAAGCAAATTTACTATCAGGAATAATTGTATTCCTATCCCAGTTTTTTCTTGTACCAACATAGTTTATAGAGATCTCATTGTTTTGAGGTAGCCTCTTCAGGTGCAACTTGTGTATCAGTATTTGATTGATCAATCAATGTTTCAAAGTGAATGGCTTTTTCCGGAATGCCAACTACTGATCTCTTTTTCCGCGGAACTAAATCCTTTGCACCAAGAGGTCTTCCACGCTTTAAGAGTATCGTGGATTGATTATCATGATGTCCTTCTCGATACTTACTCTCGCAGGGAGTATTTGCAAGGTATATGTGATTTTGTTACGTTACTGATCGGTAAATGCATCGAGGCATTTGGTTTGCAATATTTTGCAATTGTATGATTCTTTGAACCTCAAGTTCACATTGTTTTGTACGAGGATCAAAGTGGGATAATGATGGTGTATTCCATGAAATTTCACGGCGTTCCTCAAGTTTTGGCTTATCTCCCCCTAACGACGGGAAATTTGATTCATCAAATTGGCAATCAGCAAATCTTGCTTTAAAACCTGTTTGAGGTTCTAAATATCGAATGATAGATGGAGAGTCATAGCCAACATATATGTTGAGTCTATGTTGAGGACCCATTTTCGCTCTCTGTGGTGGAGCAATGGGAACATACACAGTACAACCAAAAGTTCGAAGATGAGATATATTTGGTTGATGCCCATATACGAGTTGTACAATTGAGTATTTTTGATAGGCCGGTTGGTCTAATCTTGACTAATGTCTTTTTGAGATGTAATATTGCATGACCCCATGCCGTGAAAATGGCAAGTTAGACCTTAAGATTAATGGTCGGGCAATCAATGGTAAGCGCTTAATAAAATGATTCCGCTAAGCCATTTTGAGTGTGCACATGAGCGATGGAGTGTTCAACATCAATGCCAATTGACATGCAATAATCATTAAATGTTTTAGAGGTAAATTCACCAAAGATTATAAAGACGAATAGTTTTAATAGGAAAAATGTGGAAATCGAGCTCAGAACTTAATAATTTGTGCAAGAAGTCTTGCAAATGCAACAAGATCTAATCGAAAGTAAGCAAACATGTGACCATCATAATGAAGCATCAATAAGAACCATAAAATAACGAAATGGTCCACACGAAGGGTGAATTGGTCCACATATATCACCTTGAATTCGTTGCAGAAAATTAGGTGATTCGATGCCAACTTTCATCAATGATGGCCTAATAATCAATTTTCCTTGATAACAAGCGATGCATGGACAATCATTAAATGATAAGACTTTTAGTCTATTTAGAGGATGTCCATATGAGTTTTCAATAACTCTACACATCATAGTTGGTCCCGGATGACCCAAACGGTCATGCCAAAGTTTAAAAACACCAGGATCAGAAGTCTTAGAAAGACTCACAAGATGTGATTCAATTAGGATAGTGTGATATAATCCGAAGATAGAGATGGAAGCATTTCTAGGACTTGTTTCTTACCTGAGACAATGGAAGTAATGCATAGATACTCTTTGTTAGCTTCGTTTGTTGTCTCAATATGATACCCATTAAGACGAATGTCTTTAAAACTCAACAAGTTGCGTTTGGATCTTGTTGAAAATAAGGCATCTTGGACATGGATTTTTGTACCATTAGGGAGTATTATCTATTCTTTTCCATGTCCCTCAACAAGATTAGAAGTCCCTGAAATTGTAGTAACATTGGCCGTAGCTAACGTTAAATGGGAGAAAAACCTTTTGTTACGAAAAATTGTGTGCGTTGTTGCACTGTCAACAAGAAATATATCTTCGTCACTTGTTTTATTTCCATTAGAAATATCCATATCCCTTTAGAAAAATAAAGACAATAATATAAGTTATGGAGAATAAATACTAAGAAAATAATTTCATTACTAAAGAGAATTTCAATAACTAATACATTAAAATCAACTACCTAAAAGAAAAATAATCTCTAAAAAATATGACAAAACATTGTCACTTATTCAAACCAAACTACTACTCAATCTACTAAAAAGAATTGATCATAAAATAAATAAACTCAGATATCCTTGAAAATGGAATCCATGTCTTCAATCTCATTTCCATCATTATCGAAGTCAGAAATATCAAGATGGGCAATATCCATTGGTATGTCATATTGGGAAAAATTGGTTTCAAATTTCTTTTCATTTCCCTTAATAGACGCTTTGATAAAGATCAACAAGGTGCCTTGGAGTACGGCAAACATTTGCCCAAAGCCACAGTGAACCACAACGGTGACAGACACTTTCATGGTGCTTTGAATGACTTTGCGAGCTTTTGCCTTTTTGTTTTGGAAACACGTTCTTCTTCCCCTTCTGATAATGGGAATTATTACCAGCCTTCTTCTTGAAGTTGGGCTTTTTAGGACCTAACGAACGTCCCTGTTTTTTCCCAAGGCTTCCAGCAGCATTGACACAAATTTTCTCGTAGCGTTCATCTCCTCGGAGCAACTATTGAACCTATTTGGGTGACTTTGATGGTTCTTGAGTAATAACTCATTATTCTGCTCAGCTACTAGAAGGCAAGAGATAAGCTCTGAATATTTCTTAAACTGCCTTTCACGATATTGCTGTTGAAGCAAAATGTTTGAAACATGAAAGGTGGAGTAAATCTTCTCCAAAAGATCAGCATCAGTAATTGTTTCACCGCATAGTCTTAAATGAGAGACAATTTGAAAAAGTGTTGAATTGTATGCACTTACACTTTTGAAGTCTTGGAGGCGCAGATGCATCCACTCATACCTTGCACGAGGTAAAATCACTGTCTTCTGATGATCAAAATGATCCTTCAGCTATGTCCACAAAGTGTACGGGTCTTTCACCGTAAGATATTGGGACTTCAAAGACTCGTCAAGGTGATGACGGAGAAAATTAAGGCTTTGCTGCGATCCTCAGGGGATTCTTTGTTGTTCTGAACAATAGTGTTTCCCAAAGTCTTGGCACTAAGGTGCACTTCTGCATCCAAAATCCATGACAAATAGTTCTTTCCGAAAGAATGTGAAGGGCCATGAAGTCCAGGTTAGAGAGTTTGGACATTGTCTGAGTATAAAATAAAAAAAATATTAAACATGGCACAATAAATTATAAAATTAAATTAACGGTATAAAAAAAATAATTATTGGTCAGACGGCAGACATGACCAATAAATATTTAACATACAAATACACTTCAAGCATAAAAAAAATACTGCTAATAATACAAAATTGATAATAGTACATAAAAATACATCTCTTAAAAAAATAGCTCTGCTAAGAAAACAAGCTATGTCTCTGTTGATACTAAAAGCTTGGAATAGGGAAAGCAATACGTCTATATATTGACATCAACTGGGTTGTGAAAATATATACATTAGGTGTAGTACTTCAAGAAACCTGAAAAGCTATAATGCTTTTACACAAAATAAAATAAAATTGTACACCTGCTACTGACTAAAAAATAAAATAATGACAACCTAATAACGTAATCATAAAAGGGAGCCATATCACGACATTCCATGAAAGAAAGGAAAAAAAAATCTATAGTTCCATGTATAGTTTTCAAAAAGCTTACACCTTCACATGCATAATGATTAGGCATCCAGTGTATGAAAACAGATGGAAGAATAATAAAAAAATAATAATAAAGAAAGCAAGAAAAAGAATTGAATAAGACATCCAACGTCTATCCAAACAGAGTACATGTACCAAAATTTTCACGGATTTCGAACTGACATGTACTGGTTAAATACTGTATACTGTATTGTTTTGCCTATGGAAGAGACAAACCAATAATAGTACGAAGGACAAAAAAATAACCTGCTCAATCAAACGAATAAAAAAAATGCTATTCATGAAAGAGACTTTTCAGGTCAATAAAAAAACTTGTAGTTTGATATCTCGTGGGTACTCATTGATATCAAACACCAAAAAGAATAGAAACCCTAAAAGGTAAACAGTTGTACTGTTTTTATTTCTTTTCTTTTCTGCATCTCGTAGTACGCAACGTAATCAAAATCAAGAAAAAGTAATTAAATTAAGATTCGTAACAAAAATTTCATGAATAAATCTATAGTTGTTAAATTCCAATTAATCAAACATGAACCAAATCAAAATCTATAATTTCCAGAAACAGAATCCAATACCTAAAATTCTATCTCAACCTTTTGAATCTTTAAGCGTGTAGAAATTACAAATTAAAACGAGAAGAAAAAGAAGAATAAGAGCTCCACTAATCTGATTATGCTTATGAAGTTTGATTTCCAGATGCTTATGAAAGTTTGATTTTGAGATCTGATTAAAATTGAAAACCTAAATCTCGATCTCCACCACCACTTTAGAACCGAACGAAGATCAAATCTCAATTTGTATCATGATGGATCGAAATTACCTGGAAATGAAACCTAAAATCAGATCTCCGATCTCCGAAAATCGAATCTCATATTGTAAATCGGTGACAAACCGAGAACAACAAGAAGAAGAAGATGATGATGATGATGATGCTAAAATGTTGATAATGATTATAGATGGTGGCGATGGTGATTGTGGCGTCGTAGATGTGGTGATGGTGGTGCTGGTTGCGCGGCGGGTTTAAGTCGGAGGAGGAGATCAGGTGGTATATTTCTTGTTGGTTTCATCGAAGAAATGAAGAAGAATAGATAAAAGATGTAAGAGGTTAAAACGAAGTCAACAAATTGTGATTTTGTTTTGGACTTGTTTTTACCCCTCGAGGGTGTTTGTGCAAAGCCCATGGATAGTAGGGGTAATAATAACATTCCCACTTTGGTTACTGTCGGTATTTTTTCCTTTTGAAACCTTAAATTATCCTCGTTTAATTGCCCCCCCCCCAAAAAACAATTAGGGCCCTGACCAATTTATACCCACACCAAAAATTGCAAGGGGTTCCAAAAGGCGGTGAAAATACCATTTTACCCTTTCTGCTTAAAAACCTATTAACCCTAAACATAAGGCCCCCAATTCATTTTCTTAAACCAAAATTAGAAAACTCCTCCCCTCCCCTTCCTTTCCCACCCGAGTACTCTCTCCATCTCCTCCATTGGCGACCCAATTTTTTTTTCTTTGTCGATTCATCGTCGTAATCGTTGATACGAAAAACTTTAATCGACGATTAACTTCTTCTACAAACATGGCTCGGACCAATGAGTACAAAGGAAAGTTTGCTAACCCTAAAATCGTAGAGAAACCCAAATTGAAGATTAATCATAAAACCAAGGTTGCAGTATCAAGCCGGGAAGAATTAGAAGAAGAAATGGCACCGATTAGAAAGTAAGTGAACTAAAACCCACTTTTGTTTTGATTTTTTCTTGAGTTTTGATTGTGAAATTGAGTTTTGGAACCGAATTTTTTTCAATGTACGATGAATGGGTCGTTACTCTGTATTTTCTTAAACCCTAACGTTTCTTCATATGCATGTATACTCTATGAAAAATCGTTAAGCTATATGATGTTTTAGTTAACGACCCTAATTCTGCTACTACAATTTTTTGCCCTAGACTTGGGTCGTTACCTTTGTAATCGAATCTATTGACGACCCTAATTCTGCTAAGAACAGTCTCCCCGTCTTAAAAAATGGAAGTGTCATCAATAGATCTATTCGAGTCGTCATTGAACTCTTTTGGTTTAGATTAGAGTCTTTACCCCTATATAATAACAAATGACGACCCTAGTTGCAAAAAAAAAAAAATACTCACTGTCCAAAATATTGATAGGATCATCACATTATTTGTTAGAGTCGTCATATTTTCTGTGAGAGTCGTTCTTGTTTTAAAGAATATGGTGACCACCCTTGTTCTGATAGCATGAAATACTTAACTTATTTGTTCCTTTTTTGTGTATGTACCATTGTAGTAAAAAGAAAGACAAGAAACACATGCCCACTCCTCCTTCCAGACCTCCACGGCACGACAAATACTTTTGCAGCCGGTCAATTTCGCGGAAAACGTACGAGTGAGGTAGCCCTTTCTATCCGCGAACCTAGAAATCAAGGTAATTAGTCGTCGAATTCGTCACCTTCTTCCACCCCGGTCGTATCTGCTTCCGGAAGCGATGAAGAAGAAATTAGGGAACAAGAAGAGATTCATGATGATGATGACGATGGTAACGATGGTAATGGTGGTGGTAATGGTAGTTCTGGTCTAGGTGATGGTGGTGGTGGTGGTGGTGGTGATGATGATGATGAAGAGGAGGATGATGAAGGTAATGATGGTAAGGGTGTTGGTTGTGATGATGATGAGGAGGAGAAAGAGGATGATGAAGGTAATGATGGTAAGGGTGGTTGTGGTGATGATGATGAGGAGGAGGAGAAAGAGGATGATGAAGGTAATGATGGTAAGGGTGTTGGTGGTGTTGGTGGTGATGATGAGGAGAAAGTGGAAGAGCAGGAGAAACCGTCAAGATGGAAGGATGGAAAGACAGTTGCAGAGAGCGCGAGACACATTCCCGCCACACATTTGCTGCTGGAACGTCTTTGTAGTGGTAAATCTAGAGGATAACCTAGAAATGGCTGCGAAGTTCTATTTGGATATCCCCCGTGGGCTCGTACCATCTACGAAACAATCGTAACAATCTCAACTTTTCTTTTATATTTGATTTGTTGATGTTAACTTTAATTTTTTTTTTTTTATATTTAGTTTTGTTTTCTTTTGTAGGATCATAAGCATGCCGTACGTCTTTTCAAGCATCAATCTTCTTATGTGAAAATGTCCCGTGGGATCTAAAAGATGAATGTGAAAGAGTCAAAGAGATTATTGAAAACTCGCTGTGACGTATCTTGTCGTTGTGAACTTTGTGATTGCATATGACAAGGTTGCGGTATCAAGTTTACTGTGAGAGGTTTTACTACGAAACCCATACATTCCAATTCCCTTTTGGTGAGATAGAATTGACACCCGATAATGCAGATCAGATATTAGGGCTGCCGGTCGAAGGAAAATCCACCAATGACAAGTTCAAGAAAAGGCTCAGTTGGGAAGAAATTTATGCAAAGACCGAGAAATTGTTTGGCTGGGATCAAGATACCACATATGGCCTTTTCGTGAAGGGAAAGAAATACCCGAAAGAGTTCAAACTCGTAGATATTAGGGAGATGTTTTCTGGAACACTAATCAAAGAAAAAGTTGATGGTCTCTCTGATATGGAATATCGTTATGCGGCGGCTGGGTATTTTTTGTACACACTTGCGTCGGTTATTTTTCCCGACAGCAAGGGTAACCGGGTGAGTGTCAACCTTCTTCAACTTTTGGATCCTTTGGAATATGTGAACAAGTACTCGTGGGGGACTGCCATGGTAGCACATTTGAATTGTCAGTTATCAATTGCATCTCGGGAACGATCTTCTCAAGTTCATGGCAATACGGCTCTACTCCAGGTAATTGGATTGAACAAAGTTGTCTAATGTATTTATGTTTTTTTGTTCTTTGAATATTTTTATAAATATCAGATTATTTTATTTTATTTTATTTGGTGTCAATATAGGTGCGGATTTACGATCGTTTCCCTTCATTGTTCAAAGACAATCCCGACGTCACAATCAACCCAGAAAGGAACAAAACTAAACCAAGAGGGACTCGATACTTGTACATTGGCTATCAGGATAAGGAACAAAAGGATGCGTTGTTAGAAATGCGCCAAAAATTGGACAACATCACAGTTGAAGAGGTAATCTTTGATCCTTATAAGAATGATAGGGTGAGCGCAATGGAAGATGTCGTGTATTACAATGGCCCTCTGTTTTACCCTTATGGATTTTCAATGTATAATCCGATGAGAATCATGCGTCAGCTTGGGTATATTCAAGATTCACCCGTACCGGATTATGGACCGCGATTCAAGCACAAGTTAGACAAATGTGAGTCTGATGACTCGGACTTAGTGGTTATTTACGAACCTGAACCTAAGACCGAGTATTGGGATGATATGCACAAGCATGATAGCAAGATAAACGTCTCTTATTGGGAGCATGTGAATGAAGATCACGAGTCCACATCAGATTACTTGGAATGGTATGAACACTTCTCCCATCCTCGGGTCATCCGGATAGATCCTCCTGGCACTCGAAGGAGCAACAAGGCATCTTCATCGGCTTCTACATCTGACACCAGAGATGATTCCACCATTCTTAAGCTTGCGGTAAGTATTTATTTTTGGTATTGTGTTATTCATAAACATACAAATATAAGTTATTTAATATGAATTGGTATTTGAATGCAAATATAGGGAACGAATGAAGATTCTTATCAAGGCATTTTGTTGCTCGGGCGACAAAAGAGAAGTGGTAGAACCTGAGCAACATCGTAAGTACGCTGATTATTGCAGTCACATTGAAAATCCACAAGCGGAGAAAATGTTTGCTGAACTGGTTAAGAAAAGTAAGAGGCCCAGGAAAACCCGAGAACAAATGAGACAACAACGTGCTCAACAGGGTGAAGCAAGCCAAGGTGGAGGAAGCCAAGGTGAGGAAAGCCCGGAGGAAAGATAAGATGTTGATTCCAAAATAGCTAGTACAAGTCAAGGCCATCGTAAGAGAATCCGGACATCAGGTGGTGAAGGAAGTCAGGGAAGTCAGGGAGGGCGAGGTGGAGGTCGTATTCTTAAGTGAGGAGATGTTCTTATAATGTTTTGATGGACGGACTTTAGTTATTGTAGACTTAAAATTATGTTTGTTTGTTTTGTTATTGTTTGATACAACTATCTACTGCTGGTTCGAATGGTTTGTTAAAACATTGTCGGACTATTTAATATGTTAGTATTTTTTTTAAAAAATAAAATATCTCCAATCAAATGATCCAGTATAGGTATCGTCATCTTATAATATAGTAGGATGACGACAGTAAACCAATTATTTGAAACACTGCAAGAGTCGTTATCTGATTAATATAACATACTAACGACCCTTATTCAAAATTATTCAGAGAGCCATTTTTTTTTCAAACATTGAGTCGTTACTATTTATATGGAGAGCGGTGCAACACTATTGAACCAAAATATCCAGGAGATCAAATAATTTTTTTCTCCTCTAGAGTCATTAAGTAATTGAAATAGCATACTAACGACCCATAAAGAAATAAATACAGAGATAACATATTTATTTTCATAGGTAGAGTCGTTACTAGTTATATGGAAACCAATGACGACCCTAGGTTACAAAAACATCCAGGAGATGAACCAAATTTTCTATAGTGGAGTCGTTAGGTTGAGCATATAGCAGAGTAACGACTCTACCTGTGTATTAAAGTCGTTATTAGGTATATTTTATACGTGGACGACCCATTTTTGAAACTTTAAATTGGAACGAGAATGGACTTTGATTTCATTAAGAAAATAACATTACATCAATCTCGTATTACATAAGAGTTAATATGGGTATTCTAGAATTTGACACATCAAATGTTAGTCGATGAACCTCCTAGCACGTCGGTACAACGTGGTATATTCTTTGTGTTGAATGAACTTAATTTCCCCGTTACGAATTCTCCATAGCCCATTGAAACGTTCCAGCAGAAATACAATGAATTCTTAAACTTTAGTATGCGAACTTTTAACGATCAATATTATCGGATTACTTACTTTTTCCCTAAGAGGATCTTGTGGATGATGTTCGTAAACCATATTCCTAACTTTAACATACTCTCGCATTGAACTTTTCATGTAGTTGAATCAAAAAGCCAAGTCTCTCCACTTGCGGTTATTGAGATTCCCGGTTCGCTCGTTAAAGAACTCTTTAACTCTCTTCCAAAACATGGAATAGATTTCATTCGGAAGTTCATGAAACGTATTAGCAAACGATTTGACGAGACACAAATCTTCATACGGTTCCCATTCCGCCATTGCCACTAAAACTTTTAGTATTTTGGTAGAAAATTGAATGTTTTGGGTCATTTTCTCAAGAGGAGGGGATTGTATTTTATAGAAGGAAACCCCAACGGTCGGAATTTTTTAAGTCCACAACAAGGATCTTTAGGGTAGAAATAAACATGTTGACGACCCTTATTCAGAATAAAAAGAAGGTCCATTTGTTAAGAATAAATGTAAACTCCATTTAGTTGAAACTACAATACACCAAGTCTAAAATAAATCTTACTCAACAAATTACATGTTATTACGTGATTGAATTACCACTGCGGCTTCGATGTGATAAAACTACTCTCCTCTCCATTTGGTATATGCAGCCTGGACCGTACGCCTACCCCCTTTGTGCCTCGCGAGAAACTCGTTGTACTTGGTGCACAATTTCATAACGTGAATCGTCCTATCACGAATGTGGGATGGTAAATAATCATAGTGTAGTTTCTTGTAGTTATTAACGAAAGGACTCCAACCAACTTGACTCCAAAATATACTCTCATGTTGATGTTCTTCGGGAAGATCCTTGACGATGCAATCATTTTTAACCCATTCAGTCTCTTCCTCGACTTGCTTGAATCTTTCCCGGAGATGGGATTGTTCTTCGTGTCGTTTTTTGGCCTCGCGCATCTCTTCTTTTTCCTTTGTAGGATATAACGATGGACGGAATGGTTTTTTAGTAGGTCGCATGATTCTTTTGCGTATTTCTTCTTCCATTGCTAATATTGATTTGTTTGGTCGCTTGCATCTTCTAAGTATTTTTTTCAATTGAATTGTTTGATGATGGACTTGACATTGAGAAAATGATTTATTTTGATTGTTTTCGGTTGTATTGGCTAGTTCATGATGGAATATTTATATAGAAAATATCCCAACGGCTCGTTTTTTTTTTGGGGAAAGTGTATTCAGAAAAAGTTGTTGAAGACAAAACATGAAAGGGTCGTTAATATATATTTTAAACGAATAACGACTCTAAGAGACAAAAACATCCAAGAGATCAACAATTTTTGTATGGAAGGGTCGTTACTGCATAAGTTTATGCCAATAACGACTCTAAGCGAAAAAAAAACATCTAGGAGATCAACTAATATGGACCGTTAGAGTCGTATAGGTATATGGGTCTAGACGAGAACGACCTTTAGTGAGAAAATAATTTGTGGTTTGGGTCGTCATTTTTATGATTATAAAGTTGACGACTCCAAGTGACAAAAACATCCAGGAGATCAACAATTACATGTATGGAAGGGTCGTTAGGTATATGCGTACCCAAATTAACGACTTTGAAGGAGATATAAGAGTCGTTACTATCTAAGTTTATGACAATAACAACTCTAAGCGACAAAAACATCCAGGAGATCAACTAATATGGTTGGTTAGAGTCGTACCGATATAAGGGTATCGACATTAACGACCCTAACTGAAAAAATAATGGCAGGTTAGGGTCGTTAAGTGTTAGCTGTTAAAGATTAACGACAGTTGTTCAAAATGAATAAAAATAACAGTAAATAACATTTGTGCGGAAAGATAAAACACAGTGTATTTACTAAGCATTATTCAAAATACAACCATCTTCCAAGAGTATGCTTCAATATACAAAGCTCAAAATAAACATGTTTAAACCATTAAACACTCCTTCATTCTTTCATTTCATCACCCATGTCAACATAATCCGGTATCGGGTCCAAAGCATTCCACAAGTTCATGCCGTACTCGTATGGGTTTGTCCACTCCTTAGTGAACTCTCCCCAGTCACCATATCCCACTCGTGGAAAAGGACATTCCTGAGTTATCTTCAAGCCTATGCAATGGATCATGTTGACATGTGCCATTACAATTTTTCTTTTCTTTAGCGCTGGCTTACACCTAGTTCTTTAGGGTACATACGTACAAGAGCCTCCGGGGAACCCTTTGCTGAATACGTGAACGACACAAGTGAATGTACCCGCTAAAAGTTGTGCACCAAAATTGCATCCAAAACTTATAACCGGCCGTCTTCGACCCCTTTCGCCATCTCACGTCGGAAACCAACTCCTTGAACTTCATTTCTTTATCTTTTGAATCTCCTTCCATGATCATTGTTATATAGAGTTGCTTGTCCTAAATGAGTTTAGCGGCCATTTTTTTTCTTGCATATTCGATTTGGGTGAGTTTTAGTTTGTCCGCTTCATCGAAATGCCCTAACTATTCCGTTGCAACATGGTAACCACAATTGCCATTGCCGTTAACGTCGTCGGTGGATATTAGGTGATCCAAGATGACGTAAGGAAGTTGATCGGTATACTTTTTATACAAAGTGTAAGCAACACGATGTGGTCTTCCTTGGAAATCTCTAGAGGTGCGCGGATTACCCTTTATTCCTCTTATCGTCACCATTCCTCTAGTTTTGCTTTGCTGGGTACTATGCTCAACAACATCCATATCCTCATTTTCTTTCGCTTGTATATGACTTTGGGTGATTACTTGCTTTTTTGGCCGACCCCTTTTCTTGGTAATAAAAGAGTTCTTATACTCATTATATTCCGCCTGGACATACTCATGGCGACACGGGTCTCTTGTGCAGCTCTTGTCTTCATTCACAGTTTCTCTAAATAACATTTTATTTGCCTGACGCGCTGGTGGTTTTTGTTTTATTGGCTCTTCTTATACCCCCAAGCTCTTACGGGCCGCTTAACACAAGTTAGAAACCAATATTTGTCTTCCTGCACAATTCATTTTTCGGTATTTTTCGTTGATGTACTTGCCAATCTCCAAGTCTTTGAATTCTTGCTCAACGTCTCCTGTGGGATTTGGGGTGAATGAAAGTTGTTGCCAAAATGGATCGATATCTCCAAGAGGAATGATATCTTCGTACCCACCAAGTTTATATTTACACGGGAGGCCGATCCATGTCTCAGTTGTACAATTACACTTCATCACCTTTCCAGCGGCCGCATTGGCTCTAAACTTTATAAACTCTTCCATATCATATGGATTATTGCGCACCATGATACTTGGTGTGCTACCCCCCGTAAAACATCTTTGTCTTCAGTGTATTGCATCATAAAACGGTCTTTACTTATCTCCATCTGGGCCACTATTTTTCTTAGATCATTCTCTGCGTGCTTAGTGAAATCACTGATATTCGACTAGTGAGACAAAAAAGTCGGAAGAGAGAGAGTGTATGCGACTCGGGTGAATCGGCGATCGACTCATTTCAAACTTTCTTCTTCTTTTTCGTTTTCAGTGTGAATCAAAACATTAATTCAGGTGAATTTTCTTAATAATTCAAATGATTGGTGTTAATAATTTGATAGTAAATGATTGATAGTCTGTCGGAAACACCAATTGATCGATCAGAAAATCATTCTTCTGTATCGAAATTTTTTAGATCTAAATATAGTTTTCATTCTGGAGAAAAAATGGGTAATATCACAAAAGATAACCCTCAAATATTTTATTTCTGATGGTGATATTGATGAGAGCTTGAATGAATGGAAATACAGTTTGATTGGGAGATTGGATTTCGTTAAATTGAAAAATTCAAACTGTAGATTATGTTCTAAGGAAGCAATAGAAAACAAAAGGTTCAATTCAGTTAATACCATTAGGTAAAGGTTTTTTTTTTATTAAACTTGATAATGAAGAGGATAAACTACATATTTGGAGTGGTTACCGGAAGGTTGAAGATCAGAATTTGAAACTAAGGGTATGTGAACCTAATTTCAAACCAGAATAACAAAAAGCAACTACAGCTTTTGTGTGGGTTCAATTCCCTGGTCTTAGTATGGAATACTGGAAAGAAAAGATCATCCTAAACATGGGAAATTCTTTAGGTCGTTCGATTAAAGTGGATGAAACAACTCTTAAGAGAGAAATAGGCTATTATGCAAGTGTTTTAGTTGAAATGGATACGTCAAAATACATTCCAAACAAGATATGGGTTGAATCCAAGTATGGTAGCTTTGAAAAAATAGTTCATATTCCAAAGGTTCCAAAGTTTTGTATTCACTGCCAGGTATTAGGTCATTCAATATCAGAATGTAAATCAAAGAAAAAGGTTTCAGAGCAGGTAGATACTGAGCCTGTTGTTCATACTAATAAAACTTGGAGAAAGGTGGAGAATAAAAACAAAGTTGGTTTTGATATTTGTTTCAGTGAAGAAGAAATAGGTCAGAAATCACAACATACTCACAATTTGGATAGTGAAGATGAGATTATTGATGCCATAATTCCTCCAATTTCACAAGGTGGTAATAGTGAACCTTTAGCTGGCAAATATCAAAATGCAAATGATGAGGTGGTTAATTCTGGAAAATTCCAAATCCTTCAGAATACTCCTGAGGAAATTTTGAACTCTCCCAATGCATTTCCAGTTTTATCTGCTTCAAAGATTTTGGAAGTGTCTTCAAGTGCTCCTTCTATCAATGAAGTTATCACAGTTATACCTACTCAAGTCAAGCAGAAAACAGGTACTAATGTGACAACCAAAAAACATGCAGCAAGTTTAGTTACAACATTGATCTAAATTGGGAACCTGAAAAGAGGTAATTCTTCTCAATCTCAACCTTCTAAATGAAGATCATATACTGGAATATCAGAGGCCTTAGAAGAGTAAAGGCCAAAGATAAACTTAGAAATTTAGTTCATTCTTTCAGTCCTTCAATTTTGATTCTTGCAGAGCCAAAAATAAGTTTTTCTACAGACTTCATCAAAAAATTGAAGTTATATATCTGGTATGCACTATGAAGTAATACATAATTCTACTGAAGTGAATAAAGGTAATATTTGGATACTTTGGAATGCTTCAATAAAACCTCCATCTATAATTTCATGCACAAGACAGGAAATAACAGATTGCAATTGGTGATACTTTAATTCGGAGTTCATGATGCTTCTTTAACTGTAGATAAAAGAGAACTGTGGAATGATATGGAAGAAATAAATTGTCTAAATAAACCATGGCTGGTAATTGGGGATTTTAATCCTGGCGTGATTGGGGTATACCCAATGAGACAAAATAGGGTCATTTTGAAGTAAAGCCAAGCCACCCCTTAACCTTGTATTTTCAAAATGGCTAATATGTCCTTGTTTAATTAACACTAAAAAATTGATTAGGTTAATTAATTGAGTTTAGATTAAAATTTTGAAAATGAAAATCCGATGAGGTTAAACCTTTAATCCGTCTTATGAGTTCGATTTCGATCAAAAAATTTGGTTTTCAAAATGTCAAGGTCGGCAAGATATACGTTTGAATAAGGTGCGGCTATATATGGCCTAAGCATGGTCTTTGTTTGAATAAAATGCTTGAGCCAATTTTAGCAAGGTATTTAAATGAACAACATGCCGACTTTATTTTTTTTTTGACACACAGGAGAGAGGGCTAATGAAAAATATTAGTCGGCAAGGTCTCACAAAAAAACCCGCCCATTGAGAAAAATACCCCGCCGGCGGTTGGAAAACCTCACGGCGGTATAAGTCGGCAAGGTCTTCAAAAGACCCCTGCGTGTAGAAAAAATTCTATCAATTCGCCATGGATGTTATGAAAAGTCGGCAAGGTATAGATATGGATATCTTGACGACCCTGTAATTGCTAAATTTAGAGATGAAAAGTCGGCATGTTATTCAACCTTATACCTATGTAGCTATATTTTGGCCGGCAAGGTCGACAAAAATACCCCGCCGACTTTTGGTCTGCTTTTGATTCTTCGTTTTTTTTTTTTTTTTTTTTTTTTTGATTTCACATGTATAGTTAGAGTGTAGAAGAAAGATTTTGATTTTTTTTATATGTTTTGGCCGGCAAGGTTTTTAGTATGGGCAATTTGGTCTTTTAACACCTTTTAGACACCCCTTAGCACACTCCTTTGGATGGGAACAAAATGGGTATACCCCAATTAATCTGGGTATACCCCAATCAAGCCAGGATTTTAATGTGGTTACTTGTAAAGATGAAAAGGTAGGTGGGCTAAAACCATTAAAGATCTCAATATTGGAGTTTAATAATTGTTTAAATAAATGTGGTTTGATTCAATCACCAAAAACTGGATTAGAATTCTTTTGGTGTAACAACAGAGCTGGAAGGAAAAAAACTGTTTGCAATCTTGATAGAGCTGTATTTAATGACAAATGGTTGGAATTATTTCCAAGTTGGGGTTACAAAGTTGGTGCAAGGGGCATTTCTGATCATGGAATTTTGTATGGTGCTAGTGCTAATATTCCTAAGCCAAAGAATGTTCCTTTCAGAGCATTAAAGGTATGGAAATCTCATCCTTCTTTTAAACAAGTTATCATTGATTCTTGGAGTGCAGATATTATGGGAAATCCAGGTTTTATATTTATGAGTAAACTAAAAAGACTCAAAAAAGATATTTAAATATGGAACTGGAATTTTTTTTGGTGATGTTTCAAAAAAACTAAAACAAGCAGAGGAAGATGTGTTGAAAGCATCCATTGTTTCTGACAGAAATCCTTTGGATTTACATCTTCTCAATAACCTTGTTACATCAAAAGGGAAACTAGAGGTCTTATTAGATCAACATAAGGAAATCATTCAACAAAAAACAAGAGTGAAATGGTTAAAAGATGGTGCTGCTAATACAAGATTTTTTCATGTTAACCTCAAGATAAGACAAGCTCAAAATTCAATAGTAGAATTAGAAAAAACTGGATGGTGGTATTACTTCTAATCAAGAGGAAATTGCTGACATCTTAATCGAGCATTTTGAAGACAAATTTTCATATCAGGAAGTCACCTTTGATAATAACTTTTTTAATGATACTCCTACTGTGGTGAATGAAGATGATAATTCTCTCCTTGAAGATACTTTAAAAGCAGAAGAAATTAAAGAAGCAGTATTTGATCTAAATCCAGACAGTGCACTGCCCTGATGGCTTTGCTGGTTGGTTCTATAGAGAAGTATGGGAGATAATTGGCAATGACTTTATAAGAGCAATCCAATTTTGGTGGAGCAGAGGATTCATTCCTAATGGTTTAAATGCTAATTTCTTATTACTCCTTCTAAAAGTTAAAAGTGCTAAAATAGCAATCCAATTTAGACCAATTGGATTGATGAATCTAATTTTAAAGTTATCAAAAAAATCATTACAAAAAGGTTAACTGAAATTATCAAGAAAGTGGTCTCTCCTCAACAGGGTGCTTTCATCAAAGGGAGAAACATTCAAGAAAAGATTGCTTTGGCCTCTGAATTAGTAAATGATTTGGATTACAAGAGAAGAGGTGGTAACATAGGATTGAAACTAGATATCACTCAAGCCTATGATTCTCTAAGTTAGGAATTCTTGTTTCAAGCTAAAATTTGGTTTCTCAAGAAATGTTACTAAATGGCTTCATACTCTTCTAAAGTCAGCAAAGATTTCTGTCTTGTTAAATGGAGGGCCAGTGGGATATTTTCAAGTTAGTAGAGGACTGAGACAAGGTGATCCTCTGTCTCCACTCCTTTTTGTTATAGCTGAAGACCTCTTAAGCAGAATTTTAACAAGAATGATGCAGAATAATCAAATTCTTCCGATGATCACTAGAAACAATGTCTATCCTTCTCATATATTCTTTGCAGATGATATCTTTATATCCTGCAATGTTGATAAGAGGAATGTGAGAAAACTATTGAAGATTTTACAAGATTACCAAGCTGCTTCTGGTCAAGTAATTAGTTTAGAAAAAAGAAAATGTTTTATTGGGGGTACAAGTGAAGCAAGAAAACTTGAAATTGCAGAAGTTCGTAATATGCCACTCTCACAATTCCCTGACAAGTATTTGGGAGTTATGCTGGAACCAGGTAGAATAAAATCCAATCATTTATGGAGCTGTTTGAGGGTGAAAACTGTTTCTTCTGGTTTTGGTAAATTTGGGTGTGTGTGGATGAGAAACGAATCTAAACCCTAAACAAATGCACTGCACGGGAGTGCTTTTGATTCGAGAGATTAATCTATACAATTCTGGCCTAAACCAAGAAATGGCCAGAATATAGGGAGGAAGCGAAGAAGAAACAAATGCACTGCACGGGAGTGCTTTTGATTCGAGAGATTAATCTATGCTTTTGATTCCAGACTTGGTTCAGTCACAAAGTGAAGGAAATGGGGTTGATCGTAGGGAGGGAAGCGAAGAAGATAGTACTCATCACGATAGAAGATGCAAGATCAGATCACACAACTACAGAGAAAATAGTTGGGTCTGGCTTTACAATCCCAATGAAGTCTTCAAGTCGTTAACCTACAGGGTTTCATGAAAAACCTAAGGTTAAAGGAGAATCGACTCTAGCTTATACAACTAGTATCACACGTAAGGTGTGGGGATTAGGTTTCCAAGTTTCTAGAGTTCTCCTTTATATAGTTTTCAAATCAGGGTTTGCAATATAAGTTACCTTGGTAACAAAGCAGTCAATATTCACCTTTTGATGAAACCTGATTAGATTCAAGCTAATATCTTTCAACAGTTAGATCTAACTTAGCTTGTTATACACAAATGAAATGTACCTTCATTAGGTTTATGTAACCGTACCTAAACGTGTACACCATGTTGGCTCAACCGTAATTAACCGAGGTTAGCTATATGAACACTCTCACATCAACCTTATTCATCTTAACCATAACTAGGTCAAATGACTCAAATAAAACTAGTTAAAGAGTTGTTTAATTGATATATTCTCATAGAAGTATACAAGAACACAATCGAAGCAAAATCGGTTTGATTCACTCGAATCAATTCGTGAACATTATAGCCACAGTTTGCAAAGAATGCATTCCTTAATATATAAATGTATTAGTTCATGAACAAACCGATTTTAGAACTTTAAGCACTCAAGTATGAAAACGGGTACGCATACTTAAGTAGCCGGTCTGAGTATGGGTTCTCCAGTATGCGAACAGGTGCGCATACCTTAGTACACTTCCAAAAACCATCAGAAATTCCCGGAACTATACCTCACGCAAGTACGCATACCGGTATGTGTACTTGGTACACGCAATATCACAACTATAAGTACGCATACGTGTAAGCATACTTTAATTCCTAGGTCATGGATCACATACATGCAAGAATGCACACTATGTTTATAATCCAATAGTTCTAAACTCTTCATTCAATCATTGAAACTTTCTTAGAAGATGACAATAGCCGTTTTCACACATTATTTGCATCAAAGCAATTTTCAAGTTATTGAAATAATCATAACGAAACATTCCAAGTCTACACCAAATGATTGTATCCCACAAACCATGTAAGATGTTACTCGGCGATTTTCACATGATCATCTTTTGATTTTCGTCACGAATATAAGATAAACTTGGTTGAAGCGAAAGCTTACCAACACATATTCCGAGAAATATGTAAGCGAGTTAATCTCAGCTCGAAATCTCAAATGTGTATAATCGACAACTAGTACGACTTTTGTCTCAATATAGGAGATAGAGTAGAAATAGACTTTCCAAGTGATAGATGAGTTTTAGTCTCCACATACCTTTTGTTGAAGAAGTTCCACAAGCTCTCCTTAGTAGTTCTTCGTCTTCAATTGATGAACGATGTGAAGTCTAATGCTCGACTACACAATCTATCCTAGTCCGAGACATCACTATAAGTAGACTAGAAATCAAGACTTATAGTTTTGATCACTAACATTGACAAACAAGCTTGAGATAGCAACGCTATGAGTTCGACCGAGCAAAGGTTTAACAATCTATCCCTTTGTCAATTTTAGTGACAAAACTATCAATACATATGGATTACAAAATAAATAAACTTTGTAGCTTCTCATCCAAATGCTTAATCTCCTTGGTTGTTCAACATTACTCGAAATCTTCGTCACTTTCAAGTACTCCAATGATTCCAAATGTGTTCAACTCAACATCATAGTTGTTGAAGATTCGTAGCAATAAAAATAAGAAACAGTTGCTCTCAATCATTCTTATACAGTGTCATAGTATCATTACACAGCATCAAAGTTCAATTGTATCACAACTTTGACAACAATACTATGGTGATATGTATCACTCCCCCTTAGTCAATACTTCATCACACAATGAAAACATCTCCCCTTACATAATGATCCGTAAACCATATGTATTTGTAGTGTGAACTACACATTAATTCTCCCCCTTTTTGTCAACAAAAATTGACAAAGGTACGAAAATTAGTGGCATCCTCATGAAATTTCCATAAAGATAGTTCATGACCAAAAGAGAACAACATATCAACTTGTTTAGATTCCATCATATAGCCGAAACTAAATGCATTCATCAAGGAGTTTATAAAGATACAAGATAACCCCTAAAATATCCCACAGCCGCATTCCCCACAAAATTTGGCAATTAAGCACAAGTTCAATTAAGAACTCTCCCCCATAATATGTCATTCCCGAAAGAACAACAAGAGCAACCTTATTTTTACAAAAAAAAAGAAGGATTTCTTTGGACATTAACAAATCACATAAGAATATGAATTTGTATCAAAAATCTCAATTGAATTAACCACAAGGAAAATGATCAATTCAATTGGTCATGCTCAACATAAGAGAACTTACGGAGCAACACAATATATACACAAATATGTGGATCAGGGAAAGACCAATACTGTGGAATAATCAAAGATTCATTCTATTTTTCATCACTATTTGCACAATGATGTATAATAGACTTAATCTTTGTAAACAAAAGTCCATCCTTTCTTCCATCAATATTTGCATAATGACATAAAAGGCTTAACTTTTGTGGTCAAAAGTTCATTCTATCTTTTATCAATACTTTCATCCGACATATAATAGAGATAACTTTGAACAAGTATGGGATACCAAGGTTCACTGGGACGTCAAATGAAGATATCCCATAACAATTTGCAATATATAAAATCATAAAGATTAATACTGCAAAAATCATCTTCCAAATCAATTTTAGAATTTAAATAATTAAATCTAAAAACATTGCAAGATGAAAACGTTGGCAATAGCTATGAGCAAGTCGTGTTTTTTTTTTTTTTTTTTAATAAGGGCAAATTTTATAAAAGAGATGTTGGTATCACCAAAGTAGTGACACTAAGGTAAACAAAAGTTACATGGATGTATGCATCACTGCATTCCAATTACACAACAAAGTAGACAAATCAAAACCAAAGAACAAATCACTCTTGTACCCCAATTAAACATCAAACATTTGATATCCATTATATGTTGGTTCAAGTCCTTATTAACATGATTATAGACTCTCGCATTTCTTTCATTCCAAACACACCACCAGATGGCGAAAGGAAAAATACTCCAAATCTTCTTTTTTCTACATTTAGCTTTTTTCCTGCTCCTATCACCCCGTTCCCATAGGTTTGATCTAACATTTTTAGCTAAAATCCAATTGATCCCAAAACTATCAAGAAAATAAGACCAAATAGCAAAAACTAACTTTCAAAGTGTAGAAATAGATGATCATTTGTCTCCAAAAAATCACTACGTAAAAACACATTTCGGATCCCGAATCATACATGCGTTATAAAGAACATCAAGAGTTGGGCGCCATTGAAAACACGATTCCAAAACCAAAAAGGATACTTTTAATGGTACCTTGAATTCCACAACTGGTAATCCGGGAAAGCTACTATACCACTTGTTTCTAACGCCTCGCATGCATTGGCCACCGAAAAATCATCTCCATATCTCCACTGCCTAGTATCGTCACCGAAAAACAGAGAGGGATCACCAAAACTTAAGTCGCTTGTTTTTAGATAATGACTTTTACCCAACATGATCGTCAAGCTCAAAAATCTTAAGGTTAGTAGACGCTAGGTGCAGCGCTAGAACACAATTTGGTTACCTTCAAGTATTTGTTTATAGCATAACACTTTGTAAATCACTCCACTCCAATTCTCATCATTATATATATACTTCTAGGGAGGTGGAATTTGTTGAACCTCAAAACAAATCATGTCTTAATCTTGCAATTAATATATCCTTTCCGTCCCAAATTAATTGAGCTATTTGTAGTTTGCACAATGAATCTGGGCAAGTAATTATAAAATCGCCATTACTCCCACCATAACGCATTGGATATTGACGGGCCTGGTTGATTTGGCTGTCCCTCTCAATCCCATGCCATGCTTTAAGGGAAAAAGAATATATTCAATTGACGGTTGCTATTTGTTATTTTAAGTTACTATTCCCCGGGACTCATGCATCTTATGCCCTCGTCAATGCTGCATAAAAATTTGTTAGATACTACTTAGGACGAGCATTGTGGTTGGCCAATTTACTTGGATATAGTTTCAATATAGCCAAGCAAGTGTCGATAAAAAGAACCTCACTGTGGAGGGTAATGGGGAAAAACTTTTAAGAGATAAATTGGAGATATAATTGGGAAAAAATGAATTATAGTGAACAAAAGAGTTAAAAATAATAATATTAGAAATAGATAAAAGGCCGAATAATTGTATACACATACTCAATTTCAGTCAAAACTCATTGGGAAACTCAGTATTCACAAAACTACATTTTCATATGGAAAGTGAGTTTCGCTCGGTCATTTCTTAGCGTAAGAGGTGTCCCCTCTTAATCCAAGCTAAGATATATGGCCACATTATAGCTAAGTGATGACCCGTAGTGGTTGGCCTTCTTTATAACGTGGCTATAGTCAAGAAAAATGCAGTACCATAATGCTTAGCCTTAGTATGTAGCCGGAAGAAACCCTAAATAAATTCAAAATTTTATAAGGGTGGTGGTGGTTCACAAATTTCATAAGATGTTACGAATCGAGTGAATCTAGTAAGTAGGATCGTTTTGTTTCATATGGATTTGGTAATTCTCCATAAAATTTGGTAACATGTTGAAGTAGTCTTGAAAAATAGGTCTAGTTTAGTTCTCTCTTAAACTTTTCTTTGCATTTATCGTGTCCCTGTGTTTTTGTTACACTTGCATCTTACAATTAACCTGAAAACTAAGTCACTAATTCGCAAATTAGTGGCATTGTTTTCATGTCTCATACTACTATCATGATATACCACATTGTTATAGAGTGAATTAACGGAGCAATCTTTTTCATGATGTTTGTGCATAAATTAGTCCATTTTCAGTCTCGTTTACAAAATTTCTATTTCCACACCGATTCGTAGTTTACATTCCTTATTATAAAAATGAAAAATAAATTGGAAGGACCGAGATATGGGAGAAAAACAAATACTCAATCCTAAACTGATAAAAGTCTACTGTAAATCACGGGAGAATTTTCCATGTGGTAGTATGATTAGTAAATTTGGCAAGAGAGCACATAATACTGAAACAATTTCCACTTGTATTTTAGGGTTTAGAAGAATGTTAATCTGTAGCTGCAAACAACTTGAAAACACCAATCCAAATTTTCATTGTGCAACACTAAAAAGTTGTAACTGCCGATTTATTTTTGTGTACGGAACTTCGTAGTTGTGAAAAATAACAGCATGCATTCACTCTATCAAGTATATGCAAACTACTTTCCCTTCTCGGAATCGTCCCGTCCGTGAACCGATGTTCATTCTCTCTGAAAAATATTTTTACATTATTTTTCAAAAACCAGCTATCTAAAACTATTGAAAACTCCACCCCCCACGTTTTTTTTTTCCTACAAAATATTAACACTTTAAAAGAATGATTTTTCTTTTTAAGCATTTTAAAAATGTTTTGTTAGGTGGAGCTATTGCCTATAACCTGGCATTTTTAGGGGCGACTCCAAAAGAATTAGGGGCGACAAAAAAGGTCACCCAAGCGTAAATCTAAGCTACCCCTTATCCCCGATTTTTTGAAATGGCTACTATGCCCCTTTTATAATCGGTAGAAAACATAACAATCGGTAGTTAATCAATAATCGGTAGTATATATATATACCTTGTTGGTTACCGATTAATGTGTACATATTTCGCTAATATGCCCTATTATAATCGGGTAACCAACACCTCAGCTCCAGAGTTAAAAAAATAACGTGAGCAACTATGTACTCCGTAGTTACCGATTAATGTGTGGATATTTCGCTAATCTAGCCAAAACCATAATCGTAGTTTTAAATAATAATAGGAAGTATTATCCGATTATGTTTGTGTATTATTGTGAGATAACACACTCCCGATTGTAGCCATAACCATTTGGTTCGTGTTTTGATGTAGCCATAATCGGAAGATAAATAGATTACACAACCTTCCGATTATAGGTTGCCCCAAAATGAGTTTTTTTCTAAAATCCTTCATGTAATGAATTTTGAAAATTTACCATAATTCCAGTAGGATTGATTACTTATAACCTTCCGATTATAGGTTGCCCCAAAATGAGTTTTTTTCTAAAATCCTTCATGTAATGAATTTTGTAATCTACCATAATCGGTAGGATTGATTACTTATAACCTTCCGATTATAGGTTGCCCAAAATGAGTTTTTCTAATCGGTAGGATTGATTACTCATAACCTTCCGATTATAGGTTGCCCCAAAATGAGTTTTTTCTAAAATCCTTCATGTAATGAATTTTGTAATCTACCATAATCGGTAGGATTGGGTACTTATAACCTTTCGATTATAGGTTGCCCCAAAATGAGTTTTTCCTAAAATCCTTCATGTAATGAATTTTGAAATCTACCATAATTGGTAGGATTGATTACTTATAACCTTCCGATTATAGGTTGCCCCAAAATGAGTTTTTTCTAAAATCCTTCATGTAATGAATTTTGTAATCTACCATAATCTAGGATTGATTACTTATAACCTTCCGATTATAAAGTTGCCCCAAAATGAGTTTTTCTAAAATCCTTCATGTAATGAATTTTGTAATCTACCATAATCGGTAGGATTGAGTACTTATAACTTTTCGATTATAGGTTTCCCCAAAATGAGTTTTTCCTAAAATCCTTCATGTAATGGATTTTGAAATCTACCATAATCGGTAAGATTGATTACTTATAACCTTCCGATTATAGGTTGCCCCAAAATGAGTTTTTTTAAAATCCTTCATGTAATGAATTTTGTAATCTACCATAATCGGTAGGATTGATTACTTATAACCTTCCGATTATAGGTCAGCCCCTGCAATGAGTTTTTCTAATCTAGAGGGATTGATTACTTATAACCTTCCGATTATAAGTTGCCCCAAAATGAGTTTTTTCTAAAATCCTTCATGTAATGAATTTTGTAATCTACCATAATCGGTAGGATTGAGTACTTATAACCTTTCGATTATAGGCTGCCCCAAAATGAGTTTTTCCTAAAATCCTTCGTGTAATGAATTTTGAAATCTACCATAATCGGTAGGATTGATTACTTATAACCTTCCGATTATAGGTTGCCCCAAATGAGTTTTTTCTAAAATCCTTCATTTAATGAATTTTGTAATCTACCATAATCGGTAGGATTGATTACTTATAACCTTCCGATTATAAAGGCCCCAAAATGAGTTTTTTCTAAAATCCTTCATGTAATGAATTTTGAAATCTACCATAATCGGAGGGATTGATTACTTATAACCTTCCGATTATAGGTTGCCCCAAAATGAGTTTTTTCTATAATCCTTCATGTAATGGATTTTGAAATCTATCATAATCGGTAGGATTGATTACTTATAACCTTCCGATTATAGGTTGCCCCAAAATGAGTTTTTGTTGAAATTTCAATTTTTTCGAATTTGGGAACTAGAATAATCGGTAGGTTAAGAAGTCATTTATGAACTTCACCTATCTACCGATTGCTAACGACCACAACATTGAGAATACTCATAATCGCTAGATAATACCACTACCTTAGCTACCGATTGTCTAAGGATACTATGGTAATTTCCTCAAATTTGGACATCTCACAACCTTGTCTATGAGTTGGGAATAAAAAAGTCGCCCCTAATTCTTTTGGGGTCGCCCCTAAAAATTCCAGGTTGATTAACTTTCTAATCAAACTAAGATGGTAACAGCACCATCATGCTTAGTAACCAAACTATTAGTAGCAGTACCTAGCATTATGCAATCATGGAAGAGACCATTATTGAGAGAGAAAAAGGAAATGCAATGAGGCCAGAAAAGTTTTGGTTTACGCCAAGACACGTAGCTTCTTTTGGTTACAAAAATCCCTAATGTTGATCTCAACCAATTAGTCGCACAAGCCATTAACGCAATACAATTCATGCAAAAGCTTACATTAAAGAAACAATGCCTTTATTTCAGTAATACATAAAATGAAATATCCCATCCGACATAAAATCCAAATCCAAATTCTAGTTCTGATTATTTCGTTTTTTTTTCTGTTATATTCGATGACTGAGAAACCAGCCTCTGTGAATCATATTTCTTCCATTGACACGAGAACAACAACATTCGGTCAAAATTATCACCACCAAGGCACCAACTAATAGATCACAGTCAAATACTTAAACTACGTTTATGATCGATTTTAGCAAATCGTTCCATACCAACAAAGACGACGGTAGTTTCTCTTTTTTTTCCCTTAGTTGAACTTGAAAAAAATACTACGATAGAAAGGGAGAATTTGCATGAAGAAAACATCGAATGTAGTTAGAAGTTTAATCAGTACCGTATAAAATGTTGATCTTCACCGTTCGTTCGTAGGGGGCAACATGAAAATAATCCAGTTTTTAACCACAGCTGTTCCCACTACAGTGTGATCTTAGCCATGAAAAATATAACCTAACGGCTTAATGCCTGCTAGCTTAGGAAGCTGCTATACACTGACATATCAGCCCCTTGTTTTCTCGTTTTTACTTTTCTTCCTCCGTCACAAGAAGAGACCTTACAAAAAAAAAAAAAAAAAAAAACTAGCTCTACAATCATACATTTGTTTATTCTGAGGTGAAAGCTGTCAGCCAGACTCCACCAGCGGGACCCACATATGTGTAACTGAGCGAAAATGATCATATACATATCCCCCACCCCGGTAACTGAGTCATTCTTTAGTGTCGTTTCTATCGGCCAGAAACATAAATCTGACCCACCCACTCTTATTATACTCCTCGGTGTGACAGAATTGGATTTCTTGCACCTAGTCTCGTCCCTTGGAGAGTTGGAGTCATCCTTCCTTTCCCAAGGAAGATGTGCACTGAAGCCCTTCATCTCAATACAGTAACTCTCCTATGGTACTCTATTTGTTAAATTTTAAAAAATTGGTGCCATAAGCTGTTGCATTTTCGTATAGGTTTACACATCGGAATGGAGGTTTTGGTGGAGCAAAAAGTACTGACCAGTGACCATCACATGATACATCGGAATGGAGGTTTTGTTTTTTTTGACAACAAAGGTAAATTTTATTAAGAAATTTTAAAGTGTCCCTAAAATACCTGGCGAGATTGGGGTATACCCAATAAGACAAAATAGGGTCATTTTGAAGTAAAACCAAGCCACCCCTTAATCTTATATTTTCAAAATGGCAAAATTGCCCTCGTTTAATTAACACTAAAATTTTGATTAGATTAATTAATTAAGTTTAAATTGATTGAATAGATTAAAACTTATGAATTTTAAGTTATGAAATTTTGTTTTTGATTGAACTTTTGTGGGATGATTTTTGATGATTTTTTTTTTTTTTTTTTTTTTTTTTTTTGAGAATATCTCTTGCAAACGAAAATGAAGACACAACCGAAATACTTCTAAAAAGGGATTGCAAAATCGATATATGAAATCATACTCAAAATCAAAGAATAAATCAACACTTTCTTCTCAGTATGAAAAGCTCAAGAGGTCGACTAATGAAGATCATGCTTGCCTAAAAGTGGTTGGCAAGATCTTCATCGTCGACCCGCCTCGGCCAAAAGTGGCCAAGATGATCTTCATCGCCGACCTTGCCGACTTTTGTTTTTTGACATACAGAGATGACATAAAATTTATCGTCTAAAGGTATTCAAAAATACCCTTCCTTTGCTTGGGCCTAAGAAGGTATTCAAAAAATACCCTTCCTATCAGATTGGGCGGCAAGGTATTCAATAAATACCTCACGCCACAAAAAATTTACAATGCCGCCATGGTCATGGTGAAAAGCTCGGCAAGATATGCATGTTACGACCTTGCTTAACCAAAAACAAAATCATAAATTTCGAGTTCTAACCTAATATAACAATCAAATCACACAAATACAATGATGGGTTTGAGTTTAAACATCATTTATAGTCTTCTTTTCGTAGAGTCAACAATTTTTTGGAAAATCAAAGTTGAATATTTTTATATGGCTTTGGTTGATGGAAGATGAAGATGAAGATGAAGATGAAGAGAAGAAGATGAAATGAAGAGAATAAAAATGATTTAGGGTAATTAAGATTATTAATGGGTAAGGGTAGTTTTGTAACTTACCCATTAAGACTCCCTTTAAAACCCACAAAAAGTGTCCCTTTAAAATTGGGTATACCCCAATTAGTTTGAGTATACCCCAATCTCGCCAGGCTAAAATAGGGACAAAGAGATACAAGAGAAAAGAAAATCCTACGCGTCCCATTTATAAATCAATTGGAAAGTGAAATATCCTTGAACAAATATGTGTGCAAGGACCAATTAAACAAGGAATATTTCACCACAATAAACGGGACACCTACAATTAATTTTAGGTATTGTGACACCCATAATTATTTCCGTGACACCTATAATTATATGAAATTATTAAAAATGTTCTCATGATTTGATTATGCATCCGCATGACGGGTTATGCATCGTGGGTATAATTGGCAACGAACTTGATATAACATATCTAAAAATCCGCGCCTTGAATTTTACAAATTTTATATCGTTGGAAATCTTTTTACGAGCTACGCAACGAGTACAAACAACAATATCAAATTTTTGTTTTTCACGAAAAATCGAGGTGATCATCATTTTAGGAAAAATTTAAAATCGACTACATAACCATTATGCAATTATCAAAAAAGATGCATAACACATTCTCCGCAGACGCATAACGAATTATGCAACTATTTTTTCGACCGCATAACAAATTATGCATCTATAAAAAGTTATGTAACCATTGTTTTGGTTGATTTTAGTGCGTACATAAAAAGTTGATGCATAATGCAAAAGATGCATCCAGATTTACGATGCATATCAAATTATGCATCTATTTTCTCGATGCATAAAAGATTGTGCAACAATTTTCTCGATGCATAATGCATTATGCAAACATATTTTTTTGATGTACAACAGTTATGCATCCATTTTCACGACCGCATAACATGTTATGTAGATATTATTTTAGGTGCATGAAAAGTTATGCAACCTTATTTTTTGTTGGTTTCAATACTAAGAAAAAAAATAGCCGCATAACGTGTTATACAACCTGCTTTGGACCGCATAACAAGTTATGCAAAAAAAAAAAAAAAAACGGAACGTGTTATGCAACCAATTTCGAGAATGCATAACAAGTTATGCAACAAATTTGTAGATGCATAACCTGTTATGCATCACTATTCACACCTCAAAGAATTTTTAGAATTCTTTAACCGCAAAGAATGATAAGTCTTACAATTACAATATGAAAGTACGATTACTTAGTCATCAACACAATAATAAATCGAATGTAGTATATTTATCGTTCCAATGAGACTTCGTATATCTCGTTAACTGTCACTATTGGAATAGTTTGGATCAACCGTATTGTCATCTCATTTTTCAAATGTGCCCTCCCCGTGTTCCCTTTCCACCTCAATCCCCCGGCAACGACAACACAACACTAGGTCATAAAACATATATAAGAAAATTCAAAATAAAATTTTAAAACATCGTAAGTATAACAGACTTAATACTATCACATGCACCATATAACAACCAAGCATAACAGTTTCGATGCCGATTGTATTGGTGGAACAAATCCACAAATAACAGTAGGACCAACCGATGCCATAAACAAAAGGGATAAAAGAGGACCATGAAATTCGCAAGTAAATGATTATTAAAAGAAGAGATATTTACAAGTAACTCAACTCATTTCTGAATCTTATGCACATGTGATTAGTGTCACACACAACGCAAAGACCACCCAATAGAAACACAATAGATTTAAATGAATTAAATATACTTGTTTCTCTAAAATGATACCTTTCTGGCGAACTCAATCTTAAATTCATACCTATTCTTCTACAACATGCATAAAGGATGTAGCACACATTGGTTATCATCAAAATTCAATTTTAGAATAGTATGATTGGGCACATACCTTAGAAACATGTTCGACAGTAACAGCCTCCAGAACAATCCCCATTCCACATCCTAAGCTTAATTACAACATTCCCGCTCTTCCCTTACAGATGAAAGCATTGAATAAAGCTCTCCAAACTCTGTTTCAATATAGTTTGTGCATCTTTCAATCCCAAACCTGCTTCTTAAAAGGAAGCCAAGCCAAGGCCTTTTTATAAATAAAAGGTTGCGAATAATGAAGCACAATACCGCCTCCGTAACCCAATGCATAATCAACCATTCCAAGTCCATCACGCATGTTTCGCTTTTTCTCAACCATTCCCGAAATCTCTCGCAAGTTATCATAAAGCTTGATGCTCGTGTAGCCGATGCATACCGTGAGCAAATAACACAGAAATTGCCGATCTTGTGAAAACAAATGCAAAGTTGTATCAAATCTCGAGATGGGATAGCTGACAATTGCTTCTTGCTCTCAATCACCGCCGACATCCCGAAGTCACCGAAGTGGGATTCAAACACCGGCTTTTATCATGTCCGATGGATCTCATCTTTCGGCCGATGACCTATGAGGAAATTTCTCCGATTTAAAACATCTCGTACTAGCATTTTAAAAGAAAAACCAATTTTCCTTCGTTAATCAAATTTAGAGATCCGAAATTCAGGGTGATGCGAGCTGAGAAAGCAACCTAAAACCCCAAATTTCAATAGAGATCTTGAGACAAAAACCTTAATTTTATTGAGAAAATAATTCATAAAAGGATTTGGGGAAATATTTCACAAGAAAAACTATGAGACATAAACTCCTATGCTCAAAGTTTTTGAAAGAAATCAGAGAGATGGAGAGAAATAAAACGAAAATCATAATTTTAGAAAATATGGGCTTGTAAGAAATTTTTTCTCCAAAAAAGGGTGCGCGCCTGAACTTTTCTGCCTGTGGGTTTCTCAGTGGAGAAAAACTACAGAATGGGTGTGGCTGTAGTTTTCACAAATTTTCTTGCTCTTTTGTTGCTTTCCTTTGAGCCCCATTTCAGGCCCAATAAATCGTTAGAATCATCAAAAATTGTAACAAAACTATGACCAATTCGAAGAACCATGTTTTAGGGCATACCTAAATACTTTAGGGCATACCATATAAAGACAAAAATGGGTTACTAAATAGTAATTTTAAAATCCCCTTATCCATATATTTTATTTAATGCCAAAATGCCCTTATTTATATTTTTTATTCTTCAAAAAAAATTTAATATTTTTTTAAATTAAAAAAAAATAATTTAAAAAACTAAACATTTTCTTTATATTAAATATTCTTAAAATAAAGAAGTTTCAATTTTTTAATTTTTTTTTAATTTTTTTTTTTTTTTTTTTTTTTTGTAAATATGGTATGATTTATTAATCATCATCAGCAATAAGGAGTTTACAACTATTGGATGGAAGCCTGGCAACAAGCTGTGCTCCAATCCCTTTATTAAGAACCACACTTATCCTATGAAAAAGAAAATCTCCAATAGAAACGTTCTTATCATGACTAGCCATATAGTTTCGCAACCGCTTCAGGAACTCCTCCATATCACTCCCTAATCCACCTAAGGTAGTGAAAGCAAGAACCCCAAACCCCAGCTTCTGACACTTACATTTCTCTAAATACCTGGCCCTCTTTTTTGCCACCGCATTATCCATAGCCCGACTAAGATCAAAATTACGCTCCCAAGCGCCAGTGAAGGGGGAAACCACCGTGACATCTAAGCACATATCGTAGCCATTATCCCAGCCATACACAAGGATATCCTCTGGGAGTAAAGTTTAACCATCATCCGAAAGGAGCCCCAAAGTCTACTTCTTTCGGGGCGGAACACTCGCACGATAACAAATGTCCGCAAAGGTGTCACGCATTAGGTCATGCCTGTATTTGATCCCAACCCCTTGCTTGCAGTGTAAGGCATGATCCCCAAATATATCCATCCCAACACCACAAACAGAGCACAAGTCACCATTCTCAAAGAGGGGAATCCCGAGCCTGTACTGCAGAACAGCACGAAACTGCCTGGCACCAATTTTCTGATTAAGCCCATCTATAGGCATCACCAACAAGAAATCTTGAGCATGGCTAACCCTGTTACTCTGCCATAGGGCCGAATCACGCTTCGACATGTTGAACTGGGTGGGTATGTTTTTCTTCACCGCATCAAAGTATTTGACCTCCAAAGAGCCATGAGTGGGGGCGAAGATTGTCATCAATGCGTAAAAAGAATCACCAATACCACATACCTGTTTTGAAGCATGTCAAAGCGTACTCAAAACTGGAGCTTGGGCCCGAAACCCCGGAATGTCTCAGGATGGTCCCCTGCTGAGATCTTGTCTGGAAACAAGAAGCTACATAACAATACTGCCTCATGTCCTCCATAATGTACACCCCCAAACTACCATCCTTAATATGAAGCGAATAAGTCTCGTGAATAAAACAAAATCTGACCGTCCCCGTAACTGTCCAAGTGTCTAAGAAACTTGCCTAAGATGGTTATCAAAAATCACTTGTGCCTCGTCCAAAAACTCGTGTTTAGTAGTACGCATGGCGAAATATAACCTAGAGACACTTAACAATTCCTTAGCAAAAAACTCCTCAGGGGTCCTTCAACTTTACAGTGCATCCATCAATGCAATAGTCTTTTGTACCCTCTTGACAACCATGTTTCGCAGAATCGGGGATCCTTGCTTAATCGCCCACCTAATAACTTAACACCATCTGGGACGATATATGTTAAAGGAAAACACCATCGCCTATTCCTCTATTATCAACCGAAGGCCGAAGAGCTCCGACTTAGAAACATTGAGATGCAACCCCAAGCGGACACCTTCCTGTTGGATAATGTCCAAGACCTTAGCTACCATCAAAGTATCTCCGACTATGGTACCATCGTCTAAATACCAAGCCCGAAGATCCAAGGTGCACCTCTCGATCATATGTATGAGGGGTGCAAAGTGTCAAAGAAAATAACATGGGACCAAGAGGATCCCTTGTTGAACTCCTTGAGCAGAAGAGAGAATTTTATCCATATAATATAGCCTAGCAGGAGACGCATAACAAAACTCCACCCACATCGAGATCGAAGGAAACTATGCTCGCAGGCGAATTCGAACTTGCGACCACAAACACACATGTTGTTCTCTGGACCAACTGTTCAAGAACTTCTCTGCACCCCCACAAACACACATTTTTCTTTTACTTTTTTTTTTAAATTTTTTAATTTAAAAAAAAAACAGAGAAAAAGAAAGAAAAACTAAAAAAGAAAAAAAATATTTTTTTTTTCAAAAAAGTTTAAATGACAAAATAAATACTCCCTCCGTCCATTTTTAAGAGTCCGCTTTGACTTTGTCAAGATATTAAGGAAATCCTATAAAATGTCATGACTATCCCTTGACTAGCCTATTTAATATTACGTTATTACCAAAATTAAAATTATTAGTGTTACAAATTCTAATTTGGATAGTATTATTGTTTTAGAAATATTGTAAAGAAATAAAAGCAAACTTATACTCCAAAAAATTTAAGATTTTTTTTATTTCCTCCATTTGATTTTGGTTTCCGCACTAAAACTTTTGTAGCCTTTGGAATTTTTATTTGAGAGGGAAAAAAAAATTGAAATTGTAGATTATTTCCCTCTTTAGATATACTCTACCATGAATTTGAGATTTTGTCATAAATTTTTTTGATTCTTTGCCATGTAAGAATAAATAAAAGTATTAGGAATTTTGTAACTACCCATAAATGTTTTTATTTAAAAAAGGAATGGCAATTAATATACTCCCTCTGTTCCACTTTAGATGATGTTTTTGGAGTTTTCACGCAGATTAAGAAATGAAGAGAGATATAAAAAAATTCTATTTATGCCCTTGAGAAACTCTCTAAACATTAATTGCTATTAGTGTGTTTTAAATTAAACTTATGGTTCCAAGAAAAAATGTGAGGGTATTGATGGTAGTTTTGTGGAAAATATGAAAACTATCAAGTAATTTGGAACACAAAAATAACCCTAAACACTCATCTAAAATGGAACTGAGGGAGTAAAAAAATATTGAATGGATTTTTTCCTTATATATGGTGATGATATTTATGATTTTGAATTAAGTTTATACTCCCTCCGTTCCACTTTAGATGATGTTTTAGGGGTTTTTTTGTGTTCCAAAATAGATGAAGGTTTAACTATTTTCTCCTCATTCTCACGTATTTACCCTCGCTTTTGGAATCACAACATAACATTCATTCTTTTTGTAATTGGTGAGAGATAATTAATTTAATTTAAAATTTAAATCTATTCTCTATCATCTTGGGATATTTGGTGATCCCAAGTACAATTATATGGGGATTCATAATTTATACTTGAATCTAGAAACTAAAAATTATGAGGTTTTAATTTTTAAAAGGGTATTAATATGGGTAGATATGAAAAAAATTATTCTCTTTGATGTTTCTTAATCATGCTAAAAACTCTACAACATCATCTAAATTGGAGGGAGTATTAAAATGATTTTATAATTATAAAAAAGAAAGGGCATATTTGATAGTTTAAGGGAAAAGTATGTCTATAAACAAAGCGGACAGATAAAAATTGACATACCAAAGTAGAAATTAGGACAAATAAAAATGGACAGAGGAAGTAATAAATAAGTAACTAAACATCGGGTCATCCTAACTAGCTCCGGCACTCTATCCTTGGAGTCATCCTCTCCCAAGGAAGATATCCCGTGCATCCGGGGCCGTCTCTGACAATTAATTGGCCTAGTGCGAAAAGTCCTTGGGCTGCTTTTTGACGCACATACAAATTTTATATATTTCCTTTCGTTTCTGGGATATCCATTTTCAGCTGGTATTGACCGTTTCAGTGCGCATGTTAAAAAAAAAAAGTTATGCTAGACCTAATTAGCCAAACATTTTGAAACAACGATATGATATTACTTGTTTAGCTTGATTAAAAATATGGAGAACAAATTAAGTTCTGAATGTCAACTTAATGGTTTAGATAATATTTCTTCACATCAATCAATCAATCAATAACCTAAACACACAATCATATTTCTCACACCACGTCGAGAGTTGCAAAAACCTCCCCTCCCATTGGCCGGTGAACGGAACCCTCGCTCCTGATTGGCCGAAATCAAAGTTAGCCTTACATTTCCTCGCGGTCGTCACTTTAATAGAATATGAAATCTGGACTTCTGATTAGCGGCAAAATCTACAAATATCTTTGTGAGGGCCCTGGGAGATTTTTTTTTAATAAAACGAGAATTACCATGTAAAAGGAAAATCAACATATATAAGTTTTTTTACGAGATTTACATGCCAAAACAAAAACTTAGAAGATCTTTAGGGTAATTGCTTTTAGAAAAATCCAAGAATTTCCATAACATAAGAAAAATCATAAGAATTTCCATAACAAACAGATTCTTAATATAAGTCATCGAGAAAGCATCTTTTTTCCTATTAAAAAAAGAAAAAGTTAGCCCCTACATTTCGGGTCGCTAATTTAAATCAAATTGGTTTGATCTAATGCTTCGATTGGTCTAAATTTTATTAATATTCTTACACCGCATTTACTTGACTGGTCCATTTAAATTGAATTGATTTGATCTAATGCTCTAAACCTTACACCCGATTGGTCGAAATTTTATATTGAGTTTGTATAATTTTAATAAAAATCAGAATCGATAGATTTACATGCTAAATTTAAATTTTCAAGGAACGTTTAAAGAAACATGTTAAATTTTAAGACACGAAAATGCTAAAACTAGATTTCTTTAAACAAAATTTGTGAAAACTTTCGTAACATGTACCGATATATATTAAAATTGTGAAAACTTTCATGTATATACGGAAATATGTTTTCAAAATAGTAAGAAATGATTTTTTCTCTTTTAACACTTCATGCTAGACCCATATATTTTCGGGAACAAATCTTATGCCAAATTTTAAGAAACATCATCTTATGCCAAATTTAGCTTTGTTCATTGGCAACTTATGCCAAATTTATAGCAAAAATATGTTCATTCTTGAAATTTCATACCACTAAAGTTACGGAGGTATATATTTTCTGTTGGAATTCTACCCATTGAATTTTGGGTTTTTATCCATTCGGCTTTTTTTCGAACCCACAATTGGGGGATATCAAAACTAATTGGGGGATATAGGTACAAGACAAAATAGGGATCCAAATAGCAAAGCTGGTCACCCCTTATCTAATTATTTTTTTAATTCCTAATTCAGCCCTCACTAATCATATTTAGTGGTTAATAATAATTAGTAAAAACTTAAGTATTTGGGGGATAGATTAGTGTGTATTTATTTTAATTTGTGTGAGTGAGAGTAGATGAGAGAAAAAATTGAGTGGAATTTTTTTTTTGAAAATGGAAGATGATTGTAATGAGAGAATTACCGCTAATAAGAGGTTGAAAATTGATTTTTTTTTTCTTTGAATCCACCATTGTTGCAGCTGAAAGCTTGCCCATGGCTGGTCATGATATGAAGACCATGCGGTATTGTTTTCCCAAGATACCATGTTGCTTTATTTTCTATGCCTAAGTGGACCGATTAATACCGTAAAATTCAAAAGGAAGAGATTTAAGACCATGCTGAATCGATGAAGACCATATGTTTGAACATGAACATGATACCGCATGGTCTTCATCAATTCCGGGATGGCCTTCATCACTTTCAAAGATGATCTTCATCACTTTCAAGATGATCTTCATCACTTCCGAATAAAAAAAAAAATTGGTTTCCAAAGTGAGGAGAAAAGAATTTGATATAGAGGGGAGAGTTTAGAATTTGAAAGGTCATCATCACTTTCAAAGATGATCTTCATCACTTCCGAATAAAAAAAAATTGGTTTCAAAGTGAGGAGGAGAGAATTTGATATAGAATGGGGAGAGTTTAGAATTTGAAAGGGAATGGGAAATATTTTGGTTTCAAAGCTCCACCCCTAAATAAGATTAATAAGAAGGGAGATGGAAATGGGGATATGATTTTGTTTTTTGATTTTAAGTTTTTGATTTTTATTTTGTGAAGGGTAATTTAATATTTTCGCCCCCAAAAGTCACCCCTTAGCACACACCATGGGTTGGGGGAAGTAATTCATATCCCCCAATTAGTTTCTATATCCCCAATTGCGTGTTCTTTTTTTCTTCTCTCAAATCACAAAACCCTAATCTTTCCGAATATTGTTGTACGGCTTTTTAATGTGTTCCATGTTTATGTATTTGTTGGTTATTTTTTTATTTTGTAGGAGAAGAGAGACTGATTCGAACCCGAAGAATGGGTACTTCATCTGACTTGATTTATTTAAAATGGTAATCTTGTGACGTATTATTTTGTCTTAGTGATTTTGTCATCTCTGTTTGTTTCAATTTATTATTTGATTTTCAAATATTTATTGATTTATAGTTTAAGGTTGTTTTGTTGTTTGAAAGACTATTATAAAGCAACGCTTTTGCTACTGGGCAAAGATGAGTGTTGATGGGTGAAAACTACTCCTGCACTTGCAATCCGGGTGGGATGAGGAATGAATCTAAACCTTCAACAAATGCACCGCGGTGAGTGCTTGTAGATTCGAGAGATCAATCCGTGGCAAGTCCTACCTAAACCAAGAAATGGCCGTTCCCAGACTTGTTTACTGGCTGCAAAGTGAAGGAGATGGGGTTGATCTTAGGGAGGGAAGCGAAGAAGGTGTTGAGATTGTGAAAGGTGTTGGCTTGCTTATGACTTGTAATGCAAAAGACGAGCAAGCTACTTGCAGATGCAAGCAGCTCGGGTGTTTGAATACGGTTTTGTATTAACACTTGGTTTTCGCTGCCCGAACTTGTGTTGTTCTGTCCCGCCTGTTTGAAATAGGGGCGGAGAACCTATTTATACAAGTCATTGAGCCTCATTCACGTTTCTCGTGGGAAGTGGAGGTAGTGGAAACGATGGAGTAGTGGGAGCTGTGTGCTCGGTGATACCCGACCGCCTTGCCCACTTCTCCCTGTTCATCTCTAACCGCCCATGACTTCCTAACACGTTCTGTGATGGCGCGCTGCTGCACGCCGCACGCTGTAAACCGCCGTACCAATACCCCAAGATGTATCCCCCGATTTAGACATGATTGATGTCCTGAATGTGGATCGTGGATCCACGAAAGATAGCATGTAATCGTCAATCGAATAACCGCGTTATTCAGAAGTCGATACTTGTGAAGTATCGTGTGTATTTTATGCGGAGTGCACGCATTGTGGTGTGGTAAGGTGATGGGTAATGACGCCATCGACCAATTGACTCCACTGTGGCTGTATAACCAAGCCGGTGAAGTTGGACGGACGAGATGAGCTTTGAGACACTCATCCTGCGACCGCAATGAGTATTAGGTTTTTGAAGAGGTGCGTTATCACTTCCAGCCTTGGTCGAAACCAAGCATGGGAAGGATTTTGAGAGGACCACCATACATGCGTGTTGACAAAGATGATGGTGTAGGCGCCTCGTATTCCGTTCCTCATGAAAGCGCGATCCGGGGCCACTCAATTTGACCGGCAAAGAGGAGTGGTTGAGACGGCTTGCGGCAAGTAAATCTCTTACCGCAAAGGAATTGGTAACCGCGTGATATTCCCGCTCACGTTCCAAGACAACCGCCCTTGGTCGGTCTTGGTCACTCTAGCGTGTAGGTGGTGGGCTGGTGTTCACGCCCATGTCTCACCGTCCCATGAAAACGTGATCTAAGCCACCCACCCGTCCTAAGAAAGTTGAGTGGTCGAGATCGATTTGCAATTTGGGGAAGTGTATCCACGCATGTTTGAGCGGGTATTTTGATTGGCTGTGCGTGATATGCCTTGGCCGACCGCATGAAGAGGTAGATGGGCCCACGATGGTCATGCTGGTATGACCGACCGCTAATCTAATCAGGACCCTCCATTCGTGCCGGAGAAGATGGACGCGCGCGATGGCTTGAACCCCAATTTTGGCTTTCAAAGCCGCGCGACCATGCTATTTCAAAGTGCGACGAATGTGTTGTAACCAACCATGGTTGGTTTTGACCGATTGGTCAAGTGTGTAGCGGTCACATGGTGATTGTGTCGACATGCTCCTGCCCTTTGAGTATGCATCAAAACCTCCATCTATACCGCGAAGATGGATGGTTGAGACCGCTTTGTGGCACATGTAATATGCCGCAAACCCTAATTTAGGTTTTCCGCCCATAATGCTTGGTATGGACGGTTTCTTGGCAAGCAAAGGCCAATGGTCACCATGGGTCGGGCCGTGTGTATTCCATACCGCTGGGGGTGATGGAATTGATCCGGGTCGTCCCAATCATGCTTGTGGAGTTGGATGATCGCGATCGATCATATCCGGCAAGCTAAGGCCGTGGGTATTCCATACCATGCTTAGGTGATGGAATTGATCTGTGGTCATCTAATCATGCTTGTGGAGTTGGATGACTACGATCGATCATATCCGAGACCGATACAATAAAGTCCGATGCTCAATCGGGCTAGTATAACACACCGAGAGGGGCTCAATCGGGCTAGTATAACACACCGAGAGGGCTCGGGCCAGTATAACACACGAGAATCACTGCATGTATTTCGTACATGGTTTCATTATAGTGCTTGAGGTTCGTGTTACTCTGTATGAGTAATAATCAGTCTCATGCCACATCGATAATGATTCATTATAAGTGCTTGGAGGTTCGTGTTACTCTATAAGAGTAACACCTCACCATCATGCCACACCGATAATGAGTACAGAAATACAAGGCTGAATTAAGTGGGAGGGAGTATCCAACACTTATAAATGGCTTTATCTTTACAAGATGTCAGCCGCATGATTTTTCCTCGGTTTTTTACAAACTCAACCTTGAACGAAAATCCACCATCAACATTAAGTCCCCGCCTAGCACACAATGGTTACACTATTTCGTGGTAGGCATGAGATGGTGACAATTAAAGATAAAACTTATGAGACAATGTTAGATGTTACCGGGAGAGACGGGTCGTCCCGTCGCCGAGCATGTCACGTTCAAGAGACGTCCGTAAAAGTGTTCCCCTAGCATGATGCCTGTCTTGCACCTGATCGACCTTGCTATGACCGCTTTGGGCCGAGGGGCTATTGCGCCTACTTGCTCAATCGTGGGATGTGCCTAATCGACCGATCATTGCGCCCGCTGCTGTTCGGGGTTACCTAGCCCGCTTGATCGAACGTGGGCTTGTTGTGTCTGGCCGGTTGAAAGTGGGTCTACCGTGTACATGCTTCAAACGCCGCCATGTGCTTCGATCAAACCTACTGTCATTGTGTCTTTATTATACCAGCCTTATGTCGTGATTAACACCACCTTTTGCGACTTGAGCAATACCAAATTTTTGACTTGAGCAATACCGCACTTGAGGCTTGTACCGATTTTAAGCTTGATCAATACCCAGGACTTGAATGATGTTTGGACTGGCCATTGTGTGAGTTGTGTCTTGCCGTGTGTGGCGACACTTCTCATATGCCTTCATACAAGTTCTAACTCCCGTCTTTTATTTCATTGCGGTAGAGAATCCCTATTGAGATGTCTTCTGAGATAATGCCTGGTGTCAAGTCGGAAGTGTTGATAGCTTTAAAGATATGCCGAACGTTGATGATGAGCCGTTCACCGCGCCTTTTCAACTATGAAAATATTCGTTCCAAATTGATAACCCACCTCATATCGACTTTAGGGTTCTTCATGCTCCGCTGGGTCCTCATGAAGGATGGATGAGACGTACGTTTAAGCAATGAGTACATCAAAGATAACTTAGAGTGAAGATTATTGATGTAGCTTGAGTGTTGAAACGACTCGAGAGGATGTTAAAGTGGTTTCTCAGCGCGAACGTTGAGGTAGATCCTGAGAGAGTGTTGGCGGGATTCCGAGCGAACAGGGGTCCCGGAGAAAGCATTGAGGCGTCTCTTGAATAGACTATTAAAGCGCTCTTCGCGGGAGGGAGAGTTGAAGTGGCTTCCTCTCCGCCGATTTACCCTTGCGAATTCCATGATTCTTGACAGACCATCTTTCTCGTGTTGAAGAAGTCCTCGATCGACGGTGAAGGAACTTCATGCCGAGCCTCACCCCCAAGCGTGGTTTACATGGTTTGTTCGTAGTGGTTTTTGTCGAGCCTGGTATGGAATATCTCGAACGTTGTTGCATCATTAAAGAGTCGTACATGTGGCACCGAGTTGGAGTTGGCGGACACGCAGGATATTGTATCTCGGTGGTTTTCCTTGCCGTCAGTGAACCGCACAAAAAGGTCAAGGTTGTATCACTTTGTTGGTGAGATATATGCCCTTGCATCACGCTCGTACATACTTATCTCGGTTTAGCCGCTACATCCATCCATGGAGGAGAACATGCCGTGTCCGCTGGTTGCATCTACTAACATGTCGATGTTCGCAGAGGAGAATCGCTTTTCGGAGCATTCCATTGGGCGGAGAGACAGTGGTGTCGGTCTCTCTCGCTAATTGCTAACCGACACGTATATTGTCTTCCCTTTAATCACGTCTTGCTTCGAAAGTCGTCCCCTTTTGGTGTGAGTATGGGTTGAGGCTTCACCGTATGGCCGGTCTGTTTCTTCGAATTCCGTCATTGTGGTGGGATGACGACAATCTTTGCATGGGATAAACTTTGCCGTCCCGAGAGTCTTGAGAGAAATCACATTGGAAGATGCTCTTTGTGTCGACGAGGGCCCTCCCGAACTCCTCGAACCCTTGATGTGTGCGGTAACATGTAGAGGGCCGGTCGTGATCTTTTTCGCCATCATGTCGTCTTGTGGAATGTAACATTATTTACAGTGTTTTGATGCAATTAAGACTTCGGACGTGAGTCGGTGTACGTCCGTAGCTATTTTATTAATTACGAAACATCTTCGCACGTTGATTCTTTGAGAGGCGCAAGAGTTCACACAAGCTTTCCACTAGAGATGCCGCTTCCTAATCCATTTGGTCTCCGATTCGTAGTAAAACCTGTTGACCGGGAGGATCGTTGTGAGGATCACCTCCCAGTGTAGGAATCTCCATGACAGACCGTTCACATCTCGATGTCGCTCATTTTATCAGGTCCACGTAGGTCCGCGCGGGCCGAAATACTTCTTTCCGAGTTGCGGCCATCCGCTTGAGTCTTAGCAAGAACTTCCCGCTTCTCCATCAAGTCCGAAATGGTAATGGATGGTGGTCCTCCTCTCGTCCCTCCGGCTCCTCGTCCGTGGGGAGTGAAAGTTGTTGCTCACGGTGACTACCGGAGGCGTTACGCTTGAGGAGTTGTCGGGATTTGCGCCGCTCCACTGGGCGACGGGAGGTGTTACACTTACTAGAACATCTCCTGCTACGGGCACCGTGGTAGAAGTGATGGCCGCATAAGGTGTATTGACCATGGTAGCTCCGTAAATTATAGGACGAGCCCTTCAGATCTTGTGTTACTCGCGAGGAAGAAGAGGTTGAAAAGTTTCCTAAGGAATTAGTAAACTGTAGTTGTACTTCAAAGGATGAAAGTCTCTCTTGCCTGCATGACGAGATTCTTCTTGAAGGACTTTCTTGAAGGATCGTAGCTACCTACTTGTCTTTTAGATGCTCTTGTTTTTGAGTGATAGTGAGGATTCCTTTGACTACCGGTTTTGAATTAATAGGTAATTGAATTGGTTCATTTTGAGATAGTTTGGTGAATGATTTTTTCTTTACCGAAAGAGGTTATTTTAAATGAAATTTGCATCTTGGTCATGAATGATTGCACATGTCACATGAAGTTGCAAACGTTGTGTGAAAGGAAAGCATGAATGAAACAGACATGAAGATGTTTGATTACCGAGCCTCTTTCTCCACGTGTGGGATGCTAAGTCCCCGGTGAATTCTAAACTATCTTTCTTGTAAAATTGTTGAGTAGAACTTACTTGCTTTTGAAGCCTCATTTGTATCAAACCCGAGAGTAGCCTCTCCAAGAAAATCCTCCGCACTAACTTCTCAAAGCTATCCCTCCGAGCCAAGATTCTCCCAACAATGCGCTTCAAAGCGCCACTCCACCGGTGGGGTGATGAAGGGACCGTGGTAATGACAAGACCTCGGGTCCATTACTTGATGGGCGGTAGGCTCAGCCGTATCGGGTAGCTTTATATCTCGTTTCGTACCCACGTCTCCGGTGTCCGAATCTTCTTCATTGGGAAGGGGAAATGTAAGTACCTTGTGTCCCAGCTTTCTCTGCGTTGGGCGTTGCGATGTCTCCTGGCTTTGATATGGAACAGAGATGAAGTTGGAAGACTGCGGCGCCATCATGTCTAGCAGGATTGTCTTCCTGGTAGAGGGATGTAGAGGGTTTCGTAATGTCACTTCCGAGTGACCGATTGAACGCTCCCATCCTGGCGTATCGGCATTTCTTGATTGATTTCTCCTTCCTCAAAGCGTTTCTTCATTGGTTGGAAGGCCGACGCGGATTGGGATATTCTTAGGGCTTGGCAGAGCTTTGAGGTATAAATCCTCCGGCAAGGCTCCATAAGTTTGTGTTCCCCTTCTTTATCCGGCCAGACATCGTAGCATTCTCGGATAAGTCTCCTCTCCCCGGAGTTGCATCGGGTCTCCATTGTTGACCGGACCATGTTGTTCATCTTCCCTGGGTCTCCCCGTGGTTGCGCCCTTTTGCTTCTCCACCGGTAAAGATGTGACTCTGGTTAAAGATTCTCGCATTGCCCGAGTGGATGCCTCGTCGATGCTTCTTGTAATTGTGCCGCCATATCATTCAAAAGGCGAAATGTCTCGCTCCTGCTCTCGGCGATACCGACTTGATTTGCCAAGACATCCTCCGAAATTCTTTATGCTTCCCATGATATCCCAACCACCCGTGGTTTCCTCGATGAGGATGCGTCGTGAGCCGAAAACCGAAGAATTGAGAATTCAATTTTGTGCAACCGATAGATCAACCTCCCACCGTGGTCGCCAATTGTTGATGGGTGAAAACTACTCCTGCAGAAATTTGGTAATTCGGGGTGTGGATGAGAATGAATCTAAACCTTCAACAAATGTACCGCAGCGGTGAGTGCTTGTAGATTCGAGAGATCAATGTGCAAGTCCCGCTAAACCAAGAAATGGCCGTTCAGGACTTGTTTCGGTCACAAAGTGAAGGAGATGAGGTTGATCTTAGGGGAGGGAAGCGAAGAAGGTGTTGAGATTGTGAAGGTGTTGGCCTTATGACTTGTAGAGAAAGATGAGCAAGCTTACTTGTAGATACAAGCGGCTCTGGGTGTTTGAATACGGTTTTGTATTAACACTTGGTTTCTGGCACCGAACTTGTGTTGTTCTGTCTCCCGTTTGAAATAGGCGAGAACCTATTTATACAAGTCATTGAGCCTCATTCACGTTTCTCGTGGGAAGTGGAGGTAGTGGAATGATGGAGTAGTGGAGTTGTGTGTCGGTGATACACGACCGTCTTGCCCACTTCTCTGTTCATCTCTAACCGCCCATGACTTCCTAACACGTTCTTGTGATGAGCGCGTTGCACGCCGCACTTGTTGTAACCGCCCATGAGACATTCCCAGTATGTATCCCCCGGTTTGTGACATGATTGATGTCGGAATGTGGATCGTGGATCCACGAAGCATAGCATGTAATGTGAATTGAATAACTGCGTTATTCGGAAGTCGATACTTGTGAAGTATCGTGTATTTTTTATGCGATCTCGCATTGGTGTGGTAAGGTGATGGGTAATGACGCCCATCGACCAATTGACTCGACTGTGGTTGTATAACCAAGTAGTGAAGTTGGACGGATGAGATGAGCTTTGAGACACTCATCTCGGCCAGATTAATAAGTATTAGGGTTTTGAAGAGGTGCGCAAGCATCACTCTCCAGCTTGGTCGAAACCAAGCATGGGAAGGTTTTTGAGAGGACCGACCATACATGCGTGTTGACAGCATGATGGTGTAGGCGCTTTGTATTAGTTCCCCTCATGAAAGCGCGATCGGGCCACTCAATTTGGCCGACAAAGAGGAGTGGTTGAGATCGGTTTCTGCGTAAATCTCTTACATAAAGGAATTGTAACCGCGTGATATTCCCGCTCACGTTCCAAGACAACCGTCCTTGGTCGGTCTTGGCCTGGTCACTCTAGCGTGTAGGTGGTGGGGTGGTGTTCACGCCCATGTCTCACCGTCCCATGAAAACGTGATCTAAGCCACCCACCTCGTCCTGAAGTTGAGTGGTGAGATCGATTTGCAATTTGGGAAGTGTATCCACGCATGTTTGAGCGGGCGTTTTGGATTGGCCGATATGCCTTGGCCGACCGCATGAAGAGGTAGATGGGGCCCACGGTGGTCATCTTGGTATGACCGGACCAAGCTAATCTAATCTGTGACCCTCCGTTCGTGCAGGAGAAGATGGACGCGCGCGTGATGGCTTGAACCCTAATTTTGGCTTTCAAAGTGACCATGCTATTTCGGGCGGACGAATGTGTTGTAACCAACCATGGTTGGTTTTGACCGATTGGTCAAGTGTGTGGCGGTCACATGGTGATTGTGTCGACATGCTCAAGGCCCTTTGAGTTCGCATCAAAACCCTCCATCTACCCTGCGAAGATGGATGGTTGAGACCGTTTTGTGGCACATGTAATATGCCGCAAACCCTAATTTAGGGTTTCCGCCCATAATGCTTGGTATGGACGGTTTCTTGGCAAAGCAAAGGCGAATGGTCGACCATGCGGGGTCGGCCGTGTGTATTCCATACCGCCAGGGGTGATGGAATTGATCTGGGTCGCTCAATCATGCTTGTGGAGTTGGATGATCGGCGATCGAATCATATCTGAAAGCTAAGGTAGTGGGTATTCCATACCATGCTTAGGGGTGATGGAATTGATCTGTGGTCATCTAATCATGCTTGTGGAGTTGGATGACCTGCGATCGAGATCATATCCCAGGAGACTGATACACTCAAGTCCTGGATGCTCAATCTGACTAGTATAACACACCGAGAGGCTCAATCGGGCTAGTATAACACACCGAGAGGGCTCGGGCTAGTATAACACACCGAGAATCGGCACGTACGGGTATTTCGTACATGGTTTCATTATAGTGCTTGGAGGTTCGTGTTACTGCAGATGAGTAACAATCGATCTCATGCCACACCGATAATGATTCATTATAGTGCTTGGAGGTTCGTGTTTACTCTATAAGAGTAACACTCGATCATCATGCCACACCGATAATGAGTCAGAAATACAAGGTCAATTAAGTGAGGGAGTATCCAACACTTATAAATGGCTTTATCTTTTACAAGATGTCAGCGCATGATTTTTCTGGTTTTTTACAAACTCAACCTTGAACGAAAATCCACCATCAACAATGAGATCAACATTCGTTTGCTTGGTTATGGATTTTGCAGCTATATGTATGTGTAAGCGGAGACTTCCATCATCTCGAGAAAGGTTGTCCTTTCTCATACTGACTTTGCATATTGAGAATTAAAAAGAAAGATTATATAATTCTATCTATATCTAACGATTTTTTTGGTTGAAGATGCGCGGTCATCTTCTTTTTTCAGAAGTGTTTAATTATTTAAGCAAATAGGTTCCTTTTACGATTCTAAGCCGGGCGGATGGTGAAGGTTACCGATCTTGAAAAAGATAAATATCGATACAATTAGGAAGATCAAGAAGTTTCATTATGGTTTCTTAGTCTCCTATTCATAATTTTTCCTCATATTTGTAGGTGGTGTTCAAATCCTGGTTAAATGGTCATACGATTACCATTTTAATCTTTTACGATTTCTTTAAAACCGTTATGTATGAACCATATGCTTTTATATCTCCGTATCACTCCATATCAATCATGTTAACTTTTTTTCGATCGAGGTATGTACGTTATTAGTTGTGGCTGATGGTGAAAGATGTTCGATTCATAACCGTATTCAAGGCGGGCGCATGCACTGACCTCATGTTCCATTTTCGTTTATTTTTAGGTGAGCCCATATGCAGGCCAAGCAACCCGCCCTCTTTTGCTGTTAAATATGTGTTCATCTTTATGTTATTCTCAAGTACGTCGTGAAGTAAGTACCATCTTTGGAGAATGAAATTGCGATCTTGATCACTATCTTAACGTCCATCCAGTATAATTATAACCCTACACTTTTATTTACCACCGATGAGAAATTAACATGCATTGTAGGCTCCGGTTTTTAGCGGGATTACGTGGTGGACGAGATGATCATCTCCAAAATCTAGATGAAGTCTTTATGTGCCCATTTTCGAGTGCAAATATCGGATAAACAAGTGGCGAGCCAGACCATATTGGAGAAAGAACACGGTGTTTTCCTCGGGTGTTAAAAGGATTTACAATATTTCATGTTGGAATTAATCAAAACCAGAACTTCATTGCTAAATATAATAATGCAATGAGCTCCATGTTAGGCGATATGACAGAGAGGGTACTAAACATGAATAAGCATCCCTGTTTTCTGAAGAGGAAAGTGTATACCTAAGCAATGATTTTTTATCATTTGCTCCTGGGAATTACAACGAAACTAGGTTAAATATGCGTACATGTAAGAATGTTTGATTTTATCTCAAATGAAACGCGTAATAATAAGCTTCATAGATTTTATCTCAAATGAAAAGATTGAACGAAAAAGAAATCTTCTGAGACTGTTTTTGATTTTATCTCAATCATGCCTTCTCTTAACAACTTTTTGCTATTCTAATATTGAAAAGAACATAACTTAGATACGGTGCCCGTATTGTGGGTATGGAGGTGGTGACAAGTGGTGGAGGTGTGGGCGGTCTGGGATATGCATAGTAGTGCGGGTAGTGTTCTTATATGGTTCAGCAAGGATATATAATTTTGGGGAAAGTTAGTGTGCTTCATTTTTTTTCTCTCGTTATCCCGAGTCGATAATAATTACGATGATTTCATGTTTTTTTTTTTTTTTTTGAAAAACATTACACTTTCTCGTCATTTTCTCTTCATTTTTCATTATATAAAGTATGTTATCTTTGGGTTTCCCACTGGGTAAGTGTTTTTGGATGGATGTGTGGATCGAAAAGGGTCATCTTAGGAAGGTGTGGCAAGGTCGATAAAGAAAATCATGTGTATTATTTTGATTGCTAATCGGATCAAGAGCTTTCTCAAATTAGCCCTTCGGTTTATTCTCATGACAAACACTAAGTAGTGGTGGGACAGACAATTGCTATCAAGGCATGTGGATAGATTTGTGAGCGATTTACGATTGCATTTCCTTTAAAGTACCATTGACAATTCTGTCTCAAACTCAGAGTATTCATTTGCTTCAAATTAAAGTACCATTGACAATTCTGTCTTACTTGCATACCCGAAGTGCTGCACTTCCCCCACTCCGTTCCCCGCTCATTTCCCCCATTATGTTTCATCGTTTTTAGCCCTTGATCCCTGGATTGAGATTTGTAGGGGGTCCCAATATTATTAGACTTAACCGATAGATGCTTGACACATAGGCGGGGGAAAGGAGTGGGGGAAGGGGGTAGGGGATAGGAAGCATTTTTGCTTGCCTACAGAGAAGCTAAGACTGCCCTAACTTTGTGTAGGTACTCATCCGGCGGATTTGGTAACTACAACTATTTCAACATGTCAGATAGTAAAAGCATGCTCACTGTCCCCGGATCTGAAAGAATGCTCATAGTAGATTATATGTTTACTTTGCAGTGAAAAAGGCAGAGAAGTTCTTTCTAAGTTCGTAAGTAAGTCACATCTAAAAAGGAATATTAGCTTAAACACAATCGTCTTTCAGCACATTTTAGCTTGAATGATATATACGCACATGTACATACGTCTTCTAAACATACTATTGAAAGCTTGATGAAAATGATACTAAAATGAAGACAGGTGGATCTTACTTTTTTTTTTTTTTTTTCGAAAAAGAGATTAATCTCAGAATATATAGAAAACTGATTTAGGAAATCGGAAGACCTTACAAAGATTTTTCATGATCACAAGACATTTATACAAGTTATAGTATCTCCACTAATTCTTGCCTAACCAATCTAACCCTACAGATCTAAAAACAGTTTCAGAGAACCTTTTTCTCTCTCGCAAAGGAGAGGAACAAACATGTAGAGACAAACTGATTTTGAAACCAAAACCAATATGTGTCAAAGCATAAGGCAATGTCTGGATCAGATCCAACCCAATGTTCATCAGAACATGTAAATAACATGAACTGGAGTTTTTTAAGTTTAGATTGCCTAATGCAATCAAGGTACTAATGACCCAACTAGAAGTAACAGTAGCCAAAAAGTAACCATAGTATCTCAGAAAGTAACCAAAGTGTCTCAAGTAACGGTAATCTGAATCGGTCTTTTGGTGTCTGTAGCGGAACGAATCGGCGGGCTGACTCGGCGTTAGAGATGTGGTAACATATGAACTTGAAGAAGATCTTGAACGAGTTGCATCAGTCTTTGTTTTCATTTCTGAACCTAGAACCGGTAGATCTAAAACTAAAACTAAAACAAGGATGAATCCAACGAAAGTAACATTTAAACAAAAACATACAGGAGTTGCAGGAAATAAAAGATACAATATTAGAACATAATCTACAACCTTAGAAATAGTTATAAGTGTTCTCTGAAGACAGTATCCTTCCGAGGAAGGTTTATAAGAACCATTGCTATCCAGAACATAGGTTACAAAACAGCAAGATTCTCTGGTTGAAACAGTAAGATCTTGAGTATCTTCATCATCTGGAACCTGCCGGAGAACGTTACCGTGAAGAGTTAAGCCGATGCAGACCCTCATTAATTTGACAGCAGTAACCTTACACTCAAACCAACCAGAGGGAGAAACACATAATACATATTTAATAAAAAGATAATCTAATGAAAGTAAAACATAAACAAAGCCGAAATAAGATGCTGTAGATGATGCCGAAGATGAATCCGGAGATGAAAAAATTGCAGAGCTATGAATAGAGATCATTTGTGTGAGGGATTTAACGCCTTGATCTTCGAAAGAGGGACCAAGACAACACAAATCCGCCAACGAATCGACAAACACCAACCAAAAAATGCAAAGATTCAAAGCCGAAAATCAAAATCAAAACAGAAAAAGAAACTAAAAAACTAGCAGAGAAAGCAGTAACTGATGAGAAAGATTAAATCAAGCGAGGGTTGGATGTATATCCAGCAAATGCCTCCAAAGGAGCCGATCCGAAAGGTATTTGAGTTCAGGCAGAGAGGGGTTTTCAGGCTTCTTTTTTCTGGAGGAGAGAGTTTGGAGAGAGAAACAGTACAATATTTCGAGTCGTTTGTTTCTTACTGATAGATTGATGGATGAGAAATGGTTGTTTCTTAACATACTATTTTTACTATTTTTTTATTATCACCGAGGCAAAGGAGCAACATAGTCAAACCTTTTAGTAACTGACTAACTTGATGCTAGGCGTGGCGTGTAAGGTATGCCTACATTAGTTGAGTCCTTTGCTCTCAAATCATAGCGAAATTATCTTGAGTTATATCCAGGTCATGCTTGGCAGGTATTAGAGATACTGTTGACACTAAATGTTCTCAACAATGTTAATACACATCAAAGACGGGACCAAATTTAGAGATTCATGCATTTTCATCCTATGCCAAATTTAGCGGCGGAGATATTTGTTTTTGGAAAGAATCTTGGGAAACATTTGGAAGTAGGATGCTGTGAGTATTTCCAAGTCTATTCGTTTTAACCATAAAAAGCTTTATTGAGTCACTGAGCCCAAAATGGGTTGATAAGTGGTAGGCCCGTGAGAGTGTATATATTTTACTTGGCCTACGAAATACCGCAAGTGCACGGCGTCTATTGGAGACGCGCAGCAAATGCGGTCGATCCACGAGAGACGAGGGTGCTTAAGTGATCTAAGGTCACATAATCGAATTCTAAGTGAGATAACAATGTGACAACGGATGTTGTGCCGAAATCACAGTGATAATGTTTCAAGTGAACCTAAACTAAGGTATGATAAAGTGACATGGGGCTTGGGTCCGCAAATCCACCACTAACTTACACTATGTATTCACTCATGAGATTATTCTTATTCTTATGCTAGATAAAGGCGAGGTGTCAAGTACGCTTAACCTAAAGTGTTTCTCCACTTGACAAAGGTTGATCACAACTAAAGAATACTTCCAAAGTATTACTTGTCCGATTAAGGTACAAATAATCTAAGGTTCATAATAACAATCTGGTTGAATTGGGTTGTAGCATAAACAACACGTGGGAAATTCTAACTACTGGAAGCATCCATGGCGTTGGTATGCACCTTGTGAGAGCAATGTGTTGATCCGCTTCAGTTAACTCTGTCTTAAACTAATTAAGCACTCCAAGAATAACACATGAACTATGAACAACACAATGATAAGCTAGGGTTTCATCTCAAACCCTAGCACTTTGAATTAAAACATGATAAAGCAACAAGGAACAAAATAACACTAAACGACTCAGACTGGCTAATCCAGGCGTGTCTTTACACACTCAATTCATCCCTATTTATACATGCAACACCTTCAACAAACCAAACCCTAAATTACTTTTAAAAACAGAAATTAAATGCAAAATAAAGTACCCATACTCTTATAGCCTCGACTCGAGCTTCCTTCTTGTCTAATCGTCTCGTAACTCCATCTTTGGGGTTGATTGATCGAATCCCTAGTTTCAATCATCTCTTACATAGCCTCTAGGGTTTCGAGAGAGGCTAGGCGAGAGATAAGTGAAGCTAGAGAGGGTGGTGTGGCGCCGTGTCGGAGGGTTGTTGGTGAGGTGGTGATGGAAGAGGTGGCTGTGGCGGGGAAGGTGGAGGTGGTGTTCATGCGGAAGAAAGAGCTCTGCTCGATGGAGACGGAGAGGAGAAGAAAGAAGACGAAGAGAGGAATGGTCTGCTCGAGTGGGGTATAGGGTTAGGTGTTTTGGGTGTTGAGCGGTGCAGCAAAGGAATGATGAGAGGGCCTCAGCGAGCGTTGGATGGAGCTGATGGAGATCTCGAACAGCGAGGATGGTAAGCGGTTTTAGTATGATCCAGTGTTGAGTGAGTATCGAACATCGATGCTAGTGGGAGCAGCGACCGTGTGATGCATTTGGGTGAGATCTCAACGGCTCGGAATGAGCGGGTTCGGATCCTGGTCGTGGGTAGCTCTAGCCCATGTCTTCCTTGTTGAGTTGCAAGCTGATTTAACGCCTTGTGGGCTTTAGCTAATCGCTCCACAGATGTTTGACTCAATTCTTCGCTCTTTGGCTCCTCAACTTCTCCGAGCTTTATTTATTACCTAAAAACACAAAATTAATTAATACAAATATTTATTCTTGAAAACAAGGAAAATACGAGAATATGGGATAATATCTCGATTTATAAGCGCAAAGATGAGTAAAATGCCAATAAAAAGGTGTATAAATATGCACTATTTGGCACTCATCAATAAGTTCATGGGTTAATATAATTAGACTAATTGAGAGAATTATTTGCAGAAGTTCTAATGCATTTGGGCAACGGGTGCGGGGAGAAGCCCCGCCACACCAATCAGCAATTCCCACTGGTCCTAATCATCTCTCTCACCATATCGAGAGTTGTGTTTACCTCCCCTCCTATTGTCCTATTGAACAAAACCCTCACTACTGATTGTCCGAATACAAGTTAACCTTACATTACGTGGTCGTTGATTGTAAATCAATTTGATTCGATCTTATGCTCCAAATTAAGCGGTAACGTTCACTTTCTTTTATTTGGGTATCGATAAAACCCTTGATGCTGATTGGTTGAAATTTTATTAATTTTATCAATTTTCTACACAATGTTTAAATTTTTGTAATAAAATCAAGACCGTACAATTCGTGAACATATGTATTTCGGCGACGAACAAATTTTTTTTTACCCAAATTTACTTATCACGTTTGTGCGGGAATAATTTTTCCATATGTTATAAGGCAATGAAAGGTTTTTTCTCTTACTCTGTTCGTTGTATTTTTGGGAACAAATCTACTCAATCAAAAGATTTCCATATTTTTTAAGGTTAAGAATATAAAATATATATATATATATATATATATTCTCTGTTTGTGTTTGATGTATTTTCGGAAACAAATCGGGTGCAACTACACAAATCGATGACTCGAGTGACGTCGACACCTAATTTAAAGATTTATTCATTAATTTCTCATGGTGGGCATCCGTCTAGATCAAAAGGTAACTATCCAATAGCTCTAATTTCTGACAGACTAATTTCTTTTACAGGTTTCCCTCTCCTACAACAGTTATATACTCGATAATCTATAGAAAGCTAAGTTGTCAAGCTATTATTATAGTCAGGGCCCCAACCCACAAAATGAGGTTCGAGATATGCCATGAAATGTTATGAAAAATAGTTTGTAATGCAAATGAAACAACAAGGACGTTTCAAAAAGAAAATTAAAAGATATAGCAAGGGCTACTAAACTAAAAGAATTAGAGAATTGAGAATACCGATTCTTTCAGTTCAACAAAGTTGTTATGACTTTTAGGAAAATGTTCCAGAATAATATGGTCACAGCTTTGTATATATCTCGCATTCCTATCTTCTTTAAAATGCACCTGCATATTTATTTTCGTGTCTTTGTCTAGAGAAGTTTATTTATTGATTATATGCAGAACTTTTCATATATTCAATTACTTAAGGATCACGAGTATAAAGTCAAGGGCTCATGGTCTTTATCTTTGTCCATTCTAAAAAAATCAACGTGAATGACCGGTGATAGGAAGGTAGCCTGCATGGAAAGTTGGCATACCTCCTTGGCAGGAGCCATTAAATAAAAGTGGGCTCAAAGGAGTGGCATCCATACCTTGGCAGTCACTCAAACTTAATATTCTTATGCAAGTCTCAAAGGATGGAAGCAGGTCTTAATATTTATACAGTTTATATTGGTCATATGTAGAATGGTAGTGGTAACTGGATCATACGTGAAGGATCACATGGGTAAAAGATTTAATTTATCCGCTTATTTGGGTGTAAAATTAATGTCATGTGACCATAAATTCTAACTTATTGTGCCCTTATAGGTAAGATTAGCCTTTGTACTACAACTACGTCAAGGGTAATCGTTAATCTGGATGTCGATCAAGTGAATGAATTCAAGGCATCATAAGTAGGGTGTCTTAAAAAAACAAACAAACTGCATAGTGTTGTTGCTAGCTAACACGTTTTAATTTCTTTACTTTTTATAGAATTGTTTCAGAGTCTATAGAGGTCGGCAAAGAATATCTGGAGGAACAACAAAATCCTTATGAACCGTGTATCCAGTTCACATACAGTGAATTGATTAATGTGTTTATGTAATGCAGACAACATGCTTTTGCGAAGCAAAGGTTGTTGGACTGTTGGGAAATGATGATTGGTATTATATGGCTTCCAAAATTTGCAACAAGAAAGTAGAATATGTGGGCAACCGTGGTTCTTCAGCAAATGTCTCAAGGATTATGTTGGAGATGTACCTTCGTATCTACTTTATGTTTGGTATAACATGATGATTTTTTTTTTGGGGGTTAAGGATTTATATGCAAGATTTAAAAAAAAATTGTATTTTTACCGTTAGGTTTATATTTTTACAGCATTTTTGGAGAAAAATTTACTGTTTGGACGTTTGTTTAATTATTTTAGATTGTATTTCTTATCCATTAGGTCAATCCCAACATTTTCAAGCACTGTTCTTTACTGTTTTAAAGTTCAATTCTTTTAGACGCGTACTTAGTTGATGTATGTCTCTAGGTTGCCAGTATATGCAAGCAATTTTCCATGCTGATTAAAAGTGAATTTATATTTCATTGCCAAAATATGCAAGCATTGTTCGAATTGCAGCCTCCTACATATATAATCTATATACAGAAAGAAGCTTTCAGAAAAGAAAAAACTTTAGGTAAAAGATTTTACTCGGAAGATCAAAGCTACATAACATATGGAAGAATAACGAGGTTCGGTATTTTAGAGTAACAAGGTTTGCAATGAAATGACATACCATTGTTCAAGTATCGAAGCCGACTATTTCACTAATTAATTATGTTTAAGTATATTGATGGTTGCAAGAGTTGGTAAGTAGACACGGTTACGAGAATACTAATAGTAGTGGTCATTCGCTAATTAAACTCAAAAATCACATATGTGTAGAATTGTATAGTGGCAACATGTGAAATCAAAGAGAGATTATACATTGATGAAAAATTGTTATATAGGTGGGTTACCACTACTAGATTATAAATTTTTAAGTCAAGCATTGCTCGATTTTCCCACTACATGCAACCCACACGGCCTTAATAATCGAGAACATCAGATTGCTCCCATGAGATTGATCCTGTCTTTTGGTTGCTCTCAATCGCAAGTTGTCAACATTTTATTTTTACTAGATTATCAAATAAAAAAAAATTGTAGAGTATGTCGAAGATCTGCTATGGAAGGAAAAACGTTCAAATAGAAATATACCACATTGTTCTATATCCATGTGTATCTACTGTGAGAAATAAATCTATGACTCCTAGACTAACTAAGTTTCCTGACATTCTTATTATTAAGCATTCCATGTATAAAAGTAACTGTTTATAATCCATTCCGGAGAATTATACATAGTGAGGCAATAACCGGTACATTGCACGCTTACAAAGTATGCAAGATTATTTTCGTGCTCCGGGTGCAACACGAGGTTAGTCATCTTTTAAGATTTATGTTCCTTTGGTGTGATTTAATCGTATTGATGGCATAGAATATACGATGAACATGTTGTATTTTTCATTTCATGATGATGTATGTAATGTTTATTGAACCGAGTTGTTGGCCGTAAAGGAACTTAAAAGAGTGTGAAATTATCGTACTTATTGTTCCTTATCAACAAATTCCAATAGTAACATTTTAGACTTTTGGCAACAAGCTTTGTAACTTTTTACTCATTGAGTCCAGATGACCCAACATATCACTGACCAGTTGACTGCGTATTGTTGACCAGTCAAGTACGGGGGTGCACTCTTACTGGACACTCGAAAACGTATTGTTGAACGTTGATTGCGTAGTGTTGACCAGTGAACATGAGTCCGGATGACCGGTCAATATTTCAAACGTAATATTAGTGCACTCCAAAATTGTTATTACCACATTCTTCATGCGATCGTGTACGTCATCATTTCAGGGATATAAACGGTATTTTTTATGGTCATATTTTTCCCTGTTGGTCTTACTTTTATGCTTTGGAATTTGAAAACTCTGGGGAAATACACGGAATATCACCTTTTTTTAAGTCCCTTTGTGGCAAAAATCTCTATTGAACCACATATATTGCAGAAAAATAATTTTTGAGAAATCTTTTGAGTTTCATTCCAACAACAACTACTTGCTAAAAAAGGGTCATCTATTTACATAACAACCGAGAATGAGCTTCTCGATGCAGAAGATCACAATCTCATATGAAGATTGTGTTAGGCATAATTTCAAGAAGCAATACCTCGCTCATACAGGTATTCCATCCATTGAAGTTGACAAGGTTAACGAAATAAATAAGCTCATGGAATTCCTCTTTCAGAGAGTAACATATATATATATATATATATATATATATATATATATACCTAAGTATAGATTATATATCTTTTGTTGCTGATAATTAAACATGCATTGCATTCGAAGAGAAGTTCTAAACAAACCCTAATATACGAACATCCTGCATTATAAGCTACGATTGAAGGAACCTAAATACCCTATGCATGAGACAAGGCAAAATAGAAGGCACAAAATCGGTTATAACATAGCTGTTGCTGGGAAGAAATAAATGGATGCATGGAAAGTGATAAAATCAAACGGTACAACACCACTTACTAGATATCAGTTTCCAGTCAAAATTTGGTTTGCGATGCACATAGACGGCAGCAGGGCACAATTCCTGTACAATGCAAGATTTTATTTGAGATAAGGAGTTCTAAACGAAAATGAAAATCATGCATACATATGTTGGCATTTTGAATGCAACTTATGAACCATCGATATTAAACATTACTGTTATAAAGAGAATTGTTTGCCAAATGGATACACCGAAACAATTGTACGACAACACATTTCCGACAATCCCATGTTTATAGACCATGTTCTCCAATCACTTAACACATTGGCATGATAGAAGTTTATGGTGATTTGGTTTCGAATTTAGTGCCCCTGGTTTACTTATTTATCTTAATTAATTTTACTGCGAGTAAGTTTGTTTGGTGTAGTAAAAGATGCAATTACTTAAGAACAATAGAAGATGTGTTATGGTGTTTTGGTTTCAAGTATGGTTTCCATGGTTTACTCAAAGGATGTATTAGCAGAGCCATGACATATTTCTTATAGGAATTCACTGCAAAAGGTATTGGAAATATCTATTCTCCGGATACAAATCAGATTATTATGTATTTGTCGATGGGCTTCTAGCTCTATTTTTAGAAATACAATCGATCGGGATATGGAGTAGATATTTTAGGCAGCAAGTCTTAGAATCGTTAATAATATATATTGTTTTAGATGCACGAGGACATTTTCTAATATGGGGTGGGGGGTTGGAGGAAGTTATTTGAGTGGAAAGATTTTTCAAAGTGCTTGAAACATCTTATATGATCCGAAAAAATAAATCAATATAAATTATATTTAACCGCAAAGGAAAAGTTTATAAAAATGCGGTGCGATAACATTTACCGTTGAAGGAATAATTACGGGGAATCGAGACAAGATCTCCGTGGTACTACATGGCATATCCAATATGTAAAGAAAAACACGCCTACATGAAAGGCGAGTCATTTTGCAACAGATGTGCAGTCATAGTAGATGCAACCAATTCCACAATAACAAGTAGAAATGTAAAGTCATAAATATCCATATATTTTTTTATTACATATGTTATAAAGAAAATAATACTAAACTAATACATGTTGTCTGACAGTTACATTTTCCAACTTATAGTACACGTACTTAGCAACGATGAGTATATTCACGAAATGGGACAAACTGCTTGAAGTGGTTATAGATAACAATATTAGAATAAAAAATAAATGACAACATTGCCAACTGTGGATGTACAAGTAACCATTACTTTTATGATTATAACAATTTTTGGAATTAAAAAAAAAAATGCAACCTCTTAAGGAATTTTTTTTATGATTATAACAAGTAACCATTACTTTTATGAGCAAACTGCATAGAAGAAATATTAACTGTAACATAGAAATTAATGGTCGTTAGATTCACACTTGAAGAAAGGAACATTATATATCTCAGTCTAAAAGCACATGCCATATTTCATTATGATAATGCTTTGGAGGAAGCATATATGTTAAACACAAATGAAAGGATAATTTTAACTACTGACGGAGAACTACTCCAGAAACCTACTAAGAAAAACCGGGTAAAAAAAATGATACTATAGAAAAAGATGATGACATGCCAACGTTGATTGAACAGGAGGAACATGATGATGAACTTAATAAAGTTAATATAGAACATGAGATCATTGTGAGGGATCCTGACATCACACCGTTGATCGAGATAGATAAAGAAGACAATGAAGTGTCTCCTTACTAATAGAGATTATAGATAGCATGAGTATTTATTTTTATATTATTATTCGCCGACAGTATATTGTTTAATTTTTTTAAACCAAAAACCGATCGTGGAAATTATTAACTAAAATGGACGTGAATCTTATAATTAACAGTGTATCATGGCGTTCTCTTTTGGGGACCAATGCCCATCATGATAAGGTCTACAGTAGAAACTCTATAAATTAATGTTATTGGGACCACCAGAATTTATTAATTAAGCGAGATATTAATTAACCGATAAACTAATAATTATTAACTTATAGAGAAATTTAACTTCGATTAACAAATAACATAGGTTTAGACCATTCGGATGAACAGTTTGACGGTGATATCACTCAAGATTTGAAAATTTTGATCAAAAAGTTGGATAACGCAATTCATTGAATATCTGGAAGAAAATGAAGTTGCGCAATTGTTAACTGATGAAGAAATAATTGAGAGAGGTAGGGGAACCAATAAATATGGGAAAGAAGATGATGAAAGTTCTACAATAGATCCCCCTTCACAAAATGAGGTTCTTAAATCGGCAATCACATTAAATAATTTCTGGCTAGGCTAAGAGAAACAACACTAGAAATTCTTACGATGATAAAAATATTAGCGTTAAAATTCAATGTGACATTGATTTTAACAAAAAGCATAAGACAATTGATTCATTTTTCAAGAAATCTCCATAAAACATTAGTGTATTGAATGTCTATATATAGTGAATTATTATATTTTATATGGAGTCTAGATAGGTAATCAAAAATTTATTAATTTATAATTTTAGCGAATTATTAATTTGACATGTTGTACCCGACGTGGGACCGGCTAAAAAATATTATTTAAGAGAGTTTATTAAATAATCGCGTATTAATTATTGGAGTTTCTACTGTATTAAGTTGTATCATGGGTCTATTCTTAGATAGTAGTTCAAACACCACCAATAAACATATAATGCTGACAAAATGTCACGCAAACCTGGATTCAACATAGTACTGTTACGTCAACTTCAAAATCTCGAACATAAATAAAGTTGTCTCTGCAGTAATACTGCATGCCCACGTCCTGCACTTCAATTTTGTTTTTCTTTTTTAAATTTTATTTCACAAATATGCAATGTGATATATATTTATATATCTTCCAAAACTTTTATCGACAAAGTCCTTGGATGTAATAATTTTAATTTGTTAATGCAAATAGAGGATAATTGTGTTCAATTGCAAATAAATATAGGCATATAAAGAACATTTTAATTATTTTAAATCCAAAATTTATGGAGTCGACTTATTTTTAATTATTTTAGTATCTGCCTATGAAATTAATACATAAATTGAAGTTTCTAATACCAACTTTAAATCATCAAATCATTAGATACCTAAACTAATCAAATTAATCAAATTAGAGTTCCCTATCCCTTTTAAAAATCAAATTAATCAAAAGTTGTTCAGAAAAAAATCTAATGCATTTGACCAGGGGTACGGGACGAAGCCCCGCCACACTAAATGAGCTGATCCCACCAGTCCCGGTGCGTAGCACGGGTTAGATACTAGTCCCTATAAAAAGATATACAATAAACGTGAATTATGAACTTCCCTAAGTTCTCAATTTATAATTAAAACTAACATCAAGTAAGGAGGAGGGTTGAATTCTAGGGTTTTTTATACTTGATATTTTCCTTAATTACCAATCTAGTAACTACTCTTTTTAACATGATCATGATTCGTAATTAGTTAACATGAGCTTAGTCAAATGAGACTTTTGTAGACTTTCATAGAGTTTTTATTTAAGTGACTTCCGGAAATTCTCAGAAAATCTAGAAATTTCTAGTGAGTCTCTAGGAGTATTTTAGAGAGTCTCTCGTGACTTGTATAGACAAAAAATAAGATTTGTAAAGAATCTCGGTGACCTGTAGAGACAAAAAAATGTATAATATCTAAATGAAAGTTCAAAAATCTACCGATTTTTTTGATAATGCACGTTATAATATTAATAAAAGTACCATGGATACCTAGTAATGTGCGCATTGTTAAAATATATATGACGCCTAGTAAAAAATATGCATTAATTGGAAAAAATAAATCTCACTGTTATCCTATGTTTAAGTTTTCATTCTTTTTATTCCACTCATCTCACATTTTATTTGCTATGCTATCTCGCCACTGGTAAAAAAGAAAAGAGAGGAGATGTCCAATATATTCAGATGATGTCAGCTGGATTACTGCGCAGATGACTCGTTCCCTGGTCATCAACTCAAAAAAAAAAAAAAAAAGTTAATTAGTATTTGGGTCCTAGATTTTGGTATAGTAGAGGATTTGGGTCCCAAGTTTGTCCAATTTAGTGTATGTGTCGTTGACCCGTTAGTCAACCATATATACTGGTCAAGCCGTCAGTAAAACTAACATCCGTTAAGATTTATACACAGTTCACTTCCCTTATACTGAAAAGACATTCGATCCTTTATGCAAGTTTTTATTCTATTTCTTTCCTTACTTATATGAGAAATAAAAGATCACCTTCCTTTTGATATGATCGTTAAACTTATATTATAAAAGATTATGGCGAAATAGAATTGGGGAAATCACGGCAGCAAGGAATCGATTGCTTCTAAGATAATTAAAGGGGTTTTTCATAATAGCTTGTTAGACAAACAACCTCTATCTGTTCACAGTCAAGTCAGTTGCAAGATGTTGTTAGCTGAACAAGTCTACTGCCAAGTAACTCGGTCTTCTAGTTTAGCTATTTACTTGTTAGTCTGTTGAACTGTTTCCATTAATCTCTGAATCGCTTGTATGAATCTCTAGTATAAATATCATTAAAGTCTCCACAGTTAAGGTGTGGAAGAATTCACCAAAACAACATTTCCTAACTTGGTATCAGCCTTGATCCAAGCCACCTTCCGCAAATACATCTCATACCCAACACAAACCCTAAGTATTTAAACCAAAAATGGCGGTGACGTCACCACCGGTCTTCGCCAAGTACAGATCCACCACTTAGTTACACTAAAACATACAGAGACGAATCATATTCTCTGGAAGGCTCAATTTAAACCCATTCTAAAAGGTCATGATCTCACAGGCTTTATAGATGGAAGTAAAGAAAAGCCAGCAAGAACTCTACCGGACAGTGAAGCTGTAAATCCCGCCTTCACTGCGTATGAACAACAAGATTCCTTAATCGTTGGGTGGCTAAACTCAACTTTAACACCTGAAGTGTTGAGCACAGTTGCACGTCTTGACACAGCCAAGGAAATCTGGGACAAATTAGAGCTGGAGTATGCACCAAAAACCTTTGCTCATCAGATGATCTTGAAGAAGAAGCTTCACATCTTGTCCAAAGGTAATAAGACATTGAAGCAATATTTAACTGATGCTAAGAGTTTATTTGCTCAGTTGGCAGAGACAGGATACACGGTCCCTGCTGATGAAAAGAAGCAGGCGATCAGCAACGGGTTGAATCAGAGTTATGATCCCATTGTAACCACATTAAGCACTGCAGAAGGGATGGACATCGACACCTTCTACACTCATCTCCTTACCTTTGATTTGCGGCTCGGCATCAATCTGAAGTTGTTGGAGACACCCATTGCTAATATAGCTGCAGGATCATCATCTTCGCCGGGAAAAAGTTGATCCAAGGAGATTCAACAATCAACAAAGAGGATCTAATCGGTTCTACAACAACAATTCAAACCGTGGCAATCAACCTCAAAGGAGTGGACCGGTTGTAGAAAAGTGCCAGATTTGTAAGAAGAAAGGCCATCTTGGTGATAGATGTTGGTTTCGATATGAGAAACCAAATAACAACAAAGGAAAACCACCTGCAGCTTACATTGCCTTCCTGGAGGATATCAAGGTAATCAATGGGTGACTGACACTGGAGCCACGCATCACATGACAAACAGATATGAGAAACTTAACAATCCCACATGAGTATGATGGTACTGAACAGGTTCATGTTGGTAATGGTAATGCTCTCAACATTGCAAACATTGGTAACTCTTCTTTTACATATAAGCACAGAAATTACCATTTAAACAACATTTATCATGTCCCTCAAATAAAACGAATCTGCTGTCGATTCTCACGATTACGCAAGGATAATAATGTATACTTTGAATTTCACACTACTTATTTTGTTGTGAAGGACAAGTGCACGGGGATAATACTGCTGCGAGGACAGAATAGGAATGGGCTTTATCTGTTTGATGGAGTATAAAGGATCAGCTTACCAAAATTCCCACAATCATACGTCTCATCATCCTTTCATTGTGGCACCAGAGATTAGGTCATCTTATGCTAAGTACTGTTTCGAAAGTTTGTCTTCAGTTTTCTCTTCCTGTTTCCAATAAGCAATTTGATTTTTGTCACTCTTGTCACATAAGCAAGAGTAAGAAACTTCCTTTCCCTGTTAGCGATCTTTGTCTATAATAAGCCTTTGAGCTTAGTTGTTTACGACATTTGGGTTTCTCCTAAACTATCAAGGAATGGCTATAAATATTATTTACTTATCATGGATGTGTATTCCCATTTCACCTGGATTTTCCCCTTGTGCAACGCTTTCGGTTGCTCTCCAGACATTCATACACTTTCATAAGCAAGTGGAAAATCTTACTAAACATAAAATCAAAGTATTCCAAAGTGACAATGCATTAGAATTTAAGAAATTTACTGCCTATCTTAATGATTCAGGAATCCAACATAGATTTTCATGTCCCCATACATCACCTCAAAATGGTTTGGCTGAACGTAGAATACGTCATGTTACACAATCTGGCTTAGCTCTTCTCTATCATGCAAATATGCCAGTATCTTTTTGGTCAGATGCTTTTACCACAGCCTGTTATCTCATTAACAGACTACCTAAATCAAACTCGAAAGCAAAACTCCTCTTAATTTCTTTGTTCAATAAGAAGCCAGATTACATATTCCTAAAAGTCTTTGGATGTTTAGCCTATCCATGTCTTAGGCGGTATAACTCGAATAAGTTAGAACCGAGGTCGTTGCCATGTGTTTTTCTAGGCTATAGCGGTGCTCATAAAGGTTACATATGCCTACACGAGACAAACTAATCGAGTTTACATCTCTCGTCACGTTCGTTTTGAAGAAAGCTCATTCCCGTTTTTGTCAGCGCAGCATCCAAATCCTCCATGCGGTCCAGTATGGTTCCATCTGATACTAGTATCTTACTATCACCGCCTTTTAGGCATGCTACAATGTCGACTTCTAGTATTCAGGGTGGTCAGTCGTCATCTTCTGCTACAAGCTCACATGTGCAACCATCACCCAGTCTTTGTCGGCGTCTCATGCCTTACAAGATTCTTGATTCGTCTCCTAGTGGTGTACGTTATCGAAATCATTGCTCGTTGTTGAACTCCCGGTGAGTCGTCTGCTTTGCACCGGAGTGCGACTCAAACTGAAGTAACATCGATTCAGTCAGATGTTGTGTCTCACCTATGGTCACACGTGCAAAGTCTCGGCATAAATAAGCCGATTCAACGGTTGTGCTAACTCGCATCCAAGCATGCTTTGCCCAGGAATCGGATTTTATGGAACCTACATGCTTCTCTGATGCTGTCAAGAATCCGAAATGGAGGACTGCTATGGATATGCAAATCAATGCGCTTATAAGCAATGGCACTTACTCTTTGGTCAAATATGAGAAGAGGATGAATATTGTGGGTTCTAAATGGGTTTTCAGAGTGAAACAAAATCCAGATGGAACAATTCTGAAACATAAAGCTCGCTTGGTAGCAAAGGGATTCAATCAACAAGAAGGAGTTGATTATGGAGAGACTTTCAGCCCTGTCATCAAACCCTGCACTATTCGTCTTGTCTTGTCAATTGCAGTCATGAATAATTGGCAGCTAAAATAACTTGATGTGGAGAATGCTTTTCTTCATGGAACATTGGAAGAAGATGTTTACATGAAACAACATGCGGGGTATGTGGATCCTAACTATCCAGTTATGTCAGAAACGCATAAGTCCTTATATGGACTAAAACAAGCCCCACGTGCATGGTATTCGAAGCTGAGTAATTACTTGATTCAGCTGGGTTTCAAAGCCTCTATTGCAGACAGCTCTCTCTTCATTCTACAAACCCCATCGGCAGTGACGTATGTGTTGGTCTATGTTGATGACATAATTGTCACAGGCTCGAGTTCTGCTTAGATTACTAAGCTTATTGCAGATCTCGGCGAGGCATTTGCATTAAAAGATATGGGTGATCTATCTTTTTTCTTGGGTGTTGAAGTTCTAAGGAAAGAGCAGGAATTGATACTAACTCGGAGAAAGTATATCGATCTCTGAAGAAGACAAAACTAGATGGTGCTAAGCCGATTTGTAGTCCGTTACCTCCAAATCTGAAGCTTCGCGAGGCAAGGCACGAGAGAAGTTCCGCGGATCCCACTTTGTACAGGAGTGTGGTAGGTGCTCTTCAATACCTTCATCGACGCGACGACATATACATGCGATTAACAAAGATCTCCGCAATACATGCATGAACCTTACATAGAGCATTGGGAGCTTGTTAAGCGCATACTTCGATATCTGAAAGGTACAGTGGATTATGGTCTTCATCTTCGGTCAGGTAGAGATTATACTCTTCATACATACTGCGATGCGGATTGGGCTGGCAATCTTGATGATCGGAGATCCACTAGTGGCTACTGCGTGTACTTTGGAGGTAATCTGATTTCATGGAGTGCCAAGAAACAGAAGACTGTCTCCAAATCTTCAACGGAAGGCCGAATACGAGGGTATATCAATTGTCACTTCTGAGTTAATTTGGGTTCAATCACTGCTCCAGGAACTTGCTATTGCAGTTTCACCGCCTATCTTATGGTGTGATAACTTAGGTGCTACTTATCTTACTGCCAATCCGGTTTTCCATGCTCGGACGAAACATATAGAGATTGACTACCACTTTGTCAGGGAGAGGGTCGCTAGCAAGCAATTACACGTACGCTTCATAAGTTCCAGAGATCAACTAGCCGATATTTTCACCAAAGGTTTGTCTACACCTAGATATCACTTCATCAGAGACAAGTTGCACATCCGCAAACTCCAGTACAACTTGAGGGGAGGTGTTAGACAAACAACCTCTAGTTGTTCACAGTCAAGTCAGTTGCAAGATGTTGTTAGCTGAACAAGTCTCTTTTTGCCAAGTAACTTTCGGTCTTTCTAGTTTAGCTATTTACTTGTTGAAGTTTGTTGAACCTGTTTCCATTAATCTCTCAATCGTTGTATGAATCTCTAGTATAAATATCATTAAAGTCTCCACAGTTAAGGTGTGGAAGAATTCACCAAAACAACATTTCCTAACTTAGCTTGTTGCTTCTGTTGTTAATTGTACAACAATCGGCGATATGACAATGAAGAATCGATCCAAGTAAGTTGTATACTGATTTTTGTTAAATTAACTTGGTCGATTTATTTATTATATGAATTATGATGTTTCTGAGATGTAATTATTGTGATTAATTCGTGGGTGTTGCTTTTAGTTGCTCTCATATATAGTCATATGGTAGGGTTGATTTTTCTAGACGGGGTTTTGTTTGTTGAATTGTGAAGGATGGGGTTTATGAGTTTTCTTTTCTTGTTCCTTTTTGTTTAATTTTGAATTTGTTTCGTTGAATCTGCACTTGGTGACTATTTGGGTACATGAAGGACCACCTTTGAACCAAGCCATCAACTATTCAGAGAAGAATGACGATAGTTACAGAGAAGCTACTTGATGGTGCGCAAGAACGGAAATTCTATATGAAACTGACCTATCAATGGAGCTCACTGATCATGGGTATAAGGCTTATGAATGATCAGAAATGTGTGATTTGCAAAAGATGATTCCTTGACGGACAACACTATAACCAGGTCCTACCCATCAAGTGTTCGACAGAAGTCCCCAATACGTTTGCCTTAGTTTTATACAACCGTGTCTGAAGTTGCCGAGAAAACACAAAAGATTCTTGCATTACAGGACTGAAGTTGAAGCCGTTTCCGGTGATTGAGATCTGTAACCAAAAAATTTAAACGGAAATGTATAAAATTATTTCACTAACGGAAGTTAACGGACATTAACATTTTGACCCTTGGACTGCTTTGACTAATTGGTCTTAGGACCCAAGCTCTATAACGGACAAACTTAGGACCCAAACACTAAAGGGTACCAAAATCTAGGACCCAAACACTAATTAACTCAAAAAAAAAGAGAGAAAAAATGGTCCTACTCTTAAATAAAAATATTCTCCAAATTTCCAAGTCTCCCAAAATATCACAAATTGGGGAGAGATTTCTACCATGCCTATTTTTCCTAAAAAGTCTCTTCAAATCTCCGAAAACAATAAATCAATGACTTTCAATTCTCGTTGAATAACGGGGTTGTTGGAGCGACTCTTAGGAAATCCTAATCCAATAACTTGGGAGTTTCAGAGAATTTGAATGCCTTAAAAAAAGTCTCTAACCAATAACAAGAGACATTAGGAGACTCTTCAAAAATCTCTATGGACTAATAGTAGATTTGGAAACTTTCTGGAAGTCATTTGACTAACCCTTGTAAATCACGAATGGAGGGAACTAATTAAACAAAAGCTTAAAAGTTTAGGCTTGAGAACGTTCTTATACTTTAGCCCATCCAAAATTAGTGCTGATTATGAAAATTGGGCCTTCAATTTAACAACTCAAAAAGGTAATTTATTTGGGCCGCCTTATGCTGGAGCACACCTTGCCACCCTTCAAAACCGGCTCTCTGCAATCTGCATCCCCTTCATCTCAATAATGGAGCGGCCTTCTAGTACTCTATTGTTAAGTTTTACAAATTTGCATTTTTGGAACACGTTTACACATTGGAGCCGTTGGTAACAAAGCACAAAGTACTGACCATCGCCAGTTCACAACCAAAATCTTTAACTACTTGGTTGCTAATGTTTTGACCTAACTTTGTGCCACATCTTTAATTTGATAGACTAGTAGTAAAAGTTTTGCTCCTTGTTGGACCATAAGGAGTGACCAGGCCCAAAAAAATCGTTGGAATCATCAAATATTGTAAGCAAAATGCATATATACTCACACCAGGTAGCCTCCAAATTGTTAAAATCAAAGATTTTTATTATCATAATCAAGTAGATTAAAGGGAAATAGACATATACAGTTGTTGATCACCATATAAGTACTGATCATCAAATCTGTCATACAAATTTTAAATAAGATCGATCTCTTAAGCAGCTATATATATTAGTGCTGCTAATATTTATTTTCTTAACATAAACCAACACTAATACGTACACAGCAGTAATTAAAACTTCCATGCATGTATGTGTCGTTGCTTCATTATAACCTTAATTTTGGAGTGGAGTGTGGTAGCTAGTAGGAGTTTATTCATGCAAAGCAACATGAGCAACCATTTAGACTTATTCCAAGGAGATTGAGGACACAAGCATATGCGTCAACTCTCAAGTGTGGGGGGCAGTGTGCAGTACACACACTGAAACAGTTATCAGTGGGGCAGCTTCCAAGTATTCTTACATTCAGTGACACCCCAACTCTGCATGAAAGTCCAACTGCGGATGCCATCTCTGCATTACAATATATATTACACATAAAACACCACAATTAGTTCTTGTTATATGGTTGTATGTATAAAACCTAAGGATACCAAGCCTGATAGAGGGAGATCGGATACTTGCCCAAATTTGCAGATAAGACGACCAAAGCAAAAAGTAGACCAACCAACATAGGAGAAGATGAACTCTTGAAGGCCATGATGATGCGAAAGACTGCTGGAAGATATGAATTCTACTGTTTGATGATATTGATCACTTGGATGATTGGTGAGGATTCATTTCTATACTACTTCTCTATTTATAGTAAGATTTTTGGCATAGCAGGCAGCTACTACATATACTAGTTTATTGTTTAGTTTGTTAAACAGATAAGAATTTGAACAGAAATTGCCATTTTTAATACCCTGAAAAGGGAGGATTGTTACAAGTTTTAAAGATCATCCATGGTTGTGACATGTACCATGTGAACTAGTTTGAAAATTCATCCACACCCATGTCATGGATAATTGCGTTCGGTGGTATGTGCCCCCCCATTGATCATATTATGACTCAAACAAAAGATTATGCAAGAAAAATTGTTCAAAGAACGTTATCCATGAATTGAACTGTTTTACAACTGATATTTTTATGTCCCTTATAGAAGGTATTAGAATATCATGTCATGTATAGAAGAGACTGAGGTGATCGTGCAGCGACAGTATGCGCATGTGAAGAATATCTAAAGGATATATGTAATCTTTTAGTTTCCTAGTTTAGCATATTCATGTATTAATTAGTATTATCTTCTTCATCTTCCCATCTCTATAAATAGAGTGCTAATGTAATTGTAATTGTGATCTCAGAATGTTCTGATGATCAAAATATAATTACATTAGCACTCTATTTATAGAGATGGGAAGATGAAGAAGATAATACTAATTAATACATGAATATGCTAAACTAGGAAACTAAAAGATTACATATATCCTTTAGATATTCTTCACATGCGCATACTGTCGCTGCACGATCACCTCAGTCTCTTTTATACATGACATGATATTCTAATACTCCCCCTCAAGTTGGACACAGAGAAAATTGTAGTGTACAACTTGAACAAACTCCACAAAACAACTTGAACTTGAAGAATGTCTTGTAGTATACATGACATGATATTCTAATAGAAGGGATCAATGCATTTAGCATTTGAGTTGGCGCTGTAGTGTGCTATAGCCTAACATAAAGTTCAAGGAAGGTTTTGCAAGAACACTGGCCTTTTGCAAGAATTATCAAGTAATAACTAACTTATTGATATTATTGACTTGAGTCCTAAAATTACCATGTAACGGGATTGTTAGAAGTTTTTGGAGGCGGTTGATTCCAATATCATTTGGTAAAGAATATACCATGCACCTAGAGTATCCCCGTGTTGCATTTTGGAATAAATTTACACATTGGAGTTGTGGACCTGTGGTAGAGCATAGAATCCTGACCATCACAAGTTCACAACCAAAAAAAGAAAGTTTGTAAGGGCAATTCCTATGGCAATGGCCAAATGAAAAATTCTGTTGAGCCAGGAGGATGTCAAAACTGGCTTTTCCACTATGGTAAAGCACTGGACGTTAGATAACTAAGCGCGCGAGCGTAATACAAACGCTAGCGCTCGTGGATAAAACTCTGGCGTTCGTCGCAAAAGCACTGGCATTTGTAGAACAAACGCTGGCATTGGCATCAAGGTCGCGAACGGCTACTTTCCAACGGTCACCGAAACGGCTAGTTTATAGCGGCAAAAATACGGTTCGAGTTTGATCTCGCAAATTCACGATAATCTTTCATCCCATCAATCCGATCAATCTTTTCTTAATTTCATTTTCTTTCAACTTTCAACCATGAATTCTGATTTTGATTCTTCTGAGGAAGATATGGAGATGGATGAAATGTTGTATGAAGAAGATGAAGAAATGTGTATGGAGTTTTTACATCAAATGGATGAAGATGCAAATCAAGATAGAAGAAGGCGACATTTTATGTTGCAATTACAATCTGGGATCATACCAAAGCCTTTAGAGCCATATGAAGTTGCGACTAGAAGATGGAGTGGCGAGATCGACATTTTTACCACGAAAAGATGATGCATGATTATTTTTATCATGATTGTGTTTATTCCGATGAGGATTTTCAGTGACGATTCCGCATGAGCCGCAACTTGACGCAAAGGATTATTGCCGAGATTTGTCAGGTACAACCTTTATTTAATTATCAGTATGATGCACAACATGTACGAGGCTTTAGTCCTGAGCAAAAGGTCACTGCGGCTCTCCGTATACTATGTTATGGGGTACCAACGGATTCCACGGATGACTACATCCGTATGGGCAAAACAATCGCCTTTAGATATCTCAAATTGTTTTGCCAAACAATAGTCGAACATTTTGGTCCAACCTTTTTAAGAAAGCCTACTCAGGAAGATATTCAAAGAATAACTGCAGAAAACACCGCGATGGGTTTTCCAGGAATGCTAGTGTTGATGGTGGATTTTCATTTAAAGGCTGAAATTGTAAAAGCCAAAATTATGCGCTAACATCTTGTAAAAGATAAAGCCATTAATAAGTAATGAATACTTTTTTACTTTACTAATTCACCTGGAATGGAGCATGTGGCAACAATCCCAGTATTCTGTGAATTAAATACACAAAATTCATCCAGGTTGGAGCATGTAGCAACAATCCCATATACCACAATGAATTTACAGCATTAATTAATGCTTGTCCAGCCTTGTATTTCATGTATTCATTACCGGTGATGACGACCGAGAGTGTTGTTCTCAGCAGAGCAACAAGAATCTCCAAGCATTAATAATGAAGCATGTACGAAATACCCATACGAGGCTACAACTCGTGTGTTATACTAGCCCGATTGAGCATATTTGAACCTGGACTGACCATATCGGTCCCCGTAAACGATCACGACCATCCAACTTCACCAAAGATGATTGGATGGCTTAGATTAAATCCATGACCCCAACCGGTATTGGAATATTCACACTACCCAACGCGGGCCCCGCATGGTCGGCCTTCCCAAAAGGGTGGCATAGTTTGCCAAACCTTCCAAACCAAAGCGTTATGGACTTTTTTAAAACCCTAAATTAGGGTTTGCGACACATTACATATATCACAAAACAGTCTCAACCATCCATCTTCGCAGGCATAGATGGAGGGTGTAGATATAGATTCAAAGGGCCCAGAGCATGTCAACACAAACATCGTGGGCCCGCCTACATACCTGACTGATCGGTCAGGACCAACTATGGTTGGTCGTCTTGATTCGTGCGCCCCAAACTGGGTATGACAAACGGCCGAAAAACCTAATTAGGGTTTGTGTCGCGATCACGAGCGTCCATTTTCTCCTGCACGAATGAAGGGTCCAGGAATAGACTAAAGCAGGTCCGGTAAGTATCAACACGATCACTGCGGGCCCACTTATCTCCACATCCGATCGGCCAAGACCAAACTTGGATGTACACGTTGATTCGCGCGCCCAAGCTAGGCCTGGTCACACTCCCCAACCACAAACTGATCTCGACCGCTCAAGTTTGCTGGGACAAATTGTGTGGCTTAGATCATGTTTCTATGGGATGATGAAGTACAGGTATATACACCATCCCACCGTATGCACGCCGGGCTGATCGACCAAGACCGACCAAGCTTGGTCGTCTTGGAACACGCGCCCAAAATTGGCATGATGCGCGGCTTTTGCGGCACTGAGACTCTGTTGGAAATCGATCTCAATTGTTCCTCTTTGCCGGTCAAATTGAGTGGCCTAGATCGCACCTTCATGGGACAAAGTGAGGTACGGACGTGTACACCGGCATGCCGTATACACGCATGCCCTCGGTCCTTTCCAAAACACCTCCCATGCTTGGATTCGACCAAGTCAAGAGTGATGCTTGCGCACCTCTTCAAAAAACCTAATTCCATCAACGGTCGCATATGAGTGTCTCAAAGATCATCTCGTCCATCCAACTTCACCGGCTTGGTTATACAACCCCAGTCGGGAGTTAATTAGTCGATGAGGCTTCATGGTGATCACCACCCGTCACTTTACCACATCATGATGCATTACCGCATAGAATACACACGATACTTCACAAGTATCGAAATCTTAAAAAACTTAGTTATTCAATCTAGCATTACATGCTACTTTATGTGGGTCCCACGATCCACACACTCGAGACATCAATCATGTCACGAATCGGGGATACATACGGGGTATTGGTCTCAGCGGTTTACGGCGTGCGGCGTGCAACGCGCCATCCAAGAACGTGTCAGGAAGTCATGGACGGTTAGAGATGACAGGAGAAGTGGGCAAGACTGGTCGTGTAACACTAACACACAACTCCACAACTCCATCACTCCACTTCCTCCACTTCCCACGAGAGACGTGAATAAGACTCAAATGACTTGTATAAATAGGTTCTCCTCCCTATTTTCAAAAAACAACAACAACAAGTCCAGGACAACGAGAGGCAAGTGTTGATACCATCGTATTCAAACACCTAACCGATAGCTTACATCCCGCAAGCGATTCGGCTTTTCGATACAAGTCATACATAGCCAACACCTTCACAATCTCAACACCTTCTTCACTTCCTCCCTAAGATCAACCCCATCTCCTTCACTTTGTGACCGAAACAAGTCTGGAAACGACCATTTCTTGGTTTAGGCCGGATTTGCCTGATTGATTTCTCGAATCTACAAGCACTCCCGTGTAGTGCATTTGTTTAAGGTTTAAACTCATTTCTCATCCAAACCCCAAATTACCAAAACCGGCAGAGATAGTTTTCACCCATAAACAGCTAGGTAGTTAGAATGCATGCACTGGACGTGGCATGCGTGTCCGGTTGAATGGGAAGGCCAATATAAGGGTCATTATCCAAAACCAACTGTAATTTTAGAAGCTTCAGCTAGCTATGATTGTTGGTTTTGGCATGCCTTTTTTGGACTCCCGGGTTCAAATAACGATCTCAATATTTTGTATAAGTCACCATTGTTTGAAGATCTTAAGAATGGGGTCGCGCCGCACTGTAATTTCACCATCAACTATAATCACTACACTCATGGTTATTATCTAGCAGACGGAATCTATCCAGAATGGTCAACTATGGTTTAAGCTTATAAACAGGTAGGTTTTGGACCGACATCTTCGAAGGATATGAAGTACTTTAACACCCAACAAATGAAATGCAGAAAGGATGTTGAATGCGCTTTTGGCATTCTGAAAAGGAAGTTTGCCATCATAGCTGGGCCGGCACGCTTTTTTGATATTCAAGAAATGAACAAAATTATGCTGACTTGTATCATTCTGCATAACATGGTCATTGAAGAAACAAGGAGTGACCCAACCTGGACTAGTTTTCCAGATGAAGATTTGAGGCCGAATCTTGTGGTAGGGCATGGGCACCCGGCAAGAGAATATAGACCTTCCACTGACGGACTCCAAAACCGGGGAATTTATGGACAACTACGACAAGATTTAACCAAGCACCTTTGGGGCTTTAAAAGGAGCAACAGACGATATGCGCGGGGACGAGGGAGAGGGAGATAGATGTTATTTTCAATTTAGTGTTATTTTCAATCCCTGTAGTATTGTTGTTTATTTTAATTAATATGTTTTTTAATTTAATTTAAAGTTGTTTGTTTAAACGACTACACTTAAAATTAAAATTGCAATTATATTAAAAGTAATTTTAAATAAACGAGTATAAGTAAATTAAACTAAACTAAACGAGTACAATTAAACTAAACTAAACTAAACTAAACTAAACAACAATTAAAATCAAGACTGTATTCATCTTCGTTTTCTTCAGAAGCATCATCTTCGTCTTCTTCCATATTGACAAAGTGACCAGTTTGTTGAGGGGGGACTACTTGTTCGGCTGCAGCTTGTTGTTGTTCGACCACGGCTTGTTGTTGTTCGTCTTCGTCTTCTTCCATTCCCTTAGTCCATGCATGCAGCAAGTTGTCGTTCATTCATTATCAAAGTGTTCAAGGAGAGTAACTTGTTTAGATTACAATCCATGTAGTATTGTTCTCGCGAAAGACGACTTTTTTGTTGATTATTTATAGCAATGCCACAGTCCCTGGCTCTATCTGCTTTTATCCGCATCTCGAATTCCTTGTGATCAACATAGTTGTACTCGCTTGAACCTCCTTGTAATGCTCGTTGGTCTGCGTCTCTCGCTGCTTTTGCAGGTTTCCTCCTCTTATCTTGATGCTGGTGTTAATGTCTAGATTAGTGTTGTGTTGTTCCTGACTACTTGGAGTTCCATCAGGTGAGGAAGCAGGCCCTCCATTCTGAAAATCCTGCCCGATTGGACCATGTGGTGATCGTGCAGGCACTTGATGACCTTCCAGCAAGTATGGATTAAACTTTTTAAGCACCCTCAAAATAGTGAAACACTTTTCATGTTGGAAGCTGCAACCTTTATGGGATCTTTGCCACTCTTCCGACATCTTCGTTCCACATCCGGTTCGCCTTCACCACTTTTTTTGTTGTTCCACATTTGAGTGATCAAAGCTACATATTCACTAACGGCTGCTGAAATTGCGTGAAAACGATGAGACAACCCATCACCATCACGTCTACTGGGGTTACCTGTTTCTTCACAAAATGTTTTAAAAATCTTATCATAAAAAGTTTTTTTTCTCTTGATAAATACCATTGATTTCATCTAATGTATATAATACATAATTTCTGCAAAGTGACTCGTCTTAATCCATCGTATACTTGACACCACGAATTCTTGTGTTTCTTGGTTGTGATTGTTGTACATTTTGTTATGATTGTTGTGGTATATGTTGTGATGTTTGTTGTTGTGATCGTTGTTGTGAGGATGCCATATTTTTATAAATGAAATATGGAGAGATGAGATTTTTTCTAGTAGATTGAGTTGATATGAATAGTTTTGTTTGAAAAATAAAAATAAAAATTAGAGATGATATGAAATTGTGTAATTTTGAGGTAGTGATGAAGAAGGTGCGAGTTTTAAGTCTGGAGATGAACTGAATTTATAGGGATTCCAAAAAGATCATCAGCCGTTGGATTGAAGGAGTCATTGGCGCTTTTAATATGAATGTTGGTGTCTCAACTTTCATCTCACGCTGGAAAGAAAAGCGCCAGCGCTTGTGTTTCAAATGCTAGCGTTTGAGGCAAGCTCACCCGACCTATCATTAAATGCTCGCTACATCCTCCAACTCAATGAACAAACCAACAAATTTGTTGGTTTGAACATCCATTTTTCATGTTTGTTGAGTCCATAGTGGGAGCAAAATGAACAAACTATCAAGTTTGTTCATTCCATAGGAACTGCTCTAAGAGGACATCCAAATTAGATATTCGGGAGCACCAAGCCACAACCTTCAGCTTTAGCAACCAAATGCTTAATGGTGTGGGTAGGTGGGGGGATGAACCGCTTTTTCGGTGTAATACAACTCATGTGTATCAAATTTGCACAACTATTATCTGATTTACAGCAAGACTCCATTATCTTTTTTCTATATTTAACAGCAATGGTTTAACTCTTTAACTCTGTCATAACCTCTTTTTTGAAGAGGTTATGACATTGGAACCGAAGAGGAGCATGAATTGCAAAGTTTTATTGGGCGACTGAATTGGAGGTCAACTCGGGAAAAAAATTCTTCGTCACTCTCGTTTTCGGTGCAATCCAGCATTAATCTCAAATGAAAATCGTTGATTTCTTACAATCATTCATTATGTCTTCTGGGATTATTAAGTATTAATTCAGGTATTTCATCATGAATACTTCTAAATCATCTTCAGTTGAGGGAATTAAAATTCCATCGATAGATTTACCAGATGAATTATTTGAGAAAAGTTTAGATCCATGGAAATTTTCCTTGATTGGAAGGTTAAATTTACAGAGAATCATATTTGTAGATGCTGCAATAATTCTTCGAAATCAATGGAAATTAGTTGGAGATTGTAAACTTATACCATTAGGTAGAGATTTCTTTACAATTAAACTGGATAATGATACAGATCGAAATTACATCAAATCTCAAGTATGGGAAGTTACAGATCAAGTATTGAAAGTTAGAAATTGGTCTTATAATTTTAGACCTGTTAATCAGATAAGTTCTAAGGCTTTTGTTTGGGTGAGATTTCCAGGTTTAGGTCTTTAATTCTGGAATGAATCAATTCTCTTTAAGATATGTAAGGAAATTGGTAATCCAATTAAAATAGATGCAGCAACAGCCAAATGTGATGTTGGTTACTATGCGAATGTGTTGGTAGAAGTAGATTTTGCTCTTCCAGTTCCAAACAAAGTGTGGATTGGAACTAATATGGAGGTTTCTTTCAAGAAATCTCCATTCCAGACTGTCCAAAATATTGCATTACTTGTAAGATGATTGGACATCTTATCATAGAATCACTACACCATTTTTAGGGATTCGCAACGGAGTCTGGCCATTGCTGACCGGGCTCGCAACGGCAAAGTGACGTTTCAAAACACGGTGTTGCCTTTTTTCGCAACGGCATAGTTTCCGTTGCGACTCTTGGTCAGCAACGGAGATTCGCAACGTATTATGCCGTTACGACATTGTTTATTCGCAACCAAGGTCTACCGTTGTGAAGCTGTTTCTAATTACAGGAACACCCCTACCCGGAACTAAAATGTTATTGGTTAAAGGTTCTAATTTCTCGGTTACAGTTCTAACTTAGCAACATATCAAAGACGTTGCTAATATTTTGCAACATAAAAAAAAGGTCAAGTCTTCATTGACCTAGTCAAAATCCATTCCCCCCACATTTCCCCCCAGTTCCCCATATTCATCATTTCCACATATATACAAACCTGTCATTCATTCATTCAACATACAAAATCGTATCATATTATGAAAAATGGATTCTTCAATTGATGTTAACAAAAAGTTGATAAAAATGTATACTAAGTATCACAACAAACTAGTGTACACATAGAAACTTAGTTTCTAAGTTCACTTTATAGAAAGTTACGAAATTCCTAAGTTGGGTTGAATCTAATTATAATGAGAAATTAGATTCATTCCTTTAAGTCCACTGACCTTAGCATCTCCGATAAGAAAAGTTTCATAGATCCACTTGTGATTTATGTTTGCTCACCAAAGGAAGCTTGCTGTCTCCAGACCTGAGATGGTCGGGTTTGTATCTGCTCATCATTGGAATTAAACTCAGAGATCGTCTTTTTCTGGGCTGCAGAAGCTCTTTTGGGTACCGCTTTCTTCTTTGCTGGTGTTGCTGTATCTTTCTCAGTTTCTACATAAATGGGAACCAAACAGATGAAATTAAGGATGGATCAAAAGAAGTATGGGAATCAGATGATGGGAGATATGCAAAAAGGTTGTGACAAGATTATCTTTATCTGGAGGAGAATCAAGGTTAGATGCAACAAGATGGTCTGCAAGTGAGGGTAATTCATCCTCCTCATCAGTGTACATACAGAAAAAACAAAAACAAATGTTAGTTTACAAAATAATGGTGAACTGAATGATATGGAGCATTCTGACAAAAACATACCTTCGCAGGAGCTTTTCTGGGACCTACTCTACCGTTGGTCACCTCAGTTATATCATCTGCATAAGAAAAAAAATATTAACCATCCACAAGGACCTCATTTCAAGAGCAATTCACCACAAAAGTGAAGTGTAGCATCCACGAGGTAGTCGACATCGTTGACCCACAATTAACAAGTGTCAATAAACCATGAATGTGACCACGAGGCCTGACTTTTATAGCACTTGCATCTCAACGAGAGCACGAGAGAGCAAAAACACTATCAAATTAATTTTTACAGGTCCTGGCAAATGGTTTTCCTTCTCAGCTTCTAAGTCATGCATTTGGGCTTCAAATTCTCTCTTCTGTACCAAGCCTTTGCCCCATTCCAACTTGACTTCCTGATCAAGAACATAGTACAATGGTAATCGGAGATGAGGCAACCGCATATAAATGAATTGTGTTTTTCGCCTTGTCCAAAACAAAAGGACTTTAAAGGTGACATTGATGAAGGCATAAGAATAATGTAAAGTTAATATTCTATGTTGTGGTTACACTACTAGAATATGTGAGCATGGGATATCTATATCTAACTGGATAAGTCAATATATTATATAGTAAACTATTTTTTTAAACTGATTTTTACGAACTGGGAGGAGTGAATGAAAGTTAAGCAAGGTTTTCTCATGGTTAATCCTTAATGAGTAGTGTGGTCATCGAACATTCTCGGTTTATAAGGACTTCAACAGACTGGAAGCAACAATGGCATGATTTTATATTGTCTACATAAGCATTATATTATACGATCAATCGGTTTTACAGTGCGCAAATAGTCCTTAGAACAGAAAAGAAGGATCAATATGGATAAAGTCATATGAATCTTAACTCGCACACTTTATTATTATCTCTTACCACCACTGATCAAATAACAGGTATAGAAATTGTTGCAAACGAACTCTTTGAGAAATTGTAAATATATAAGTCATGTGAATGCGATAATGAGTAAATTTATCAAAAAGAAAACATGAACAACTTCGAAGCAAAAGCGAGTCTAAAGTGTAACTATTGAGTACCTTTGGCTTTTCTTCTCCTTTTGCTAATTTTGCAACCTCCTCCTTAGATAGACGTCTTCCTGAAGCCATATCAAAAGATAGATATGCATAAGATTGCACATAAGGTAATTAACAGATTGTTGAAGGAGTCATTCCAGGTACAGTTTTAACTTCTATAATCAAGACCTGCATATTATATTATCAACCATGAAAAATGTTTTACAGTGTGCATTTCTAAGCATTAGAAGAGAAAAGGTTGCAAATAAGGTTTGAATAATATTAATTCCTTAACGAAAATAGTGAAGAGAAAGCAATTCCTTTGGGTATGGAAAGAAGTACACCGGTGCAGATCATACAAACTAGTATATTTTTTTGAAACCATTAAGCACCAATGGGTGAAAGTTGGGTCTTGACTCCTGATTCCACACATCTCGAATGAAACATTTTTTTTATTTTTTTTTTGGTTTTTATTTAAAAATGATTGGCCCAATATAATTTCATTTTTGTAAAGTAAACACAAGGATATTTGAAACATGAATTCAGAGGAAAAAGATCAAATTGAAGAAAGCATACTTGTACTTGTTAATCAACAAAGAGAATGGAGGAAGTTTTCCAGGATGATTATTAGACAACGTACCTCTCAACTTTCTACATTAACAAATGTGTCAATACGCGAAAATCCTTCTAATCAGAGAGTATTAGCAATGATTTCAATACACCGTTTACATTTCTCCAACGCCTCTTCACTGTTTATAAAAGAAAATATTACAGGATGTTAGCAGCTCTTCAAAATATAAGGCATGGTTCAACCATTATGAGAGAAATGGAAGATTGAAACAATCTTTAATGGGAGTAGCGTGATTTTGTTAAATCATTTGCAGTTTTCCTCTGCTGAGCGTATACATGTAACTTCATATCAAGAGAAAAACATAGTATGAAGAACGAGGTACTAATGTTCCAAGGGATGAGGTCTCTCTGAACAAACCTAATTATTGAAGATGGTGGTGGAGTGAGATTGATGCCAGTTCCACCTGTTTAAAGACAAAATGATCAGTATCTATACTACGACCATAACTCCAACAGTAATTTCAATCCCTCTACTACGACCTTCCCATAACAAGCTATTTGAATTTTCTTTCTTTGGATTTTGAAGAGAAAATGATGGGATCTATCTCAATAAAAGGTTCAAATATTAACTGTTTAGGAGGGGTTTGGCATCTCAATTACTCCATGTGCTGTGAATGAAAACAAGCTTCGATATCTAAATTGACCACCGACTAGTCATTTCACATGTATGAAAACGACTTGAACACGAGATAATTGTACAAGTAGAAAAACAGCGCTACTAAATGAAAGTACTCCGAAATCAAGATGACAAGAAAATACTAAAATAACTGTCCACACCTTGGACAAACTGTTGGAAGGAAGACGTGGAAAGGAGTTGCACAATGCATTGGCATACACTGCCATTAACTCTATACAACTACACAAATATCAAAACATCGGCACATAACTTAAAAGTACTTGATATTAAAGGTGAAGTTTGGATATTAATATACCATAATCTCGCAACTCCAGTGGAGCATCCATCTTGACACGGTTTCACACATAAGGTTTAATAATTAAGCTTTGTGGTCAAATCATGCCAAACACCATTGATTGGCATATTTATTAGCTCCTCTTTGCTTCGTACATCCTTGGGTACTGTCAGCACTCCCCAATTTTCTAGCTACACATTAGAATCAGCAGATCATAAGCACTAATGATGTTTAACAAGAAGGATGCCAAAATAAATAAATAAAATAATGATAAAAAACAAAAGAAGAAGCAAAACCCATGTGAAACAAGCTATGGTCTATCTCAAGGAACATGGCACATATTATCTTACATTGCAAACAGCAAGAGAAGTTGCCACTTTATCCATACAAGTTCTTGATGCTATTACACCAGGACCTGCAACATATAAAGTTGAAAAATATCATTATAGGGCTTGGCTATAACTAGTAGCATAACATAAACAGTTTTAGAGCAAGCGAAAACCTATACGGAACTCCTTCGGCCTCTAACAACCTTTGGAGAGTATCGTCCTCGCCAATACATCCATGAACTGAAAAGAGCAGCAGTAGAAATTAGTCAGAGAGGATATGATATAAAATAGCAACACAAGTAATATGCTTTAGAAATCAACCTGCAATGAAGATTGTTGCTTCAACTTCCTTAGCAAGTTTAATCCATTGCTCCAGCGAATATTTAGTAGGTTGCACATCAGAAATGTCAAACCCCATAAATGCGCTTTGATTACTCAGACCTTCCATTAGATCCGTAATCACTTTATTCCTTAGGTGAGCTGTCAATGCAGCTCTACTTGGTTCAATTGCTTCCTAGCATGCGTCTAGAACTTCTTCAGGTCCATTTCAGTTCTCCCTGACTATCTTTATCAATCACAACATATTCAATTCCATTTCCCAAACCTTCTTTGTTCATCTCGATTATACAATCTGATGGAAACCCTAAACAATGGCAAATTAGACCGAACCCAGCTTGTAATTCATAACTTCAAATTGAACAAACAACAACAACTAATCCTTTAATCCACCAGCAGAACAACCACAAACCCTAATTGAAAAGATTAACAGAATTAATCAAGAGATCAAAGATAAGATTTATACCCTTTTCTCTACACCTTCTACAACCACATCAGAAGCATCATCTTCATTGTTATTTTCAACATCCACTTTACCACCTTCCTACAAATATCACAAATCCAATTGCAATCACAATCAAAAAAATTGTACCAAAAAAGATAAAAAATGATCGATCCACTTACCATAACGTCCTCAACTAGTTCATCCTTGTATTTGTGAGTTCAAAAAATAATTCGAAAATCTCAAAATTACAGAAAATTGGAAACCCTAATTGAAAACTTTGGAGAAAATTAATCGATAAAATAAAAATAAAAATAGAGATTTACCCAATATCACCCTAATCATCTTGATCATCGTCATCCATTGATGATGATGTTTGAAGAGGATACCGTGTTCTGGGTTTAGGGTTTCTTCGTCACTTCAAACTAACAAGATGAATTAGAAAAAAAAATCAAAACCTAACAATAGTAAGAACACGGTATTGATGATAGAGTTCTACATGATGATAGAATTCATAGATTGAGAAGAGAATAAAGAGCTCAGCTCAGCTGAGCAGAGATAGAGATGGAGATGGAGAGGAGAGAGTGAGTGAGTTTGTGCTTGTGGCGGAGAAAGAATGAAGACCGAAATCGATTAAGGGAAGGATATAGCTAGATTGGGATTAAGGGTGGAAAAAACAAACGAAGACTTGACCAAAGTTTGACTGGGTCGTGTTTAGCAGTTCTAGTGTTCCCGACCACACACGTGCTTCACACGCTTGAACCCAGCACAGTTGAAATTCGCAACCTTACTTGTGAGGTTGCAAAATTTGCAACGGATTCTAGACGTTACGAAAAATTAGCAACGAGGATTTGCAACAAAAATTTCGCAACGGCATTAGTGCCGTTGCAAATCTGGGTTGCAAATCCCTTAAAATAGTGTAGTGAATGTAGAGTTTAGAAAAACAAGAACACCACAAAAAATTCAGCAGGAATTCATTCTCCTGAACATATTAAGTTAAACTCAGCAACAATTCAGTAATCTAATCCTTCACCAACAAATAATTTAGCAGAAGCTCATACTCCATTGAAGAAACCTTTTGATATCCGTGATAGATCAGAATGTGAAGATGAAGAGTCTATAATTCATACTATTCATGTCACTCCAGCTATCCACATTGCTCAAGCTAATAATATTGTTGATAATGGAAGATTTAGTCCCCTTGAATGTGTTGAAGAAAATACTATTCTTGAAGAAACATGAGTTAAGAATGCAGTGGAATCAGCAGTTTTAGAAACACCCAAAGTATTGAAAGTTCTTGAAGATAATACTCTACAAAATAATACAGTTAGCTTTATAGATAGAAAAACAGGCAATGTATCCAATGAAACTATTAAGGTAACTTCTTGGTCTAAAGTGGTTGAAAAGAAAATGATTAATTCTTTAGCTTCTAATTTAGAATTCACCTAGTAAAGTAAAAGGTGCTAATCCAGTTGCTGCTAAAGGTAAATACAAACTTCAGGAAAAATCAAGGTAAAGGAGGTACCAAAAATCCTCCACAAACCAAATGAAGATAGTATATTGGAATATCAGGGGCCTGAGAAGACCTAGGGCTCAAGATAAATTAAGGTCTTTGGTAAATCAATTTATTCCATCTCTGATTTGGATTGCAGAACCAAAAGTATTTTGCAGTGCATCATTTTGTAGTAAGTTGAATCTACCTGGAATGCAGAGCATGGTGATTCACAATTCCACATCATTAAATAAAGGTAATTTATGGTTATTTTGGAATAAATCTTTAACTACTCCTCAAGTTGTTTCCATTTCAAGCCAAATGATTAATGTTAGCATTGGAGATGTTCTAGTTTCAGGAGTTCATGCTCATGTTAAAAAAGTTCAAAGAAAATTTCAATGGTCAGAAATGGAGATAATTAGTGAACTTAAGAAGCCTTGGATTGTTCTAGGTGATTTTAATGCAATTATTTCACCCGAGGAAAAGGTTGGTGGTAAAACCCCAAATAGAAATTCAATGCTAGACTTTATTCATTGGCTAAATGCATGTGAACTACTTCAAGCACCTAAAACAGGACTACAATTCTCTTGGTCCAGTTTTCAACAAGGAAAAAATAGAATACTATGCACTCTGGATAGAGTTGTTTTTAATTCTCTATGGCTGCAATTATATGGAGATTGGGGATATAAAGTAGGCTTGAGAGTGGTATCAGATCATGCTCCATTATTGGGTGGTTGTGCAAGTATACCCAAACCAAAAAATATTCCTTGGAGATTTCAAAGAATATGGATTGATCATCCATCCTTCTTAGCAGAGGTAAACAAAGTTTGGTCCAATCCTATAATTAGTGATCCTGCTTTCATTTCTATGCAGAAACTTAAAATATTAAAAAAATTCTTGAATGAATGGAATTGGAATACTTTTGGTAATGTTTATACAAAAAATAAGGAAGCTGAAGATAAAGTTAAAAGTGCAATGGAATTATCTGACAAAAATCCTTTTGATGAAGAGGTCTTGAATAAGTTAGTTGAAGCTCAGAATGAACATTCTAGTAGAGAAGTGCAGGCTAATACACTTATGAAACTCAAATCAAGGGAAAAATGGATTACAGATGGTTCATCAAATACTGGATATTTCCATGCTAGAATGAAGATTAGACAAGCTAAAAACTTGATAAGTGAACTTGAAGATAGTCAAGGAAATATTATCAGTGATCAATCACAGATTCCTAATTCTTTAGTTCAACATTTTCAACAAAAATTTGAAGCTCAAGATGTTAATATTGCTGAGGGTTTAATTGATGTTATTCCATCTATTATTACTTCTGAAGATCAGGCCATGTTAGACTCCATTCCAACTATTGAAGAGATAAAGAAAATTGTTTTTGAAATGGATCCAGATAGTGCTCCTGGTCCATATGGATTCTCTGGAGATTTCTACAAAAACTGTTGGGAGATAATTCAAATAGATCTTAAGGAAGCAATACAATTCTGCTGGAGAAGAAGGTTTATCCCCAAAGGTTCAAATTAACTCTCATACCTAAATGTGAAGGAGCAAAGAAAGCAAATCATTTCAGACCAATAGGATTAAGCAATGTTTTGTTCAAAATTTTCACTAAAGTCATTGCTGAAAGAATGAATGGACTTATGGTGAAGCTAATATCTCCACAACAGGCTGCATATATCAAAGGTAGAAACATTCAAGAGCAAGTACTTCTAGCTTCAGAGATGGTTAATGAAATGAAGAAGAAAAGAAGAGGAGGTAATTTGGCTTTCAAACTTGATATCTCTCAAGCTTATGACACTGTAAGCTGGGAATTTCTCTTCAAAGTTCTGCATAAATATGGATTTTCATCATCTTGGTGGTTATTAACCATATTCAAATTTTTTAAGTTGTCTGTCATGATAAATGGTGGACCATGTGGTTTCTTTTCAATGAATAGAGGTCTCAAACAGGGTGATCCTTTATCCCATATTTTATTTATCTTGATGGAAGATGTTTTGAGTAGAAATATCACAAATCTAGTAAACACAAGACAAATAACTCCAATGGTTGTTCGAAATTGAATTTATCCAACACACCTATTTTTTGTTGATGATGTCTTCTTATTATGTAATGGAGCTAAGAAAAGCCTGGAATGTCTTTTTAAGCTACTTGAAGATTACCAAGCTAGTTCTGGTCAGTTGATTAATAAAGCCAAGAGTAAATGCTTCATAGATGGAACTTCTTCAATCAGAAAACAACAGATTTGTAGATTAGTCAATATGGAAAATGATGGTTTCCCTGACAAATACCTTGGTATTTTACTTGCTCCTGGCAGAGTAACTACTGAAATGGTTTGGCACATAGTGGTAATGCTTCAAAATAAACTTGCAGCTTGGAAAGGGAAGTTATTGTCATTCCATGACAGACTTGTTCTCATCAAATCAGTCTTATGCAGTTATCCTTTGTACAATATGGCAGTTTATTTCCATTATTAAAATTTGTGAAAAAGTTAATAAGGAACTTCTTATGGTCAGGGGATAGTGAAGTCAGAAAGTATAAAACTCTATCTTGGAAGAAAGTTTGTGTTCCATATGATGAAGGTGGTTTGGGGATTAGAAGACTAGAAGTTATTAATAGAGCTTTGCTCATGAAAATGATGTTGAGATTGATTTCTTCTTCAGATGAATGGGCTCTTTTCTTCACTGCTAAATTCAAAAATAAATATGGAATTTGGTTTTCAGGTTGGAAATTATCTTCAGTTAGAGCAGGATTGCAATGGGCTTGGACTGCATTACAAGAGGATATTACATGGTCTGTTGGCAATGGAGCTAATATTTCTGTGTGGCTTTATACATGGTATGGATCATCTCCTTTAATCCATGAGATTGGTTATACTGAATTTGTGCATAATAACCTGCAAATGAAAGTTCAGAATCTTATTATTGATAATGAATGGCATATCCCTCCTCAGCTGCAACAATTTTTGCATATTGATAACATGCCTAATATTGGTAGTGGAGCTGATTGCGTAGTATGGAATTTACATAGCAGTGGACAATTCAACACTGCAATGGCAGTGGAGAAATTAAGATTTAAGGATCACAAAGTAACCTGGTCATCTCATATTTGGAGATCTTATTTACATCCAAGTATTGCAAGAAACATTTGGAAGCTGCTACAAGGAGTTTATGTAGATGATGATGTTAAAAGGAAACAAGGGTATGAAATGCCATCCAGATGTTGTGTTTGTAAATCATATCAGGATTATAAGGAGCACACTTTGTGGAGTTGTGATTTCAGTGTACAGATCTGGAGCTGGCTAAGTAATATCTTTACATTCTCCAGGCCATCTTCTTTTCATGATTTCAGTGTACAGATCTGGAGCTGGCTAAGTAATATCTTTAGCTTCTATTGTACTTGTGATTTATAGTAACTTTTGTATTCCTTTTGTTGGTCAATAAATGAAAAAAAATGTGATGAAAAAAAAAAAAAAAAAAAAATCTCTGTAAAAGAAAGTAAAATCCTGGACGTCTATTGGATGACTTGTTTTGAGGGTGTAGAATGTTGAAAATAAAAATTTGTGTTGACCCATGAGTGAATTTCAAAGGTTTCTTAATCACGAAGATGATCTACTGGTATAGGGTAATCTTCCGAATTGAAGAGGTGGATTCATGGTTGTTGTCTTCTTCCTTAGTTTGAGATTCATAACATCTCTGAACCAAAATGCTGATGCTTTCGGAATGCGCTGCATATCGGTGTAGTTGACATAATATAAGCCTAGACGGAATGGGTAACCGCTGTCCCACTCAAAATTATCGATATATGACCATAACAGAAGGCCCCGGACATCAGCTCCCTCGCTGCATCAAAACAAGAAGAAATGACACAAAAGTTTAAAATAGACTAATGTGGCAGTGTGTGCTAAAACTTCCATATGTATGAGTGTTGAGATTATTAGTCCCACATGGTTGGGTTATTTAAGATCCTGCGGTTTATAATCTATCAGGGCCTCTCCACTCATTGCCAATTGGTTTTGAGTTGGATGCCCGTATTCTAATATGGTATCAGAGCGGAGTTATTTGTGTCGAGTCGATTGACCGCACCTTTACTCGCGTCACCCGATTTAATTGTCCACGTGTTTGTAAGACCCGCCGAGGCTACACGTGAGGGCGTGTTGAGATTATTAGTCCCACATGGTTGGGTTATTTAAGATCCTGCGGTTTATAATCTATCGGGGCCTCTCCACTCATTGCCAATTGGTTTTGAGTTGGATGCCCGTATTCTAATAATGAGGATAGGCTTCGTTTACCTCATAGAATCGAGCGTATATCTTAGAGAATCCTCGATAAACTGGATCCTGTCCGTGTCGTTGAGAATGCTTTCAATTGGTTGTCCTTCGTCTAAAGCGACGTAACCTGTTAATAAACCGTTGAAATCATCAAAGTTTGCAAGCAAAAAGTTCATTTGAAGTAGCAACTAAATCAAACTGTGAAACTCATGCTAGTCATTGATTTGTGCATACCTATTTCAGTTACATAAACTGGAGGGTTTCGGTATTTTGTTTTGATATAATCCAGAAGTAACTTCAATCCTCGAGGATATGCTCTCCAATATATGACTCCTCCTTCCTGCATTGAACCACAACTAGCTATGAGACATGTTTCTTTGATGGATAACTCTTTGCAGCTTAATTTTCATATAACCAAGTTGGCCAGGGGATGACTCATATACTTGCGGTCGGTAATTTGAGTTCCCCTGGACCATTTTAATGAAGAAAAAAAAACTAAAAAAGAAAAATAAATGTAAAATCAGACACCATAATTTCAGTTTACACTTACACTAGGTCCAATCTCAATTCCATCCTTCCTACCTGCAATGCATTAAGAACTCGCTTTTAAAAACAAACTAAACCGAGAAGAATTTACAAACACTGTTAACACAAACTAAAGGAGAAAATGTACTTGTTGTGATGGCAAAAGTATCTGGGAGCTGGGGGTCATCGGGTGTGGGATAATCACTGCTTTCAGACGGAGGAAGGGCCGTAGAATTGTCCATGACATAAACTGTGATATAGTGATTCACCCCAATGAAGTCGAAAGATCCATTAATATCAATAGATTCTTGTTCTGTAAATACTGGCAACCTATCTCCTACAATTCGCTTGACTGATGAAGGGTAGTCACCGGACATTATCGGATCCAAGAATCTATGACATGAAGAAAAAAAGCTGTCAGTTAGGGAGGATCAAACTGATTTACCAAAGACTATCCAAACACAAAGATAAATAATCCACGTACAGGCCTAGTGTGTTGTCGATAACCCTCTGAGTTGCATCGGTATCCAATTTAGAAGATGAATAAGGCATATACCAGTCCGAGTGCAAGGAGATACCGATACTTCCCTTTTGCATTTTCTGTTTATTTCATCACAAGAAATAAAGAAGCATCAGCTCATAAAACTTTTATACAAGTAATATGCACATTAGCGCATCAGTCAAATTATATGAGAACACACATACTTCATATTTAGATCGGTAGATTTTGACTGCAAGCGTATGAGCAAGCAAAAGATTGTGCGAAACAATGTAAGGTTCCCTTGCGGAATCCCCTTCAGTGCAGTTTCCAAAATTTGGTGAGCATCTCCCAGGAGCGTTTATACCGTTTTGGTAGCCATGAGTTGCAAATATTGACGGTTCGTTTACTGTCACCCACTTCTTCACTCGGTCGCCAAATTCTTTGAAACAAAAGTCTGCAAACTCGCTATAATCATCTCTGGAGTAAATGAAATATAATCACCAATTAGAACTATGAATAAATGAACAAGTAAATCCTCAAGAACTACAACTGTATCGCTTGTCAATCTTACAGGATCCGCTTGCTTCTGAAACCTCCATATTCATCCTCAAGAACTTGCGGCACATCCCAATGAAAAATCGTCACCATAGGTTCAATACCTATTAAACAAAGAACAGATTAGTACTACTGAGAATTTGAGATAACAATCTTCCATTACTACTACAATGTCAATTTATAGCATTTATCTTTATACCATTTTGGATTAACTCATTTATGAGATTGTTGTAATATTGAACGGCTTTCGGGTTCACTTGTCCATGTCTTGTAGATCCTCTTGGAAATAATCTTGACCAAGATATTGAAAACCTGTAAAGACTTGTCCCCAAGTCCTTGAGGATTTGTACATCTTCCTGAAAATTAGAATGCACATCAAATTTGGAGTGTAAATTTGTATCCAATCCACCCTATTTAGTCAAATGACAATATCACCAAATGCAAATGTAAGTTTCGGCAATCATACCTTGTAACGATGATAAACATCAGCTGCTACATCTCCAGTTCCACCTCCAACAATTTTCCCTATAATTTGGAGTAATTTACAAACAATAAGATTTTACTTTAAAAATCTTAAAAATCCATATGGAAAATAAAAATGCACGATTATTTATTTTATTTTTTTACCAGGAATTGAGCAGAAAGTATCCCAGATGCTAAGTCCTCTTCCATCTTCATGAGCTGCTCCTTCAACCTTTTTTTTTTTTTTTCAACCTTTATTTATTGCATACAAGTAAGAAAAAATAGAATGTTGAAGAATAATGAATTAAGGTATAATGAAGTTTGAAGCAAGTACTTACTTGATAAGCAGAAGTACTGAAACCAATACCAAATTCAGGAGGAAATGAGTTTCTATCCAGAATAGTAGCAACACACTGGATGCTTTTGAGTTCTAATGCTGCTAAGAAAAGAAAACAACTCAAAATCATGCAAACCAATTGATAATTTGCCATCTCTCTACCAAATTTAGAAGAAGAAGAAAGGTGCTGGTGGTCTTAATAAAAGACAGTGTCTGAACTTTTTTGTAATGAGATTTTGAAGTTCCAACAGTTTGACTACTTAAAATCAACGAGGAAGTCTAAGACCACCCTTTAAATGACTGAATTATCCTCGGCTAAAGGGTGTGGTAAGGGTGGAAGAGTTTTGGGAATATTGGGTAGAAAGGTCATTTGAGGGGGTATATTTGCCATTATAGGAAAAGCAGCGTGAGTCTACTAACCCCTGGGTGTGATACACGTGAGCAGCTTAAAACAATGTAGCAGTCAAGAGTCAGGACTCGAGAGGTAGCAGGCTTTCCGTGGGTCCTACAGCTGAGTAGGGGTGTACATCGGGCCGGGCAGGCCAGCCCAAGCCCGATTATAGCACAGGCCGGGCCGGACGGGCTTGTAGTCCTTACTACCCATTAAGTTTAACCGAGGCCGGGCCTGGCAAGTAACAAAATTTAATGCCCATGGCCCGTCCATATCCATGAAACAATACAGGCCAGGCCCGAAATCAAAAAGATTAAATCGGCAGGCCTCGGCCCAAGAGATAATTCAAAATTTTAAAGTATATATGTTTGTTTTTTCCTCATTTGATGAATGATGATATATCTCAGTAACTCGTTCAAATGATAGTTCAAGCAATTCATATTCATTCTTGTGAAATGTAATTCGAATTTTCTCTATCCCCAATAAATTGTCCACATATGAAATTTAAGTTCTTGAGAAATCCATCACACTAGTAGAAAACTTTATTCGAGGCTATTGGCGGTCAAAATGGTGCCGGTAACTAAACGCTGCACGGCGGGCTAGCGGTGGACTCCAATATTTGAACAAAAACCCAGGTCCGCCCACTTATAATTATCGGGCGGCGGAGACTAGCCCATGACAATTTGTCCAGGCGCCCATGGGCTCCTTCGGACCGGGGCGAGATGGCGGAGCCGCAGCTTCCTAGCATTCTGTACACCCCTACAGCTGAGTAATAACATTTCGGCCCTATATTTACTACCGGATACGGAAATGCTATTCCAATCTCTATTCGAAGCCAATTTTGTGCACTCCTATAACGAGTGTGCACGAAACAAACCAATATGATTGGATTTCTAAAACACTTACATTATTAAGTTAGTTTAAATTTTATTTTTATTTTATTTTTCAAAAAAAATAATTAATTCATTTGCATTTTATTTCTCTTTAGACAGAAAAACATCACTCTAAATCAGGTTCTTTCAAGAAATTAGTTAGCACACGAGACACAAGTTGTGTGTCAATTCCTCTCTGAAGGGCCACCACCCCTATTCTATGGAAAAGAAAATTTCCAACTCTAACATTAGCAACATGACTAGCCGAGAAATTACGCAATCTCTTAAGAAAGTCGATGGTCTCATCACTAAGAGTGGTGAAAGCTAAGGTGCCAAAACCAAAACCACGAGCATTACACTTTTACGGATACTTCTTTCGCTTGAGAGACAAATTGTCAATGGTTTGACCGGGGACAAAGGAGAGAACGCCCTTCCCTGTGAAGGGGGAAACAACCGTAACATCTAGACATACGTCACGACTATTATCCCAGTTATAAACCAAAAGGTCTGCAGGTATTAGACCAGAGCCATTATCAGAAAGAAACCCAAGATCCACTTCTTTCCTTGTCGGAACACCCAACCGATAACATATATCTGCAAAAGTATCACGAGAGAAGGTCATGTCCAACTTCATGCCAAGATCCTTTTTGCAATGCAAAGCATGGTCTCCAAATTTGTCCATCTCATACATGCAACTAGGGAAAATCCCATCCTCTTCAAAGAAAGGAATCCCCAACCTATATTTGAAAATTGCACTGAAGTGTCTCGGACCAATTTTCTGACCCAAGCCTTCAATGGGGACTGCCAACAGATAATCCTGAGCATGATGGACTTGATTACATTGCCACAATGCCATATCACTCTCTGATAATTGGAAGCTAGTAGGCATCGAATTAACCACAGTTTCAAAGTAAATAGTTGCGAGGGAACTCATAGAGTGGGCTGGTGCAACATCTTCTAAACCGGGTAGAGGTATGGCGGCACTACAAGCTGTGTTAAAGTCATGTAAGGCATTAGTGAAGCAAGAACCAATAGGGTCAATACCTGAATGTCTCAAAATGGAACTATGCAAGGCAATAGTCTGAAGGCAGGACGCAAGGTAACAGTAGGAGCGTGTGTCGGACATAGAATAGGTACCCAATCCACCATACTTGAGAGGGGGAGTAACGATTCTATGTTGGAGCAGCCCATATCCAGGTCCGTCCCCAATGATTAAGCGGCGTAAAAACTGAAAGGGATGAGCATCAAAAACATCTGTAGCCAAGTTCATAAAACCCGGCATAGTAGTTCTCAAGGTGAAATACAATCTTAAGACTCATGTACAGTTTCTAAGTAACAACAACTCGCATTGAGGATCCTCTAATTTGCTTACTGCATCCATCAAGCTGACGGTCTTCTAAACCCTTTTGTGAACCATGTCCATACAATAATCTACATTAGTGCTCACTGAACCTACCAATAGTTTAAAACCAGATGATGGTCTACTAATATGAGAAGGAAACAACTCAAATCTTCTGCTGTCAGGTGAAGACTAATATAGATCAGTTTTGTCGATGTTCATGTGCAGCCCCAATCCCGGCCATTCTTCTTGAATGATCTTAAAAGCTTTAGCCACCTGCAATGTGTCCCCAATGATGGTTCCATCATCCAGGTACCATGCCTACAGCTCCAAAGAATAATTTTCCGTTATTTTCTTAACGATGGGATGTAGGGTGAGTGCAAATAAGAGGGGCCCCAATGGATCTCCATGTTGAACCCCCTGAGAAGATGAAAGAACATTGTCCAAATAGTATAGCCGAGCCGGTTCTGCATAACAAAACTCAACCCAACGAGAGATTGAAGGGCACTGAGCCCTAACCTCTCTAAGCATGGTTGTACGGTTCACAAGGTTGAAAGCATTAGTAAAATCAATCAACAACATGGACAAGGAATCGTGTTCAACCTTAGCTTCAACCAGGCGATTGACAGAATGTAAAATAGCTTCACTTCCCCTAGAAACACCCACCCCAAATTGGTAATCCGAAAGATATGAATTAATAACCTTACCAATGTGTGTAGCAGCGACTTTGGAGACTAATCTTCTCCAAATAGTGCCCACCACTATGGGTCTCAACCCCCCCCCGCTTCATAAGTGGTGTGATAGGAGCGCTGGCCACGTAAATCCCTAATGCAGGTGGGCATTTACCAGCCAACCACAAGTCACAACATCAGTGATTGCCGTGTTTAGCTCGTCAGAAATGGCAGAAGCTGCGCCACTAAGCGAGTCAAGTAGGTGTTGCGCCCTTAGTCCATCACGGCCGCAAGAAGTGCCTTTCGGAAAGCTCTTCATTCTGCCGAGTACTAACTCTTTGGAGGCAACAAAAGCACCATGCCCGATAGGTTCAGACGGAATAAGAGGGGGAGCAGCATACGGATGTTTGTTCCTAAGTTCCTTGTGGGTGCCATCATTTTGTGGAGATACCCCACTAGAAGTGAGGGTTCTAATTATTGATGTGTATAGCCCATTCCTCATTTTGTTGCGGCATAATCTCAGGTTCGTGGTTTCTTGTCTCTCTTATTTTTTCCTCTTCTTCTTACGCATAAGCCTCTGGAAAGCATCATACTCTTCAAGGACCCTGTTGAATAGCATCACACATCCATTTGGTTCACACCACAATGATAATGCATCATTGATAGCTTCAACTTGACACTTCTTCCTAGTAGTAGCTTTCACCTCAGTACCATCCTCGGGCAGGTAAGTGTTGAGGATACAAATTGGAAAAAGTAACAGGCGAATCCATGAAGAGAGATCACCAGGATTCATAACAACTTTCTGCAACACAGTTTTGAAAGTTCTAGCAAAGTGTAGTTTTCACTTGGCGGGAATGTTGGATACTGTATGTGTTTGTCGTTGAAGAACTGAATCCAAAATTTCTAAACTAAGTGCGGGAAGTGGGCATTCTGAAGAGCTAGCATCAGCACTGCCAGAAGCCGCAGTCTCTGGAATACAAAGTCCGTGAATAAGGAAGTCAGCTCCAACACCATTATCTGGTGCTTTCGTCATACCCCCTTGATGCAATCTACAGGATCTACTCCACGCATGTAGATGCATGCACTTAGCGCACAACCACATTCGTAATTGTGAAAGAACCTCCTCCCATTTTCTCGAAACTTCAAAGACTTGTGATGATTCTTTCACGACATAAGTCCTTACCCACTTTATCAAAGTGTAAATTGCCTAGATGCGTGATTAATCAAGTTTTGCTATATCCCTTCTTCTTGTTACAACCATCAAAACCACTAAATGGACATATGAAATCACCTTGTGCAGCACTCTGTGAATCGGACCCTGTTGTGGAGATGAAGATCTGACTAGAAGAAGCAGTTCTCAGTCCAGGCATGGCAGAAACCCTAAGTCGTGAAAGGCAGTCAAGAGATAATGCAGATCGATGAATATGGTATCAATCGAAAGCCAAAGAATGGGAGACCAGGAAGGAAGGGAAGCAAAAAGAAGAGATTAAGGAGAATAGGATTGATCAAAAGAAATCCGTAATCCCCCAGAATCGTAATCAAATCGCCTTCATCCCCTTCCGAAAAAAGTGGCCGAATATGGATAATATAAATGCATGTAGATTTTAATTTAATTTAAACCCAAAAAAGGCAATCATATATTCGTATCTAATCCTTTACTAATTTGAAGTGTCTTCAAAAGAAGAAATATGTAATTATTCTTAACCAGCCATGCGATGTATTGAAATCAGTCTCATGCATCCTTCTTCTAGGGTTCCTTGAGTTCTTATATAAAGTAGATTTTGTTAGAGCTTACGATATATAAACTAAACAAAACATCTGTAAATCATGAATGATCAGTATACATTAGGAGGACCTAATCCATGGAATGTCTACACAAGCAGAGATCCATTAAATCCAACATCTCAAACTCAATAGGAATAATAAACCCAGATTTAGGGAAATTAATCATACTATAAGAGGAGGAATAAATTTATCACCACATCACTAGTAAATGCAATATTTCTTTTGGTTTTGTGGCAACAATAATATCAATAAAAATGTTTCTACCAGTAACATTTGATCAGACAAAGAAGTAATCTGCATCAACACTTCGTTGTTCGTTAAACAAGCTGCACAGTCATTAGAATATGAGCACCAACATTCTATAGTTGTTGAAAACACTATAAATTAGGATATGTTCATATAATTTCCTTTTTCAGATTTATATAAAATTTAAATTAAATTTAAATTAATCTAATAATATTAGATAATTGTTTGTTTAGGACAGCCAATAAGATTGGTTTGTTACGTGCACACTCTTTAAAGGAGTGTGCACAAAATTGGACTCCTCTATTCGCAGCTCTATTCCCAGCTCTGTCTGACGTGGAGAGGTGAGATGTACAAAATGCCAAATTCACCCGGACTTATCTCTTTATTTTTTTCTCTGCCTTCCTTATTTTATTTTATTTTTTGTTGTTCCTCGGAACTGGAAATCCAAAAAGAACCTGCAAATTCAAAAAGAAGAAGCAATGTCGAAGATCAGAAGAAACACATGAAAGTAGTATTCATACTCTTCAAAAGAGTTGAAATTTGAGATTTAAAGAAACCCACGGATGGAAATCATGCTCAATTTGTAAAAGAAAAATTGAAAGAAATTAAAAAAGGTTATTACCTAGATGAGAGAACTAGATAATCAATACAGAGATGAAAAATATCAAAGAAATGACGTGAACCCATCTGAAAAAATGGGGGTCTAACAACCTCACACAATATTTTTTTTAGGCAATCTGTATGAACAAACTCCAATATACTTCTGAGAGCACCAACTAATAAAGCGAGCTCAATCAAGAAATATATCCAAGAGTTGTATCTTTGTTTCACAATGTAATCAACAAATCAAACAGATAAAATTTGCGAGCCTGATTATTATGTGAAACAACTTGAACGGTACCAAAGACCAATGTTCAAGTGTCAATCAATTTATATCAACAACCAAAGGTTGGATTGATTGAACTACGCACAACCTGTGATATTTCAATTATATAAACAAATATAATGCGGAAAAGAAATAACACAGACACCAGAAATTTTGTTAATGAGGAAACCGCAAATGCACAAAAACCCCGGGACCTAGTCCAGATTTGAACACCACATTGTATTAAGCCGCTATAGACACTAGCCTACTACTAGTTAACTTCGGACTGGAATGTAGTTGAGCCCTAACCAATCTCAGACTGATCAAGGTACAGTTGCGTTCCTTACGCCTCTTGAACCACGCCGGATTCTGCGCACTTGATTCCCTTAGCTGATCTCACCTACAACTAAGAGTTGCTACGACCCAAAGTAGAAGACTTGATAAACAAATCTGTCTCACACAGAAAAGTCTATTTAAAAGATAAATCAAGGTGAACATGAACCAATTGATAAACCGGACTTATATTCCCGAAGAACAGCCAAGTATTATCAATCACCTCACAATAATCCTAATCGATTAACAAATCAAGATATTGTGGAATCACAAACAATGAGACGAAGATGTTTGTGACTACTTTTCAATCTTGCCTATCGGAGAATAAATCTCGAGAACATCTTAAAGAAGATAGTACTCAATCACAATAGATCACAGCAAGATCAGAACACGCAACTACAGAGAAAATAATTGGGTTTGGATTCACAATCCCAATGAAGTCTTCAAGTCGTTAATGTTAGAGCATAGCTCGGTTGAACCCACCAAGCGTTGGTATGTCAAGTTTGGTTGTCATATTTTAGTGAATCGAAACTCAATTAAAGAGTCACTTGATTATATACTAGAGACAACTTCATATAGGTTAGGCTAGAAAGATTAGGATTATGAGACATACAAGTATTACTCGAAGACTTGAAAAATGTGAAGAAGTAACAAGCTACATCGACGACATCATCCTTCCTCTTGAGGTTAGTAATATTGTGACTTGAACTGTTTCATTCCTAACGTATCTTTCAAGTCGTGTTATATTGAAAACATACCTGCGAAGCTGTGAATGATTATACTCTAGTAGACATAGTGTTAAGGAACTAGAATACGAAGTATAACGCTTATCTTTTGAACTTCGTATATAATACATCAACATAATCGTATGAATGCTATTGTGATTATGTGTATGGGTAAAGGTGAAGATTTCATCCTAGGAAACAATGTTTATATTTGTTTAAAGTAAGTACATTCATGAACTTGTTTTATGAATCGATAGGGAAATCGCTAGGCTTATTGGTATTATTATTCATTGCATATCTTTGGATTACCAATATGTGTGAGTTAGTAGAACCGATCATAACTTGTTATGTATCTTGGTAAAACTAGTCACAATGCCTGACTTATGTATCTTGGTATGACTTTTATTAGTGTAACCGATCCTAAGTAATCACCTTAAATGGTATGATCGATATTTGTAATTGGTGCAACCAATCCTGGTAATTGGTATGACCGATCACAAAAGAGTTGTAATCGATCCTTGTAATTGGCGTAACCGGTCCTGGTAATTGGTGTAACCGATCCTAGTGACTAGTGTAACCGATCACAAGTAATACCATGAGAATATGGTAACCGGTCCTGGTAATTGACGTAACCAGTCCCAGTAACCATATTAAGGTAGAACCGACCCTTGTGTTTGGTAGAACCGTAAACCCATAATTAGTGTATTAATATTTGATCAATCACATAGTTCTTGGAAGTCAGATGAACCAATTCTAAACTTGTTTGGAAGTGTGGTATAATCGGTTCCAATATTGTAAATATGAAAAAGGATTTACAAAGAAAAAGATGTTGACATACTTTGAACATGTTCAATAAATCTTATCTTTTAATGTTCAAAGATATTCCTTAATAACTCAAGGAGATCCCGGACCAAAATAAATTGAGAATCTTTTAATTAAGGTTATTAATTTTATATGCTTTTAATTACCAGCAATTAAAATGCATAACTCTTGGTAATGTGCATTTACTAATTGGAAATTTTCTAGTGAGATTTCGGTTAATATTGGACAGAGCATTTCCAGGAATTATGAAAACCGATTTGGGCATTTATTGCATATCTTAAGAATATTTCGGTTTTGGAAATTCCTTGGTGTCCAAACTTCCTTGGTCTATAAATACCCAAGTTTGCATTTCGAGCAAACTATCCTAAGAGCCAGCAAAACTACCTTGTTATGTTGTTAATGGTGGAGCCGTCTATTCGAAGAGGAAAGTACCTAATTAGGCGAAATCTCTTACGACCGCTCGTTTAAAGACTTTGGGATCAAGAAGCTCTACGAGTAACGTTGGTGGGAAACTAGATAATTGCAGTATTATTAGTTTTCGATTTGATTTGATTGACTAACGGTTGTTGAACTTTGATTGCACATAGTTTGTTTATTCTTGAGAATCTTCTCTTCTGATATAAGATTCACTCAAACTAGATCGAAGTGTCGACATGATCTTTAGAACTGTTTGTAGATCTAAAGACGTCTTGTGATAATCCATTGTCAACAGACTCCGTTCTTTGCATGATTGATCACAAGAGATTCAAGTTGTGGTGTGCAGGTGTTTATTGAAGATTAAAGAAGATTTGAAGACAAAGAAGATTTCTTATTGGTTTCATAATCTTTGGTGTGCACAAGACTTGATCAGCTGGGATCCAACTATAATCGGTTTATCCTTGATAGATTTGATTGATTAGTTGCGTAGATCGGCATCACTAAATAGTATCTTGGTAGATTCTATATTTGATTGCAATATCTAAACTCCGCTACTTTTGTAGTTGTTGGATAGATAGATCTAAACCCGACAAAGGAGTTTATTGGATTAAACAGAAGAGCCTTTGTCTAACTCATATCACTAAGATTGAATAGAGTTGTTACCGAACAGATTTGTTGTTCCTTTACTGTTTGGAATTAGATCCAAAGGAATTGTTCCAGTGCGTGCACTTATCGAATGTCGGAAGCGCAGGGATACTAAAGAAACTGGGTGAAGTATAGGTTTAGTTTCTTGGTCTCAACTATACGAAGTTGGTTTTATTTTGTATAGCGGCTTAATTCTGAGAGTATTCAATTCTGGACTAGGTCCCAGGGTTTTTCTGCATTTGCAGTTTCCTCGTTAACAAAATCTTGTTGTGTCATTTACTTTTGTTTTCCGCAATTATAATTTTTGTTATTATATTTAAAGTAAATTACACAAACGTTAACTCTGTATCAATAGAGTTTGGTTAAGTCCGAACCTATTATCAAGTAATCACACTTTGATTGTTGTATTGTCTCGATCTCGTATCCATAGACGATCACACAAAGTGTGAATACCGATTAGTTGTATTGTCTCGACTCGGTCCATATACAATCACTTTCGGTAAGAGGATTTATAGGTGGAAAAGTTTAAGATTTTTGGTATATTTGGGTATCCTCGTCTTTTCAGTTAACCTATAGCGTTTTAGAAAAACTTAAGGTTAAAGGAGAATCGACTCTAGTCGCAACTAGTATCACACAGGAGGTGTGGGGATTAGGTTTCCCAGTTGCTAGAGTTCTCCTTTCTATAGTCTCCAAATCAGGGTTTGCAATCAATGTTACCTTGGTAACAAAGCATTCAATATTCACCGTTAGATGAAAACTTGATTATATTCAAGCTAATATCTTTCAACCGTTAGATCGGACTTAGCTTGTCATACACAAATGAAATGTACCAACATTTAGATAAAGGTAATCGTACCTAAACGTGTATACTTAGTTGGTTCAACAATAGTTAACCGAGGTTAGCCATATCAACACTTTCATATCAACCTTATTCATCTTTATCACAACTAGTTCAAATGACTCAAATGAAATTAGTTAGAGAGTTGTTCAATTGTTTATATTCTCATATTAGTATACAAGACACAATTGAAGCATAATCGATTTTGATTCACTCGAATCATTTCATGAACATTATAGCCGCAATTTGCAAAAGATTGCATTCCTTAATTTATAAATGTATTAGTTCATGAACAAACCGATTTAGAACATAACCTACTCAAGTACGCAAACGGGTACGCATACTTAAGTAGCCGGACTGAGTTTGGTTTCTCCAGTACGCGAACGTATACGCATACTTACAACCTCAGTTGAATTCCGGAACTTGGATTTACGCCAGTACGCGTACGGGTATGCATACTTAGTTCCCGGACTTCCATTAACCAACCAGTACGCGTACGAGTACGCATACAATGGTTCCCGGACTTGGACCTTACACAAATGTGAATACACACACTATGTTTATATCCAATCATGGTTACATGTTCTAAACTCTCATTTCAATCATTGAAACATTCTTAGAAGATGACAATAGATGTCTCACACAACTATTAACTCCAAAGCAATTTTCAAGTGATCGAATGATCAATACGAGACATTCCGAGTCTACACCAAATGATTACATCACACAAATCATGTAAGATGTTACAAGGCGATTTTCACATGATCATCTTTTGACTTTCATCAAGAATAAAAGATGAACTTGGTTAAAGAAAAAGCTTACCAACACATATTTCGAGAAATGGGTAAGCGAGATAAACTCGGCTCGAAATATCAAATGTGTATAATTGAAGTCTATATAGCAATACGACTTTTGTCTCAAATAGGAGATAGAGTAGATAGACTTTTGAGTGATAGATGAGTTCAAGTCTCCACATACCTTTTGTTGATGGAGTTCCACAAGTTCCCTTGAGTAGTTCTTCGTCTTCATTCGATGAACGCCGTGAAGTCTAAAGCTCAACTACACTTTCTATCCTAATCCGAGACTTAGCTATAAGTGGACTAGAAACCAAGACTTATAGTTTTGGCAACTAAACTTGACAAACAAGCTTGAGATAGCAACGCTTGCGAGTTCGACCGAGCAGTGCTCTAACAATCTCCCTCTTTGTCAATTTTAGTGACAAAACTATCAATACATATGAATTACAAAATAAATAAACTTTGTAGCTTCTCATCCAAATGCTTGATCTCCTTGGTTCTTCAACATTACTCGAAATCTTCGTCACTTCCAAGTACTCCAGTGATTCTGAACGTGTTCAACTCAGTATCATAGTTGTTGAAGATCCGTAGCTATAACAATAAGAAAACAGTAGTTCTCAATCATTGTTATACAATGTCATAGTATTATTACACAGCATCAAAGTCCAATTGTATCACAACTTTGACAACACATTATGGTGATATGTATCACTCCCACTTAGTCTACTTCATCTCGCAATGAAAACCACTCCCCTTACATAATGATCCGTAAACCATATGTATTTGTAGTGTGAACTACACATTAATTCTCCCCTTTTTGTCAATATAAATTGGCAAGGATCCTAATGAAATTTCCATAGAGATACTTCATGACCAAAAGAGAAACACATATTAACTTTGTTTCGATGATTTCACATATTCGAAACTTAGTGTCTTCATCAAGGAGTTAATAAAGATACAAGATAACCCCTACAATATTCCACAGCCGCACTCCCCACAAAGATTTGGCAATTAAGTACAAGTTCAATTAAGAACTCTCCCCCATAAATGTCATTCCCAAAGGAAGAACAAGAGCGACCTTACTTTTACAAGAAAAGAAGGATTTCTTTGGACATTAACAAATTATATGAAACATGAATTTGTATCCAGAAAACTCAATTAAATTAACCAGAAGAGAACCTATGATTAATTTTATCGGAAATGCTCAACATAAGTAAACTTACGGAGCCACACAGTACTTTCACATAAAGTGGATCGGGGAAAGATCAATACTGAGGAATATCCAAAGATTCATTCTATTTTTCATCAATATTTGCATAATGATATCATAGACTTAATCTTTGTCATCAAAAGTTCATTCTATTTTCCATCAATATTTGCATAAAGACATATAATAGACTTAACTTTTGATATATATGGGACAATCATAGTTCACGGATGAAAACACACATATCTCATAAAAATTTTGCAATATAGAAAACCAATAAAGATTAATACTGCAAAATCATCTTCCAAATTAACTTTAGAATTTAAATAAATAAATTTAAAAACATTGCAAGATGAAAAATGTTGGCAATAGCTATGTGTACTCACAATAATTGCTATTCCAAACCCTGGTTATCCTTCTTAAAACACAAGAATAAATTCTCATAAGAAGTTTCCTAGACATTAAGACCTTTGAAAAATTCTTTATCGTCCCCGAACTCCTAGTCGTCAATAGCCATTGGAACATAAGGTTCATGAAGATAGGAGTCAGTTTCAACAAACCTTCTTGACTGATGCCGAACCAGGGCCTTCTGAATTTCAAGAGTCCTAAACACAAAAGCCTTTATTTTTTGTATCTCCTTTCTTATTTACTTCAACTCTTCAAGAACACCAGAAAACTTCTGAAAATTTGAAGGGACAACCCTTGGGTTTCTCACATTCCTCCTTTTTGTTTACAAATTTGAGGGTAAAGGAGATTTATCTTTTTCCTTCATGATTGACGGCTTAACAATCATATTAACATCTTTTCCATTAGAAGTTATGATGCTTGGTTTGTGAGAGAAATTCACAAAACAAGCTCTACAAGCAAACTTGTGAAAAAAAAAAGAGTTTTCAGATAAGGAAAAAGGAATGTAGGATTACGGAACCTTTATACAAACTAAGATGATTCACGTATGCTCAATTTTCAGCCCCAAAGAAGGTAAAATTGTCGATTTTAACCCTTCTTTTAAAGAAAATGAAAGACCATTTCAATACCAATTTATGATATGAAAGGATCAACCAAAAAACAAATAAACAAAAGAAAACAACCAAGACACAAAAAAAACATTTTCTAAGACCTGAATGTGCTTAACTCTTGTCTCTTTGAAATCAGGCACTTGAGACAAGATGCACGGCCAACACAATTATGATGTGTTGGGGCGAACAATGATTTGTCTACCGTGAATTTTTTGGGAAGAGTTCCTAACGAATTCTTCCACAGAATGCTTAGACCTTGTTCTTTTTCGAAGAGATCTGATTGATTCTTTAGAAGTTAACCTTTTCGGAGAGGAATTTAGTTTACATACCTCAGACGACTTCTGAACAAGTTTAAGCTTGTTTGCTAATCGATTTGCTCTCCGTTGAAGTTTGTTGACATATCTTACTTTATGCTTGTACTTGAAACAATTAGAGAGTCTGTGACCCTTAAGAGTACAGTAAAAACATGTCAAAGTGGAGGATGGTTCATACACCGTAGCGGAGCAAGATGCTAGACAAATTGTGGTACCTGAAATATTAGAAATTGAATTTCCAGTAGATAGAGAAAAATCCATTTTATCCTCCAAAATATTTGAAGAAGTTTCTTTATGAAAAATATCAAGATTGATGTGAGTATTGCTACAATTATCAAAATTAATATTTTCAGCAAGGAGCGCAACACTTGATTTTTCATCTTCATCTGAATCATAATGATCAGACATTTCATCAAGAGTTGTAGAAAGACCTTTGTTCCCAGTGCATTTTCTACGATTTGGATACTCATTGGCAAAACCTTTACACTTGAAGCACTGTGGCATGTCCTCGTCATCAGTCTCGTCAGTATCCCTATTTTTAGGAGGAACATGATTATGGGGTTTAACTGATGACCTAGGTTTATCTCTAGTGAACCGTTTACTTCTCTTCAAAAGAAGATCTCTAAACTGTCTTGTAAACAGAGAGACTGAATTATCAAGATCTTCATCTGATGAATCAATCTCAATAGGATCATCCACAGAGATACCAACACTTTTAATTTTATCAAGTAATTTTGTGTTGTTTTGTTATTTGAAAGCAATATCTTTTCCAGAGTTGGATGTATGCTCGTGATCAAAGATCTTTAACTTCCCAACCAGAGTATTTCTGGATAAAGTATTAAGGTTATTTCCTTTAACGATGGCATGTTTCTTAGAATCGTATTTGGCTGGCAACGATCTGAGAATTTTCATCACAGTGTCCTTTTCAGGAATAGTCTTACCCAATGTAAAAGATGCATTAACAATTTCAAACACTTTGTGATTAAACTCATCAAAAGATTATTCATCAGCCATACGAAGGTTTTCCCAATCAGAATTCAGGTTTTGAATCCTAGCTTATTTCTCAGAGGAGTTACCTTCGAATATCATTTCTAAGATATCCCATGCATCTTTAGATCGAGTGCACGTAGTCACATGGTGCTGAAGATCTGGGGTAATGGCATGGATGATTGCAATCAATCCGTCAGAATTTTGCTTTGCAGCAAGAATCTCGACAGCATCATAATCACCGATATCCTTTGGAACAGTTACATCGCCTTCTGTAACAACCGGAGGATTATATCCATTGACAACATAAACCCATGATTATAAATCACGCGCTTGAAGAAAGGCACATAGCAATTTACCACCATAAGTAATTTGAGTCATCGAAGAATGGCGGTAAGTTTATAGAGATAGCACTTATGTCCATAGATTCAGATTGCTACAAACACAGACTTATGAGGTCTTAAACGTGTTTGCCTGCTTTGATACCAATTGAAAAAACGAGGGTCTAACAACCTCACCCAATATTTCGTTTAGGAAATCTGTATGAACAAACTCCAATATTATTATGAGAGCACCAACTAATAAAACGAGCCCAATCAAGAAAAATATCCAAGAGTTGTATCTCTGTTTCACAACGTAATCAGCAAATCAAATAGATAGAAATCCGCGAGCCTGATTATTATGTGAAACAAATTGAACGGTACCAAAGACCAATGTTCAAGTGTCAATCAATTTATATCAACAACCAAAGGTTGGATTGATTGAACTACGCACAACCTGTGATATTTCAATTATATAAACAATAATGCGAAAAATAAATAACACAGACACCAGAAATTTTGTTAACGAGGAAACCGCAAATGCAGAAAAACCTCGGGACTTAGTCCAGATTGAACACCACACTGTATTAAGAAGCTACAGACACTATCCTACTCAAAGTTAACTTCGGACTGGAATGTATTTGAGCCCTAATCAATCTCACACTGATCAAGGTATAGTTGCGTTCCTTACGCCGCTAGAACCACGCCGGATTCTGCGCACTTGATTCCCTTAGCTGATCTCACCCACAACTAAGAGTTGCTAAGACCCAAAGTCGAAGACTTCATAAAAAAAATCTGTATCACACAGAAAAATCTATTGAATAGACAAATCTGTCTCCCACAGATATACCTACGAGTTTTGTTCCGTCTTTTGATAAATCAAAACATGAACCAAACTCGCAAGCGTTGTTATAAGATCCTAGTTGTTCCATCTTTTAATAAACTAAACTTATATTCCCTAAGAACAGCCTAGTTGTTAGAGCACTACTCGGTCGAACTCGCAAGCGTTGCTATCTCAAGCTTATTTGTCAAGTTTAGTTGCCAAAATTATAAGTCTTGATTTCTAGTCTACTTATAGCTAAGTCTCGGATTAGGATAGTAAGTGTAGTTGAGCTTTAGACTCCACGACGTTCATCGAATGAAGACGAAGAACTACTCAAGGGAACTTGTGGAACTTCATCAAAAGGTATGTGGAGACTTGAACTCATCTATCACTCAAAAGTCTATCTACTCTATCTCCTATTTGACACAAAAAGTCGTATTGCTATATAGACTTCAATTATACACATTTGGTATTTCGGGCCGAGTTTATCTCGCTTATCTATTTCTCGAAATATGTGTTGGTAACCTTTCTCTTTAACCAAGTTCATCTTTTATTCTCGACGAAAGTCAAAAGATGATCATGTGAAAATCGCATGGTAACATCTTACATGATTTGTGTGAGACAGTCATTTGATGTAGACTCGGAATGTTTCGTATTGATCAATCGATCACTTGAAAATTGCTTTGAAGCTAATAGTTTGTGTGAGACAGCTATTGTCGTCTTCCAAGAATGTTTCAATGATTGAAATGAGGGTTTAGTACATGTAACCATGATTGGATATAAACATAGTGTGTATTCACATTTGTGTAAAGTCCAATACCGGCAACCATGGTATGCGTACACGTATGCGTAATGGTTGGTTGTTGGAAGTCCGGGAACTAAGTATGCGTACCCGTACACGTACTGGCGGAAGTTCAAGTTCTGTGAATTTCTGTTGGAGTTTGGAAGTGTAAATGGTATGCGTACACGTACGCGTACTGTCGTAACCAAACTCAGTCCGGCTACTTAGGTATGCGTACATGTTTACATACTTAAGTAGGTTATGTTCTAAAATCGGTTTGTTCATGAACTAATATATTTATATAATAAGGAATGCAATCTTTTGCAAACCGTGGATATAATGTTCATGAAATGATTCGAGTGAATCAAAATCCATTTTGCTTCAATTGTGTCTTGTATACTTCTATGAGAATATAAACAATTGAACAACTCTCTAACTAGTTTCATTTGAGTCATTTGAACTAGTTGTGATAAAGATGAATAAGGTTGATATGAAAGTGTTGATATGGCTAACCTCGGTTAACTGTTGTTGAACCAACTAAGTATACACGTTTAGGTACGGTTACCTTTATCTAAATGTTGGTACATTTCATTTGTGTATGACAAGCTAAGTCCGATCTAACGGTTGAAAGATATTAGCTTGAATCTAATCATGTTTTCATCTAACGGTGAACATTGAATGCTTTGTTACCAAGGTAACATTGATTGGAAACCCTGATTTGGAGACTATAGAAAGGAGAACTCTAGCAACTGGGAAACCTAATCCCCCACCTCCCGTGTGATACTAGTTGCGACTAGAGTCGATTCTCCTTTAACCTTAAGTTTTTCTAAAACCATGTAGGTTAACGACTTGAAGACTTCATTGGGATTGTGAAGCCAGACCCAACTATTTTCTTTGTAGTTGCGTGTTCTGATCTTGTTGTTTTCTATTGTGATTGAGTACTTTCTTCTTTAAGATTTGCTCGAAATTTATTCTCCAATAGGCAAGATTGAAAAGTAGTCACAAACATCTTCGTCTCATCGTTTGTGATTCCACAATATCTTTTTTTGTTAATCGATTAAGATTATTGTAAGGTGATTCATAATACTAGGTTGTTCTTCGGGAATATAAGTCTGGTTTATCAATTGGTTCCTGTTCACCTTGATTTATCAAAATACGGAACAAAACTTGTATGTTTATCTATCGGAGACATATTTATCTATTCAATAGACTTTTCTGTGTGAGATAGATTTGTTTATCAAGTTTTCGACTTTGGGTCATAGCAAGTCTTAGTTGTGGGTGAGATCAGCTAAGGGAATCAAGTGCGCAGAATCCAGCGTGGTTCAAAAGGCGTAAGGGACACAACTGTGCCTTGATCAGTGTGAGATTTGTTAGGGCTCAACTACATTCCAGTCCGAAGTTAACCGATAGTAGGCTAGTGTATGTAGCGGCTTAATACAGTGTGGTATTCAAATCTGGACTAGGTACCGGGGGTTTTCTGCATTTGCGGTTTCCTCGTTAACAAACTTTCTGGTGTTTGTGTTATTTCTTTTTCGCATTATATTTGTTTATATAATTGAAATATCACAGGTTGTGCGTAAGTTCAATCGATTGTGAATCCAACCTTTGGTTTTTGATTAAATTGATTGACACTTGGATATTGGTTTTTGATACCGTCCAAGTTGTTTCTTATATTAGTCAGGTTCATGGATTTCTATCTGTTTGATTTGTTGATTACATTAAGAAACAGAGATATAACTCTTTGATATATTTATTGATTGAGCTTGATTTATTAGTTGGTGCTCTCAAATTATATTGGAGTTAGTCCATACATATTGCTAAGCGAAATATTGGGTGTGGTTGTTAGACCCCCGTTTTTTCAAATGGTATCAGAGCAGACAAACACTATAAACCTAATAAGTTTGTGTTTGATTGATTTCTAAAGTCTGTCCCTATGGGAAATTTCGTTGGGAAACTTGCTCTTGGCATCTGTAACGCACACCATAATTCAGTAAAGATTATTCAGAGTTTATTATCTATTAGACCACTGGTCTCTTATGATAATCTCGCTCCATCTAAGACTTTGGAAAACTTAGATGATGAGAAACAGTCTTAAGGAAAAATTAAAAGTTCTTCTAAGAAGAGTCGTTTGAAAAAACGTGATCGACGCTCAAAGATATGGAATCTCACTAGATTAACTCTTAATCTTTTTGAGGAATACTATCGTGATGAATCAATTGACAAAGATCTATTTAGAGCCTTTGAAAGCGTTTTTAAATTCTTAGAAAATATTAATTCCTTTAAGAATAAGAATCGTTCTGATAAAAGTTTTGTACCTGTCAAATCATGTATTCATGATGTATGAACTAGACCTACTACCAACTCATGTGAAAAGATGTCTGGTGAGTTCGGTGTAGGTTCTAATTTTCGGAAAAAGTATTTTCCTGGGTATAAGAAAAAGGATTCATAAAATTCTATTAACCCGAAATATCATCATTACTATGATTATACTTCTGGTACATTTCACAAATATAAACCGGAAAAGTTGCATGAGAATCTCTCTGCACATATGGCATCTTGGTAACAAGCTTGGCTTTACCCCATTTGTATATAACTTGAAATGGGGCAAGTAACAGTTGACTATTTTGTTTGGGTTAATTTTTTTTGTAATTTTTTTCTTTTTCTTTCCAAGGTTAGTTAAAAGTGATGTAGTCTCTCTACTATTCTTTTACTGCACTGTACTGATCCATTCGGTGTGCGAACCTTGGATGGTAAACATTTTAAGAAATCCTGCTTTCCTTTTGTGGGTCGCGGTTCATGAATGGGTCCAAGCCCATTATTGGGTCTATAAGAATTACGGTAAGTGTACCTTTCTTCTTCCTTCTCTTGTCCGCGTATATGAACATTTCTAAGGTTCATGTATTATCTCCATTAAAATTCATCCTTGGAGATTCATAAGTAACTAAGGGTTTTTATTCATCATCAAGGAGCATTCCAAGTAAGTCTTTCCTTCTCCTTGTACTCTCAATTTCTAGGTCTCATGGGAAATTTGAAGGTTTCAAAGAAGGTTTCAAAAAACTTGGATTCATCATCTTATAGCATGACTTTACCTCAAAATCAAGATTCTATTAGAATTAGATTTGTCAATGATTCTAGTAGTAAGATCTTTGAAAGGATTTCTTCTAGTGGTTTTATTCTAGGAAAGAAGTTGGATGTGGTTAGAGGTCATAAAGAAGATTTGGTTTGTTTTGAGAAGTTTAATCTTGGAAACATCTTTAATGGTCTTGGTGAAGGTTTTGATACTCTCACAAGAATCTTCTATGCTAACATCTATGATGTTGATCATGATGACATGGAATTCAAGACCATGATAAATAGAGAAAGGATTCTTGTTAATAGAGAGTTGATTTCAAGGATTACCAAAATTCCCTTGGGTAATCTTCGCCTTCCTAGGCCAAGTGATGAAAGACCATTATATGAAACCATCTCGCATGGTCTTTGTAGCAAGAGTGTTGATTGGAATGAAGGAAAATTTCCTACTAATTATATTAGTCTTGCCTTGATGTCTTTTGGAAAGCTTGGTATATCGAATCTTTGTCCCTCCACAATTGAGAACTCTCGGTGGAGTCGTGAGTTTGCAAAGTTGGTCTATTTCCTTGAATTGGGTACTCCAAGTCTCGATATTTGTGGATTCATCATTCTTCAAATGGTCTCGATGACTTTATCCAACAAGAAGTTAGGCTTTCCTTGCTTGATTGGGCAAATTTGTCGTGAACATGCTATTTCTCCAATTGGAAACTCCCTTGGAGCTCCAAAACTTGTTCGTCCTTGTACTTTCAAACGTATGAAGGAGAATGTGTGCAAAATACAAAGATGTGATTCCCTTGACGGTTCTTGTGATCCACCCAAGGGTGTGTGTAAGGTCAATTCGAGGGTAAAATGTGTGCAAGAACAATTGAGTTTGGTTGCAACTAAGTTTCCCGAAATCAAGGAAGATATGGATATGATTCAATCTTCTTGGATGGTTTCCGATGATGAAGACGATGAGTAAACTTCTTGTCTCTTGATACTTTTATTTTATCTAGGAAACTTCTTATGAGAATTTATTCTTGTGTTTTAAGAAGGATAACGAGGGTTTGGAATAGCCATTATTGTGAGTACACATAGCTATTTCCAACGATTTTCATCTAGCAATGTTTTTTAGATTTATTTATTTAAATTCTAAAGTTTATTTGGAAGATGATTTTGCAGTATTAATCTTTATGGTTTCATATATTGCAACTTGTTATGAGATATTTGTGGTTGCGTCCGTGAACTATGATTTCCCATACATGGTCAAAAGTTAAGTCTTTCATATGTCATTATGCAAATATTGATAAAAGAATGAATGAACTTTTGACAAACAAAAGTTAAGCCTATTATGTCATTATGCAAATAGTGCTGGAAGATAGGATGAACTTTTGTTTACAAAGATTAAGTCTATTATTATATGTCTCTATGCAAATATCAATAAAGATAAAATGAATTTATTCTGCAGTATTGGTCTTCCATGATCTACATCTTTGCGTAAATATTGTGCAGCTTCGTAAGTTTTCTTATGTTGAGCATTTCCGATTAATTTAATCATGGGTTCTCTTGTGGTTAATTTAATTGAGTATTTTGGATACAAATTCATGTTTCATGTGATTTGTTAATGTCCAAAGAAATCCTTATTTTCTTGTGAAAGTAAGGTCGCTCTTGTTGTTCTTTCGGGAATGCCAGTTTATGGGGGAGAGTTCTTATTTGAACTTGTGCTTAATTGCCATATCTTTGTGGGGAGTGCGGCTGTGGAATATTATAGGGGTTATCTTGTATCTTTATAAACTCCTTGATGAATGCATTTAGCTTCGGCTATATGATTGCATCTAAACAAAGTTGATATGTGGTTCTCTTTTGGTCATGAAGTATCTCTATGGAAATTTCATTAGGATCCCACTAGTTTTCGTACCTTTGCCAATTTATATTGACAAAAAGGGGGAGAATTAATGTGTAATTCACACTACAAATACATATGGTTTACGGATCATTATGTAAGGGGAGTAGTTTTCATGTGAGATGAAGTATTGACTAAGGGGGAGTGATACATATCACCATAGTATTGTTGTCAAAGTTGTGATACAATTGAACTTTGATGTTGTGTAATAATACTATGACACTCTATAACAATGATTGAGAGCTATTGTTTTATCATTGTTATAGCTACGGATCTTCAACAACTATGATGCTGAGTTGAACACATTTAGAATCATTGGAGTACTTGGAAGTGACAAAGATTTCGAGTAATGTTGAAGAACCAAGGAGATCAAGCACTTGGATGAGATGCTACAAAGTTTATTTATTTTGTAATCCATATGTATTGATAGTTTTATCACTAAAATTGACAAAGGGGGAGATTATTTAAGCACTGCTCGGTCGAACTCGCAAGCGTTGCTATCTCAAGCTTATTTGTCAAGTTTAGTTGCCAAAATTATAAGTCTTGATTTCCAGTCTACTTATAGCTAAGTCTCGGATTAGGATAGTAAGTGTAGTTGAGCTTTAGACTCCACGACGTTCATCGAATGAAGACGAAGAACTACTCAAGGGAACTTGTGGAACTTCATAAAAAGGTATGTGGAGACTTAAACTCATCTATCACTCAAAAGTATATCTACTCTATCTCCTATTTGAGACAAAAAGTCGCGCGTATTGCTGTATAGACTTCAATTATACACATTTGGTATTTCGAGCCGAGTTTATCTCGCTTATCTATTTCTCGAAATATATGTTGGTAAGCTTTCGCTTTAAACAAGTTCATCTTTTATTCTTGATGAAAGTCAAAATATGATCATGTGAAAATCGCCTTGTAACATCTTACATGATTTGTGTGAGACAGTCATTTGATGTAGACTCGGAATGTTTCGTATTGATCATTCGATCACTTGAAAATTGCTTTGAAGCTAATAGTTTGTGTGAGACAGCTATTGTCGTCTTCCAAGAATGTTTCAATGATTAAAATGAGGGTTTAGAATATGTAACCATGATTGGATATAAAAATAATGTGTATTCACATTTGTGTGAAGTCCAAAACTGGAAACCATGGTATGCGTACACGTACGCGTACTGGTTAGTTTTTGGAAGTCCCAGAACTAAGTATGCGTACCCGTACGCGTACTGGCAGAAGTTCAAGTTCCGTGAGTTTCTGATGGAGTTTGGAAGTGTAAATCGTATACGTACCAGTACGCGTAATGGCGTAACCAAACTTAGTCCGGCTACTTAGGTATGCGTAACTATTTGCATACTTAAGTAGGTTATGTTCTAAAATCCGTTTGTTAATGAACTAATACATTTTTATATAATAAGGAATGCAATCATTTGCAAACCGTGGCTATAATGTTCATGAAATGATTCGAGTGAATCAAAATCCATTTTGCTTCAATTGTGTCTTGTATACTTCTATGCGAATATAAACAATTGAACAACTCTCTAACTAGTTTCATTTGAGTCATTTGAACTAGTTATGATAAAGATGAATAAGGTTGATATGAAAGTGCTCATATGACTAACCATTGGTTAACTATTGTTGAACCAACAAAGTGTACACGTTTAGGTACGGTTACCTTTATATAAATGATGATGGTACATTTTATTTGTGTATAGCAAGCTAAGTTCGATCTAACAGTTGAAAGATATTATCTTGAATCTAATCAGGTTTTCATTTAACGGTGAATATTGAATGCTTTGTTACTAAGGTATCATTGATTGCAAACCCTGATTTGAAGACTTTATAAAGGAGAACTCTAGCAATTGGGAAATCTAATTCCCACACCTCCTGTGTGATACTAGTTGCGACTAGAGTCGATACTCCTTTAACCTTAGGTTTTTCTAAAACCTTGTATGTTAAAGACTTGAAGACTTCATTGGGATTGTGAAGCCAGACCCAACTATTTTCTCTGTAGAAGCATGTTCCGATCTTGCTGTTTTCTATTGTGATTGAGTACTATCTTCTTTAAGATTTGCTCGAGATTTATTCTTCGATATGCAAGATTGAAAAGTAGTCACAAACATCTTCGTCTCATCATTTGTGATTCCACAGTATGTTGTTTCGTTAATCGATTAAGATTATTGTGAGGTGATTGATAATACTAGGATGTTCTTCGGGAATATAAATCCGGTTTATTTATTGGTTCCTGTTCACCTTGATTTATCAAAAGACGGAACAAAACTCGTAGGTATATCTGTCGGAGACAGATTTATCTATTTATTAGACTTTTCTGTGTGAGACAGATTGGTTTTTCAAGTTTTCGACTTTGGGTCGTAGCAACTCTTAGTTGTTGGTGAGATCAGCTAAGGGAATCAAGTGCGCAGAATCCGGCGTGGTTCAAGAGGCGTAAGGAACGCAACTGTACCTTGATCAGTGCGATATTGGTTAGGGCTCAACTACATTCCAGTCCGAAGTTAATTGGTAGTATTCTAGCGGTTTAATACAGTGTGGTGTTCAAATCTGGACTAGGTCCCAGGGTTTTTCTGCATTTGCGGTTTCCTCGTTAACAAAATTTCTGGTGTCTGTGTTATTTCTTTTCCGCATTATATTTGTTTATATAATTGAAATATCATAGGTTGTGCGTAAGTTCAATCAATTGTGAATCCAACCTTTGGTTGTTGATTAAATTGATTGACACTTTGATATTGGTTTTTGATACCGTCCAAGTTGTTTCTTATTTTAATCAGGTTCACGGATTTCTATCTGTTTGATTTGCTGATTACATTAAGAAATATAGATATAACTCTTTGATATATATCTTGATTGAGCTCTCTTTATAAGTTGGTGTTCTCAGAATTATATTGGAGTTAGTCCATACACATTGCTAAGCGAAATATTGGGTGTGGTTGTTAGACCCCCTCTTTTTCACTAGTAATATCAATCACCTCAATAATCTTAATCGATTAACGAAACAAGATATTGTAGAATCACAAACGATGAGACGAAGGTGTTTGTGACTACTTTTTCAATCTTGCCTATCGGAGAATAAATCTCGAGCAAATATTAAATAAGATAGTACTCAATCACAATAGAAAACAGCAAGATCAGAATACACAACTACAGAGAAAATAGTTGGGTCTGGCTTCACAATCCCAATGAAGTCTTTAAGTGGTTAACCTACTGGGTTGTAGAAAACCGAAGGTTAAAGGAGAATCGACTCTAGTCGCAACTAGCATCACACATGAGGTGTGGGGATTAGGTTTCCCAGTTGCTAGAGTTTTCCTTTATATAGTCTCCAAATCAGGGTTTGCAATCAATGTTACCTTGGTAACAAAGCATTCAATATTCACCGTTAAATGAAAACCTGATTAGATTCAAGCTAATATCTTTCAACCGTTAGATCGAACTTAGCTTGTCGTACACAAATGAAATGTACCAACATTTAGATAAAGGTAACAGTAACTAAACGTGTACACTTAGTTGGTTCAACAATAGTTAACCGAGGTTAGCCATATGAACACTTTCATATCAACCTTATTCATCTTTATCACAACTAGTTCAAATGACTCAAATGAAACTAGTTAGAGAGTTGTTCAATTGTTTATATTCTCCTAAAAGTATACACGACATAATTAAAGCAAAATCGATTTTGATTCACTCGAATCATTTCATGAACATTATATAGCCACGGTTTGCAAAAGATTGCATTCCTTAATTTATAAATGTATTAGTTCATGAACAAACCGATTTTAGAACATAACCTACTCAAGTACGCAAATGGGTACGCATACTTAAGTAGCCGGACTGAGTTTGGTTTCGCCAGTACGCGAATGGGTACGCATACTTACAACCTCAGTTGAATTCCGGAACTTGGACTTACGCCAGTACGCGTACGTGTGCGCATACTTAGTTCCCGGACTTCCATTAACCAACCAGTACGTGTACGGGTTTGCATACTATGGTTCCCAGACTTGGACCTTACACAAATGCAAATACACACACTATGTTTATATCCAATCATGGTTACATGTTCTAAAATCTCATTTCAATCATTAAAACATTCTTAGAAGACGACAATAGATGTCTCACACAACTATTACCTCCAAAGCAAATTTCAAGTGATCGAATGATCAATACGAAACATTCGAGTCTACACCAAATGATTGCATCCCACAAAGCATGTAAGATGTTACAGGGCTATTTTTACATGATCATCTTTTGACTTTCATCAAGAATAAAATATGTACTTGGTTAAAGCGAAAGCTTACCAACACATATTTCGACAAATAGATAAGCGAGATAAACTCGGCTCGAAATATCAAATGTGTATAATTGAAGTCTATACAGTAATACGACTTTTGTCTCAAATAGGAGATAGAGTAGATAGACTTTTGAGTGATATATGAGTTCAAGTCTCCACATACCTTTTATTGATGAAGTTCCACAAGTTCCCTTGAGTAGTTCTTCGTCTTTATTCGATGAACGCCGTGAAGTCTAAAGCTCAACTACACTTTTTATCCTAATCCGAGACTTAGCTATAAGTAGATTAGAAATCAAGACTTATAGTTTTGGCAACTAAAATTGACAAACAAGCTTGAGATAGCAACGCTTGCGAGTTCGACCGAGCAGTACTCTAACACTATCTCTCAGAAACATAAAATCTTGAACAAAAAGATGCTCGGCTGCTACCACCATTAATGGAGGTTAAAAATGATGACATAGAGTGGTAATAACTCATCATCATCTAAATTAAACGAAAATTATGCTTTAATATTCAGGTTCTTACTCTATTTCATTCTAGTAGTGTCAATTTTTACAATAAAATGGAATTGCAACATAAAGGAAGAAGAGGAGGAAATAATGATGGTGGTGGGGAGGGGCAGTCACACTATTCACCGAAGGATAATATTTCTCTTAGACTCAAAAATAGGAATACAATTCACTATAATTTTGGATTTTCTCCATCCTTGTTCTCCAATGTAAAACATTTCTAAGAGGATTCCGCTTTCCGCTTTTTCTATCACTTGAAATTTCTTGGTAAATATTGTTTGAAACTTTACTACTGTTATTGTTTCTGTTGATCATTGTTTCTACTATCTGGGTTTGATTTATTCATTATTTTGTGTGATGGGTTCTTGTTTAAGTAACAATTAGCTATCAAATAGAGTTTTCTCAGAGTTCGATATGTTAACAGTAAGACCGATCTATAATTAAGATCTTCATGATTTATTTGGCAAGAAAAAAAAGGACTAATAGAGAAGATAAACAAAGAAAAGAATCAGAAAAGAATAGGGAGATGAGTGATAAAGTTAAATATCCACGTGGTTATGGAATGGTACATCTCACCTCTCCACGTCAGACAAAGCTGGGAATAGAGCTGCGAATAAAGAGTGGAATAGCAATTCCAATATACTACTAATCTAAATTCTGGATATGGCATGTGCCCCGAGGAATTTGGCGAGTACATGTGTATTCAGGTATGGAACAATCAGGGCAACCTATGCCTTTGAGTAACTAGCGGAAGCAACAGCTCAGCAGTCCTTGAAACAACTAAATGAGAAAAAAGGAGCCTACAACCGTTTCAAGGAAAATAAGGATACTCTCGTCTTATAAAAAGTGTTAGAATATGGGCATCCAACTCGCAATGAGTGGAGAGACCCTAAGGAAGACCGCATGATCTTAGATAACCCAGACAATGTGGGACTAATAATCTCAACAAAAAGTAATTCACTTCTGCAGGGGCGGAAGGATGCTCGAACTAGGACCGTCTGAAGCCACCCCTAGAAAAAAATAACGATTTTTTGGGCACCATTGTTTTTTTTTTGGGGCCATTGTTTTTTTTAGGAAAGATATTTGAAGTAAAACTAAGTCACCCCTTATCCATATATTTATCTTAATACCAAAATTACCCCTTTTCAATTAAGTTAGTGTAATGATTAGTTGAATCATTAGTTAACATAATTAATGATTAGTGTAAGATTAAATTAAAAAAAAATTAAATCAATATATAGGTTTTCAGAGTAAAGTTTGGTTAGGAGAAAAAAATTGCGACGTAATCAAACCTTAGTTCGGTTAGGAAAAAAAAATTGTGACGTTACCAAACCTTAGTTCGGTTAGAAAAAAAATTGCGACGTTACCGAACTTTAGTTCGGTTAGGAAAAAAAAATTGCGATGTTACCAAACCTTAGTTCGGTTAGGAAAAAAAAATTACGACGTTACCAAACCCTAGTTCGGTTAGGAAAAGAATTTTGCGACGTTATCAAACCTTAGTTCGGTTAGGAATTTTTTTTTGCGACGTATCCGAACTTTTCTCTGAAATCAAAAAACTCCATTAAAACTAAGTTCGGCTACCTGCGATTTCATGAACATTAGCCGAACTATTGTATACGAAAAAATTTCGGTTAGGAAATTAAAAGTTCGGTTAGGAAATATTTTCTTTGCGAAACAGCCGAACTGTTCTTCATTTCCAGCAAGTTCGGCTAGTTCGACAAAGTTTTTCCACAAAATTCCTAACCGAACTTACTACTGTAACTTCCATTTCAACCTATTTTGATGACTACTACTCAAAATTTTCAATAAAAAACGAATTAGAAGTAATGGGTTTGTGGGAAAATACTTATGGACGAGTTTGTTTACAAAAGATTGATAATCGACGATAAAAATTCAGTGAATCGACGACAATGAAAATTTGATGATTTTGATTAGATTTGTATATGATCAGGTTTAGATGATCATAAATTGATGAAGAAGTAGGGCTGCACATGGGTTGGATTGGGTCACCGGCCACCACCCAACCCACTGATGGCGGGTAACATAAGTTGTCACCCGCAACCAACTGAACACTACAATGGGTCGGTTTTCACACGACCCACATTACGGCGGGTTGGATTGGGTGGGTGGCGGGTTACCCGCCATAAAATACAATGAACATTACACTACAGTTACAGACTTACAGTCTTACTGTTAAACTTACTTGTATACAAATAACTAAGACTCTTACAGATTGGATGTAATAGATTTTATCAAAAAGCTGATCCCAAGTCAAGTGTAGACAATTAACATCATAAGAAGTTACTTAAAAGTGTTTACAAAATAAAAATCCAGAGAAGTAGACAAGTAAGAAGTTGGTGCAAAGTTGCAAACTCCATGCAAAGTGATAAAGCTAACAATAACAAGAAATGAGTTCAACTATTCAAAGATCAAAGATAAAAGAGTGCATTACTATTGCCTACTATACTAAAGCCTAAGATCATATAAAGCGACCAGTAGCGACCCTCGAAAAGATGTGGATGTTTTACCCCTGAATGCGCCGAAAGCCTGAAATCAATCGAAGTATGTAAATTAGTTACAATAACAAAGATGAGACAGAAAAACAATGAACTCAAAAAGATCAAGCTACTGACAATGACCCTTGACGTCATTACCTTGTCTAAGCCAATAGGAATCAATCATCTATGATGATGGAAGAAGCAGCAAGGTCACCAAATAGCTCTGCAAGCGAAATGAACAATTAGAATGAATGAAATAAAAGTACAAAAACCTAACGAGTGTTCTATAAGAAAAAGTTGATGCAAGTAATCAAAGCATCCATTATAACTTTAAACTTCAAAAGAGCCTTAAACCCTGCAGAGATGATATATTGATAGATGATCTCAATTCAGTTACTTTACAGGTAAGTGGACTTGGATGGGCAGAACATGTACCATTGTCAGTTAAGCTACCAAGTTTAAATATGTTGGAATTGTACAACTCAGATCCACGTTCTTCCTATACATTTAATAAATTCGTCTACTAAGAATTTGTTGGCCTGCCAACCACTGAGCAGATACCTCTAATATTCAGCCACCTGATCATAAGTAGGATCCAAATCTAAAGGCAATCAAACACACCATATAGAGTTGAAATTCTGATGTGAATCAATGAGATGATTACTTAAGAGGGTAGTTTCAAAGAAAATTAGCATTTCAAGTAGCATAAATCAGGAGACGACGAAGATGTAAAGCAAAGGCCGGCATAATCCCTAGATATTGCAAATTTGCAATAACAACAAACATACAAATAATAAGCAACATAAGAGACTAGGAAAATATAGACATACCAGACTCAACAATATCAACCATGGTAACCAGCACAAAAGAAACAAGTTACAACAGAACAACTTGCAACACAGTGCAAAGTTCACAAATCTCAAAAAGACATTTCAAATTAAGCAAGATTATAACCTAAAAAAAAAACTACAAGATACTGAAACAATTGAGCATCAATATTTTGTTCTCATACAAGTACACTTATACCCAATATCATCTCTGGTTAACACCGTATGTACTACACCATTATTTTTAATTTACCAAAGTTAATCTCTGGCTAACACAGAATAAGGATGGGACAGAACACAAATGAATCCAATCACTGATCAAGATTTTATAAATAATTGACAACCTACTGACTAATTGATACCCACAAAAGAAAAGTTTAAGTTTAAAATATATACCATAGTAGATACATGATGATAGGCAATAATCAATAGTTTAAAATCGAATCCATCACAGATGCAAACAGCAAACAGAGATAGCAAGAAGAGTATAAGGCAGAACATAGGTTTTAGGGGTTTTGTACCTTATTCTCTTTGCAGTTTCTACTTCATATACTGTTGCGGCTTCAGTTGATGGTAATATGGTATTGCAGCTTGCTGCGAAGAAGAAAAAAAATTGAAATAAGAATTAAGAACCCAATCGAAATAAGCCAACCCAAAATCAATCTTAGGAAAAAATCAATTCCAGAACCAAATTGAAATAAGAAACAAAACCCTAATTAATAATTACAATGATTCCTAGTCTCACATTCGGTTGTTGGTTTGCTACTGGTGACGATGTTGATTGATTGCTGCTAGTGATGTTGTGATTTGATTTACAAAACGAATCTGATTTACAAAGAGAAGAGAAGAGTGAAAAAAAAGAAACTGAGTGAGAGGGAGAGAAGAGGCTGCCGCTGAAGGGAACTGAAAAGAAGTTAGCGATGATTAGGGTTAGACTTGGGCATTATTTATCATTACTTCAACGGCTGTGGTTCATTTAGGATAGGTAATCTAAGGGTTAAAATTAACTTAGAAATACTTAGGCGGGTGGGCGGGTTGGGTCGGGTGAGGGAAGCTGTCACCCACAGTCGACCCGCCATACGATGGGTTTTGATGCTGTGACCCATAGTCGACCCGCTCCTAGGTGGGTTGGGTCGGGTGCGGGTAATTTTAGGCGGGTGTGAGTTGGGTTGGTGGGTTGGGTCGGTTTTGTGCAGCCCTATGAAGAAGAGAAGAAGAAAAATTGTAGAATAGAAGAAGAAGAAGTGGTAGAGTTATAAGTTAAAGGGTAAACTAGTCATCTCCACCTTTTAAGACACCCCTTATAACTATATGGCAGGTGGCCTAATCAAATCATGGTCCCAAAAAACAATGGTGCCCAAAAAATCGTTCAAAAAAAAATCCGCTTACGTAGATGGTAAATTGAAGCCCAATTTTCTTCCAGCCCAGTCCAAGCCAGGGTAAGATTTAAGTAAAATCCTTTATGCGGAAAATCCATCTCTTACTTTGAGCGCGGGAGAAAGACTGAAAGAGAGAAAATAGAAAAAAACTAGGTAAGGAAATAGAAAAAATTTATCTCCTTCTCTTATCAGATTAAATTGAATTGCTATCTAACATGGTTTTGTTGATTTTGGTTTTTTCTGATTTGGTTATTTGGATTTGTAAGGAATGTTTATTTTAGGGTTTTGTAGAGGGTACTTTAGATTACTTGATTGTTTGGGTCTTTATGGGAATTGGGATTCTTTTGTTGTATGGAATTTTGGGTAATTGAACAGATGGTGTAGATTACTGATTAGTGAATTATGTTTGTTTGAGATTTTTGTGAAAGTTTTAAAGCATATATATATATGTCATGAGTAACTTCACACTTGAACTGGTGGCTTTTTTTGCTTAATGAGATTTCTGGGAGTTGTCTAATGTTGTCAATTCTGACATTTTTTTTCTTTAGGGTCTAATTCTGACATGTTAAAATGTCTGAATTGACAACATTAGACAAGAAACTCAATTATGTAGTTCATCAGCTAATCCAACAGTGCATCGACTAAACCTGTGTAGTGGTAGTAGTATTGGACTTGAGTCTTAAAAATGGGAGACTCTTTAAGTTCTAAGGATTAAAGTATGAACAGTAAAGTGATTTAGGATCTAGACTCATAAGATAGCCTCGTAATTAAGCAATTAATTATAATTCATTTGCTGGTAGTGTTGTATTGATCGAACATTATTGTTTCCCAGGAGGCAGGAATACATCCAGAATTACATTAGGGAGCTGCTGTCCCACAGGTCAGGTGGAAGCAAGATTCAATTGCCCGAAAATGGAAGGTAACTTTTTCTCTTTCTTTACATGTGCGCAGAAAAAAAAAAAAAAAAATTAAGCCACCCCTACTCTCAGATCTTAGTTCCGCCACTGCACTTCTGAAAGGGAGGTAATATTTTGTAAAAAAAAATAAACTAAATAAGATGGTATTGGGAATGCAACTCTTCGCTCCAGGATGCAAAACTGCCAAAACAGATCTTAGATAGCTGTATTGGCTTTTTGGGGTTTTCCTTTATAACCAGGGATGGAAACAAAGTGGCAGATATGGTAGCAAAGAGAGCTCAGAACTTTCATTAGCAGATATCAGGTGAAGGCAATTGTCCTAGTAGAATTGATGCTTCCTTGGTAGAATTAGATAAACAAGAAAATTTACTTGCTTTCACTAGAAAACTGTACTAGTGGTGAAGGGTAACCATGGTTGGGTCCTTCGGGACAACCAGGCAGTCACTTTTAGGCAGCCAATATAGGGGCAACTAAGGGTAGCTTCAAGAAAACATATTTTCTTTAGATCTAGGGTTCGTCTCAGAATAATTTTTTGGTGGCGTAAGTTTTCTTTCTATTAAGATATGACGACGATGAACATCACACAATTCCCGGTTGTGGCGGTGAGGATTTAACCACCAATACTACTATGACAGTGTTTGAGATGAAGCAGAAAAGAGCATATAGAAGAAAGAAGTACCTTCCTCATGATTTAATTATGGAACAAATATTAACCAAGCTTCCAGTCCTGTGTCCCTAGATCTGTCCGTGTCTCGGAACTCTGGTATAACTCGATTCATAATGATCATAAACGCCTAACTTCTTCTCATTTCCTTCAATCGCAGAAACATCCCCAGGTTATCTTCAGTCTTTCAAATGTTAGGGCAGGTGATGGGGTTGTTACAAAGATGGGTCAGCCTAAGTATGGGTGTTACTTCTTCAAATTTACTACTGGAGTTTACTCTCTTGACAATGTCCTAAGTTTGACGTGTTTCGAGGTGCTCTTAATTATCCTTATATATGTCAACTGGTTGGTTACTGTAATGGTTTACCTTGTATGGCACAAATGGGATATAACTTAACTGCTTACATGATAATGGACCTAAACAGAAAAGATTTAGTCCATATCTTTTATCCAGCCAGAGTTGGGATACGCACCCCCAATACCCAGATCATCTGTCATGGATTTGGGTTCGATCCCTCAGCAAACGAGTACAAGTTGGTAAGTATTTTTCGTACTCCTCAAAAGGAGCTTAATGCTGTGGTATTTACACTGGGAACAAAAGATTGGAGAATTGTCACTGCTACAAGCATGCCCATATCAGGTCGTCCTATTACAAAGATAAGGGTGCCCACGGGTAGTGACAAATCTGCCATCTTCTGTAGCAGCAGCAGCAGTGGATGTTTGGCATGGAAGATAATAGCAAGTTTGGGGAGAGCAGGATCTGACGATATCCAGCATGATAATAGTAATGATGTAACTAATGAGATGGAGATGTTACTGTCGTTCAATCTCAACGATGAGACGTTTCAGTTCATTCAACTACCAGATAAAAGTATAACTGACGAGCAGAAGAAGAACTTGCTTGTTGATTATCCTCATCTTCTGGAGTTCAAGGGATCTCCTTGTATTGCACGTATTGAAAAGATATCAGTGAATGGGAGTGATTATCCTCATCGCCGTTGTGTTGATCATCAGGGAAGTAGTAGTTGCTGCTGTTGTTGTAAAGTTCATTTGTACGCATTCAAGGATAATATCAAGCAAGCGTGGGTTAAGGAGGAGAGTTTTGATGTTCGTATAAATTCTACTGATCCCACATGGACGTGGGCCACCTGGCACCCGAGCCCTGCTGCTTTTGCTTCGGCAGTACTACTACACCTCATACTCGCATCTACAGTTTCTCAGATCAGATGTTACTATACTGGTTCAACATGAAATATCTTCGAGTTCACAACTTGCGTTCTGAAAAACTTCAGCTTGTCCTGCATCTTCATACCAGAAGGAGTGGCAGGAGTTGAGGCTGGTGATTTCAGTGAGTTAGATTTGAAGAGAGAAGACCGTCCATGTTCGGCATATGTGGTTATCAACAGAGGGGCAAGAGTGTTTTATCCTTTTTAATCAGCAGTGTGAATAATTTCCTTTCATTTATAAAATTGTTAAAAGTAAAAATCAAATACAACTGAGATGTACAAAGGATGTCTTTCATCCTTTGATTTACAATGAAAAATCTAAACAAAACTATTACATATTTACTTATATAGCCTCATACATATATGTACACAAAGATTGGTAATTTCTAGCATACATTTCCTAAACATTCTCTTTAACACTGATCTCTATAACCCTTCCCCGAACCATCTTGGTTGCAACTTCAGACACATTTTCTTGTCTACCTTGTTTGGAAGTTCAAGGTTTTGATGCAATAAGCATACATGAATGCAAAAAAGACTGTGAATCCGACTAAAACACCCGCAACAGGTCCCATGAAATCGGTTTGATATCCAAAGTGCTCTTGAACATAAACGTTAATAGCCTTAGGAGTTGATCCAGGGATTGTGATTGTATCAGTAACATCTCCATATTGTGATAAAATCAGACCGTAAACAGTCCATGCAACCGGGCAAATCCAGTAATACCATACCCAGTACTTGGGAATTTTCTGCATTTTTAACCAGTTTAAATATCATTAGTAATCTTCATTTTTTCTCTCTAGATACCATTTGTGGGAATGTAGTGAAGGGTGAGTGAACTTACAGGTCTGGGAATGAAGAAACCGGAGAAGAGATTGAAGAGTGAGTAGAAAGCGGCTGCGAAGATTGCTGCAACTTGGTGGTTCGGTGTGATAGAGACTGTCATCATTCCGTAATAAGTGAAGTAGAGGAAGGAAAAGAAGGTTACAAAGTAGAACCAGAAAAACTTCGCTACTGTCCATTGAAAGCTGATCATTGCATACACAATAAGTGTGTAATATGTAGTCTGAACCAATACATAAGGTATTTCAGTAACAACCTGCGTCAGAACAGCAAAATCTTTAGGACTGAAGCACAATTATGCCTAAAAATGGAACATAAGCTATTTTGACTTCTTAACACCAAATTACCTGTGAAATAGCATATGGTAGTGCTGAGTACATTCCTGCAGCTCTTTCTCGATAGAAAACTGTTCTTTCGATAGCAACAATTGGTTGCACAGTCGAACAGTTGTTGATACCAACAAACAATACAGCAGCATACATGGCGCCAACAATAATATTCAGATCGGTTGAGGAATCCCTGTGTCATAGAAAGAGTACAAGTTTAGCTCCAGTACGCAGGCACATTACCACTTAAGTCCTATGTATCATTGTTCTGTGTTTAAAGTTGGGACAATAGAGATATGTGGACTGATGCATACCTTTTGGTTCCAACCTGCCAAAAGACAGTCCCGAGCAAGAGAGCAGCAGCCAATGTGAAGAAGTATCTGACAAGGTTATAATCTGGACTTCTCCAGTAAGTCCACCATTGTTTCCAAAGGCAAGATTTGAACTGACCCCATGTTGATTGAGAATATTGAGTAGGAAAATAAAGATCTTTTGATCCTGGGGGTGGCGTACTTAGCTCCTTCACCATTTCCTTGGTTCGTCTGTTCAGAATCCAAAGAGGTAAATTATGTTATATTTCAGCTTGAACCATGTGATGAACAGCATGAAATTCTAGATGGTAAATTTTGACTTACCCAAATAATGCAGATGATCTATAGTGCTCAGCGAAATCCATCCCAAGACGAACTTCAGCTGCATTATTGCTTACTTCTAGCATCCATGTTGCAGGGTTGTATTTCTCTTTGATTTTTGGAACACCAGGAATAGCCTGAGGTAAATGAGAATTGGAGGCCGACATTAAACACGGTCTAAATTGCATTTCTATAACAAAGTTAAGGAGAAATGAAACATCTGAGTACCTCGAAGTATTCAACAATCTTATGTGAATGCTTGCCCAAAGGTCCACCGTAAATAACTTGACCTCCTCGCTTCATCAATAAAAGCTGTTGCAACAAATGCATTTCATTACATTACAAATTCTTAAGAGAAAACTTGAGAGAGAGCTTCAAAGAGAGAGGGGCTAATTACCTCGTCGAAAGATTCAAAGATATCAATGCTAGGTTGATGAATTGTACAGACAACTGTTCGTCCAGTATCAACGGTGTTTCTAACAGCTCTCATAACAATAGCAGCTGCCCTTGCATCAAGACCAGAAGTTGGTTCATCCATAAATATAATAGAAGGATTAGCAACAAGCTCCACTGCTATTGTCAGTCTCTTTCTCTGCTCAGTTGAAAGTCCTGAAACTCCTGGAAGCCCAACTATAGCATCCTTCAAATTCTCAAGTTCTACAAGGTCCATTACCTCATCAACAAAGATCTGTGAAACATTCGAAAGGTGAAAATTAGTTCTGGTGCTCAAAATTCAGTATCGGTTACGCTTCATTACAAGCTGAAATAAAAGAACACTAGCTTACCATCTTATCCTCTGCCTTGATCTCCTTGTCGAGACGCAGAAAAGCAGAATAGATTAAGGATTCTCTGACAGTAACTTGTGGAGAGTGTATATCATTTTGTTCACAGTATCCTGATATTCTTGCAAAAGTCTCTTGATTCTTGACGTACCCGGAAATTCTGACATCTCCTTCAATGTAACCACCAGTTTTTCGTCCAGCAAGAACATCCATAAGTGTTGTTTTTCCTGCTCCACTAACTCCCATTAGTGCAGTTAGGACACCAGGCCTAAAAGCTCCAGTCACTTCTCTTAGCAGTTGTAATCTGTCTTCTGGAACTCCTTGAGCTTTCATTTCCTGTTAAATTTGAAATTTCTTGTCAGAGTTTATTCATTTTTAAGTTTTTAACTTTGAAGATCAAAGAGTTTTAGAGTTGTCAGAAAATATTAGTCTTACAGGAGGCATATCCACGAAGTAATTTACGGCGTTGAAGGACATGGCTAGAGGTGTGAATGGAAGAACCATTCCTTTCTTTGCTGCAACACCTTTCGCTCCGTCAAAAGAATCAACATGTCTACTACCATTCCCATGCGACCTCATTACGCTGCTCATTCTTTGCAGTGCCATCTCTCCTGAAAAAATAAAATCATCTTTATGCATGAGAATTTTCTTCTCTTCCTGACAGATCCGGAGGAGTAAATCTAGTCATTTTGGTACTTACTCGAATTGTTTCCATCGGCTTCCCTCAAGGATCTTGGTACTGCATCAATTTTCGACCGCGATGGTTTGAGCCTTGGTTCTTCTTTTGTTCCTTCAGGGATTGTTTCCATTTCGTCAGCTGTTTCATCGCTTATTATAGCTTGAGGTCCCCCAACAGCTGTTGCATGAAATTGCACACAAAATTAATCTAAGTAAACATCACTGACTTCGGATAATCCAATTCAACAAGGTGCACAGTTGAACATTCCAAAGATATGAGAAAGCACTTACGATTTAGGTACATTAGCGCGAGGGTGAAGATAATGTTAAATAGAACAGTGAACCCGAAAAGAGCAGCAGCACCAATCCAGTACCAATATTCCAGTGGGTAGACGGCGAAGTTCTTAAGAACTTTGATGCCCAATGGAGAGCCATCAGATCCCTGTAAATTTCATTCAAATACACTTGTTGGAAATCACATCTTGCTTTTCAACTCAAAATGGAATGTGCTAATTATAAGGCAACCTACCTGTTGGTTCATCCACCTAGGGGCAAACATTTCATTAACTGCCAATGCCTTCACACTGTACGAAAGAGGCGAGACCCAGTGACCCCAAATCCACCATTTTGGTATCAAGTCTGTTACAAAAAGAAGGGAAAACACCATGCAAATACTAAGTAAAAATCATTTGTATATAATTTTATATAAATCATAAATAGTGATAAGTAAGAATTCACTTACTCTGAGGAAGGATAAAACCACCAAGTAGAAAGATGAGAAGAAGAGAAAGAGCTCCTCCAGTATTAGCAATCATCATACTCCTTGACACTGCGGCAGTGGCTTTGAAAAGTCCAGCAGCCATTTGTTGAATCAAGAATACGAGCAAGAATTGCTTGAAAAACCTGCATAGAGTTGAAGAATTAGCACCAACATGCACAAAACCAAAATCCAAGTGCATTGTCAGACTGGAAAATGAATCTCTAAGATTTGTTTAAGTTGAGTACCTGCTAGCTTCGGGTGCGAACCCAATGGTGAAATAGGTCATGATCATCCAAACTAGGGACTCAAGTACTGAAATTGGGATTTTCAGTAGGAAGTCAGGGAGAGTGTAAGTCCATGCTGGATAGAACAAAAGATCTCTATGCTTATAAAACACTGGAAGTCTGCCAATGACTAGTGAGAGCTCAGCAAACCCATTAAACATATTAGTGACCATTCCAAAGATAAGAGCACCAATGAAGAGTGCACCATCCTCTTCGTTCCTTGTTTTCATTCTTGTCCTTAAGAACACAGTCGACGTGATGAGGGCAACTATGATGATTTGAACTGTCTTAAAAACATACACGAATGAGTTTCTTTGTAGAAGAAGCCATTCTCTAGCAAAATTTGCTCTGAGGAGTTCTTTAGTAGGGACTGAATCTTTGTTGAAGATTAGAGCTGCTCTGTGGCTGACGCTCCTGTCGTATGGGATTGATAGCTCGTTTTCTAGACGTAGCCCGACGTGGAACCTCTTGAACCGGTTTGCAAATTCGCTAACGGGTATGTACCTGTACTGTTTATTCTTGTCTACCCAATATTGCTCTTGATCTTTTCTTGATGTTACCTCTTGAAGGAAATCAGCAGTGCCCTTCCTTTCCGGACACCGGAAGCCACATGATTCGAAGAACTCGACAACGTGTTCACGTGGACCCTGGTAGACAATCTGACCTTCGGATAACAAGATAATGTCGTCGAAAAGATCGAACGTCTCAGGCGCAGGCTGAAGCAGTGACATCAAAATGGTGGCCTCAGTCAAATGCACAATTTGTTGCAAGCACTTGACTATCTGAAATGTTGTTGAACTGTCCAACCCTGTTGATATCTCATCCATAAACAATGTCTTTGTTGGCCCTACTATCATTTCCCCTGTAAACAAGAAGATTACATCTATATGAGCAGACAGACAAACAAGAAATCACACAACTAGCACATGGCCAGTAGATGTCACTGTAGTACAGTAGTAAAGTTATTGGATAATGATATCAGTGATATGAGTTCAAAGCTCGTCAACATCGCTATCCCACGGCTGACCCCACTTTTACTTTGGTTTTTCTTGAAATTTACTCTAAGATTATAATTTGATGAAATCTTAATCCAATGCCTAATCAACCCACTTGTCCTATTCTAATGTCATAATGGGGTCCCAAAACCAAATGACCAAAAATATTCTGCCATCATGCTCCATGATTTTTGATAATGTTTTGAGGACTTTAGTTAAAGTTTCCTTCAAAAAGAAAAAACTTTAGTTAAAGTGGAGCAGCTAGCTATCATGAGTGGTTGTTCTTGTTTTATTGTATTTTTAGTCTCAAGATTTCATTATTATTTTGTTAGTACTCCCATTTAGAATCTCTCCAACTAGACTTCCATTTTACATTTCTTTAATCTTAATTTCTGGAAAATTTCCATAACATTTTTTTTAAGGAAAAAGAAATTATGTCTTTATTTATCATAATAATAGTTCTTTTAAAGGAAAAAAATTTGAGAGTAGGAAGATATTGAACCTGTAGTGACTCGCTTTTTCTGGCCGCCGGATATTCCTCGAATCATTTCGTCTCCGACGATGATATCCCTACACCCTTCTAGCCCCAGTAACTGTAAATTTTAAGCACATTAGAACAATTATAATGTGAATTATTGTCCACTTGCACAATGTAAAATAGTATTTTTGTTTCAGAAAAAATGATACTTTTAGATTGATTCATCTTTACGATAATATCGAATAACACGATAAATTTGTAATATAAAGAATTATAATTGGTGGCTGAGGATGATTTAGTGAGAAAATCAGTTTGTTCACCAACTTTTTATGCTTCAAGACAAGGAGGGTAGGGTCCAAATTTTCCTTTTCAACCAAACCATGGAAAGAGCTTGGAAATTTACAAAGTATGCAAATTCAGAGAAAAATACAACTTAAAGTCTGAAATTGTCAAATCAAAAGTCTGAATGTATTTTTCAAAATAATTAGATAATAAAGTGGAGAGTGATTTAACAAACTTACTTTTAGAGTGTAATCAGTTATAAGACTGCTCTCAGCTCCTTCAACTGCCGTAGCCTAAAAAAAAGCAGTTAATTTAGTTTTCTGCAGTAAATAACTTATTTGAAGGCAGTAAATATCTCTAAACTTGCATTTTTATTACCTTCATGAAGAGATCAACTTCAGCCTCAGGGAATATGCCTGCATCTTTTTCTCGCTTAGCCAACTCGGTTAACAAATCTGTTTATGCGAAATCCGATATGATTAAAACCGAAAATTTAACTAAAATGTAAGACGGAATGAATTTTTTATTAAGAATTTGAATTTAAATTTACCGTATCGTGATCCAACCCCTTGACATCTTGCAGAGAAATCTAGAGTTTCTTTAACAGTCATTATTCCAATATGAACATCATTTTGACTGATATAAGCTGAGGTTTTCTGTGGTACAAATTCCTTGAGTTTATGCCCATTAAAAGTTATCTCTCCTTTTACCTGTTAATTAAAAAACAATCACACTTCAGTAAAAATAACACATTTGACTATTTGAGTCAACAGCTACTGGGTCAATTTAGGTCAATGAGCATGCAACTAGTACTTAGAACCACATACCTTTAGACCAGGATCGAGCTTTCCGGCCAACGCCAGTAACAAAGTCGTTTTACCGGACGACGGAGGACCTAACAAGAGTGTCATCCTTGAAGGTTTTAGAATTCCAGAGGCATCTTTAAGAATAGTGAGCTTGGTTCTTTTAGTGAGACTGATTCCAACTGTATCAAGAACCGATTCACCTATGTTTCTTGCTGTGTTTATTAGTGTTGGAAGTGCTCTACCTCCAACATGGCAATCTGCTTCAATTCTTAAGTGCTCATATCTTACTTCAACTGTTGGTAATTTTATTCCAACCCTGCATTTCCACCAAAAACCAATGAATTCATCAGTTAATCAAATCGCCGAGCTCGTCATTGACTCGGTCTTGTCCGTAATTAGTAAAGAAAATTAAAATTAACACAAGTTGTAAAGTGGCTTCCAGGGTAGAAAACAAAATTTAATTATTGATGCTTAATTTTTGTCAAGGTCACCTAACTTGGAAAATGAAGCAGATAAGAGTTTGATTTTCAGTTCAAAAACAGTCAGTGAAAGCTTGAATATGCAACATAACGTGTTGAACATTGCATAATATGCGATCAAAAATACTAATAATAATTAATTTAGAGGATAATACTAGTGACCTGAGTTCAAGCACCGAATACTTTATCCATTAAAAAAAATTAATGTGTATATTTATGCTAAAAAAAAAATGCAAAAATGACTCTGCATTTCATGAAAATGACTAGCATCTATACGTACTTATTTAAGAATATTAAAACATGTATATTTATGCTAAAAAAAATGCAAAAATGACTGCATTTCATGAAAAAGACACTACACGTACTTATTTAACAATAACAACAACAACAACAAAAAAAAAAAAAAAAAGACATACACCAACTCCAACCATTACAAGAAAAACACAAGAAGATGATGATAATGTGCCAGAATAAAATAACAAAAGATGATTATCATAAAGTAACCCTAAAATGATACAAAGAAACTTCTTAATTAGTCAATGAATTTTCATGAAACCATGTCCAAAAATATATACTTTGATCGGTTCAACACGTTTTCTAACATGTTTGGCAATAATCATATCACCAATTGCAGATTTTTTCACTATAGTTAGAAATGTTTAATTTACGTAATATAAATTTAATTTAATTTAGCAAAAATTATTTGTTTGAATGCATTTTGCCAAAGAAATTCCAACGAGAAATTGGAAAGATGGACTAATTCTCTGTGATTTACAAATGAAATGATCAAAGGCACTTACTTGTCGATACGATTTCGGAATTTCTTCAAGAACTTTTCATTATCTTCTTCAGCAACTTTAAAAATCCTTTCAATAAAAGCTAATCTTTCATTAACATCCAAATTACGAACATCCACTTCTTTATTAACAACCTGCTGCCGATTATTCTGATTCTGATTCTGATGTTGATGTTGTTCATTATCGACATACGATTGTAAAATACTAGTTCTCAATCGATCATAAGTCGGCAATTTCTCTAAAGCTGCCCATCTTAACGCTTCTTCATCATCATTTACATGTCTATTTGACATTGACGATCTTGAAAACACATCTTCCATTCCCCAATTCGTTCTACTCATACTCCTACTTATACTTCTCCCTAATCCCTCCATCTTTATTTCTCCAAAATCAAATTAATGCAGAATTAATGATCTCTGAAAATGTACTTTGTTTGGGTTGTTGAGAGCTCAGAATCAAGAAACCCAGTCTTTATAAAACATAAATGTTTTTAGGTAATGAGTTGAATCTAGAGAGTTGTTGAAGAAGGCTGAGAAGGTAAGCAAACTCAATTTAAGTTTTTGTTGTTCAGAGCTTGATGCTGTTTTTAAGAAATAGCTCTCATTCTTGCTTTGGGTTTCTCTTTTTGCTTTAAATAGGGGGTGTGGAAATGGGATTGTGGAAGGGATATGTTGGGGAAGATGTGTGAAAGGAGAGAAATAATAAGTAGGGGAATATGTAAGGAGATGAAAGGGAAAGTGGTCTTCACAAGTTGGTGGTGGTGGTGAAAAAAATATTTTTGTTTTATGGGCCGACACCATTGACCAGTGCACCCAAAATGGTGGCTAAGTCCAGAACAAAACTAAACGTGCCTAAATCTTTCTATTTCCTCGAAGAGGCAGTGTATTTGTGTGCTTCTAGCAATAGGCCATAGTGCTCAAGTGACGACACACTACTCCCCTGCAATCCTATTGAACTGTTATTTTTTAAAGAAAAATCACGGGGAAAATGGGAAATTTAAGTTTAAAAATGGTCACTAGGAGTGACAAAAAAACAAAATACAAGTGTATGGAATAAATTATCAAGGGTAATCGTCATATGCCAAGGGATATTTCCCGTATAAAACTAGATGGCTGCTAGAGCCGCGGGAGACTAACGAATCTGACTACTCAGTAAATAAACTAGAAGACGAGGAAGAAATAAAGGAAAATGCTTTGAAATCAGAAGAGACTTGGTCAAATTGAAATGACGTTGTAATAAATTAGGGTGAAATTGAAGCTCTACTGAAAGTGCCTAGTAAAGTATTTGGATTTCCCAATTCCGATAAATAAGTGACTAAATATTAGTTGGTTATATTATCGCTAGTGTAGATGGTGGATTTTCGACAAGGGCTAAAATCGTAAACCCATAATTGTACATGCCACTGATCCAACAATCAGATGAGTATCGAGGCTCATGTCTTTTATCGAAAGCGTGAAAGCTCGTGCCACGAGAATCTCTGGCTGAGAATACTGTCTCTCAGTGTATATGTAGATGTGTAGTCTCTCAGCTGAGGCAACGACATATCTCATGAATACTGAGCAATTTCAGTGATCACGTTTATATATAATTGCAAGATTAGACGGCTCCTAGACAGCTTGCCTGCTAGTATAGAGCAATAACGTTTTCAGAATGTAACAATGTTTTCCCTGACTATATAAAAGAAATGTGACGCTTCAACAAGATCATATCACTCGACTCCTGAATAATTAATGCTCCTAGACGATCGTACTAGTATAGAGCCATCAATTAATTATTCTTAAATCATTAGATTCACTAATCAATCCTGGAAAATATTCAATGTTTTTCATAATATTTCGTTACTTCAATTTATGGTTCTTCCCAGCAGAATTCCATGGATTAGTAATAAATATTCAACACACAGGCATCTGAGCACTATCGAATAAGCCCCGACCAAAATGGTGCAAGTGTATTCGACAATAATGAGCACCTGAACACACGAATGAGTATTTCAAAATACGACGAAACGATGAACCTATGCAAAATAGGAAAGAAAATAATAAAAAAAATAAAATATTAACCAAGGCGCTGGGGGACTGGACCCACCGGCCGGCCAGTCGTGTCGTGGCCAGTCCCACGCCCAGTTTCATATTTTATCAATTTTTTGTTATTCTCCTTGATCTCATGAAAATCCTTTCATTTGAACAAATATCCTTCGTTTTAAGGAAATTTCTCAGTTTCATGGTGTTTCCTTCGCATCAAGGAAATAATATAAAATTGGGAAAAGTGTCATGGGAAGGTGTTTACTAGCCAACCGGCTATGCCTTGATCCTGGTCGGTCCCACCACACCTCATGATTCCTCATTATTTTATTATTATTTCCCTAATCTCATGAAAACTCCTTGATTTCATGATATTTCCTTTAAATCATGAAAAATAATATAAAATTAGGGAAACTCGTGGGACCGGGCCCTAGCCGGCCGGTCATGCCCTAGCCGTCCCCACATGCCCTTATTTTATTATTATTTATGTTTCATTGATCCCATGGAATTCCTTGATTTCATGATATTTCCTTCAAATTATGAAAATTCCTTCAAATCATGGAAATAATACATAAAATTAGGGAAAACTCACGGGACCGGGCCCTAGCCGGCCGACCATGCCCAAGCCGATTCCACACGCCCTTATTTTATTATTATTTTTTCCTTCATCTCATGGAAACTCCTTGATTTCAACAAAACTCCTTAGTTTCAACAAACTCCTTGATTTTATGATATTTCCATAATATCATGAAAAAATATAACAAAAATTAAGGAAATGCTATGGGACCGGACCCATTGGCCGGACGGCCATGCCTTGGCCATAGCCGGTCCCACACTTCATGATTCCTTCATTTTATTATTATTTTCCTTCATCTCATGAAGTTTCCTCAGTTTCAGCAAAAATCCCTGATTTCTTCATATTTTCCCAAATGATTGCTCAAACGCACATCAGAAAACATCAAAATTCTCAGGTCTGAGATGCGAATACTTTGATGACATGAGCATATTACCTTGACCGACCAGGGTTGGCTCTTTGGCTTGCAAGAGGCCAGTCCCTCATATTTTCATCATTTGACCTAATTTGTTCATATTAGGTTCAAACTCTTCCGAACAATTTTGGAATTTCATGAGACGATCGTCATTCGATCCCGTGATCACCCAGGACCGGTTTCATGACCCCTTGGTCGGTCCCTCATCTCTTCATAATTAATTAGGTTTTATCACCTAAGGCTCAGACGAGCATTATTTTAATAAATGATTAAACCAGCATTTAATCATTCTTTCATCAACAAATTAACAAGTCTTCAATAGACCTTGGTATTTGCTCACTTGAGCATCTGGGTGCTACATGGTCGACCCATGATCCCATATAGCCGGTCCCTACTTCACTCCGTGGTTAATTTTCAATAAACCATCAATTGATCGAATTAGGGTTTTGAGCCCAAGGTTCATAATTCCAGATTCAAACGCTAATAATTTTACGATGATCTCATGGTCAACATTTTATTAATTATACTTGGTTCAGTTGACACTATTTAAATTAATATTTTATTTGGTCATGCTACCAATAATTCATCAAACGAGCAATATTTGCTCAGACGAGCAATATTTGCTCAAACCAAGGAACATTGGTTCAACCATCAATATTCAACAGTTCATCGAATGAGCAATATTTGCTCACGTTAACTATGTTTATTCATACATCATACCTCTGTCTCAACAGACATGTTCAAATTCATGAGTCTCAGAACATTTTAAAATCGTGTTCGACTCAACAATACAAGGACTCATCGTCCCATGAAGTCATGAAGTCAGCAACTGACTAACTAAATCACGAGACATGAATTGTCACATGAGGGATATTAACTAGGGTTTTGTTCTGGCGGTCTACGACATGTGTGTTCATACACACGATGAGAATGTGAGCAAGTCGTGCAATCAGTTGAAGGAGTTAACAAAGTAGTGGGTGGAAAATCGACCAAGTCTCCGCACGTTGAGCAACTGGTTTTAACACGATTTCCACTTCTCCACTCTTTGATTCCATCAACTGTCACACTTCATGGGATCATGGTGTTTACAATTCTAGCAATATAAATAAGTCTATGAATGATGATTGAAAACAAGACAATCTCACGTCAAACAGACAACACGAGATTAACAACTCAACGTCTGAGAAATTACTCTCAACAGAGCAAATTCAATCGTTCAAAACTTATCTTATTTCAGAATACACAACACACCTACAATCTTCGATCACCATTGATCTCACACATTTCTCAGCTTCCCTCCTACAGATCGACCCATCCTCTCTTGTGACCGAATTTACTCGGGAACGGCCATTGTCTTGGTTTAGGCCGGAGTACTACAGATTGATCTCTCGAATTCAAATCACTCCCTTCTTGCAGTGCATCTGTGTGAGGTTTAACAGTTCGCTCGGTTCAAGGAGTCTCCTCCGCACGGTCGTCTCCTCAATTCCGTAAAAACCAGCAACTCGTTTGCCCCATCTACATCTAGTAATAAAAAAAAATAACTGGAAAGAGCAAAATGTATTAAAGAAAATGGCCATTCAAGTGATAAAAGTACAACGGTTCAAAGAAGAGAAAACAACTAAAACTGTCAAGGACAGTTTATAAAAGCATCCCAATTTCAGATTAAAGTTGGAAGAGGGAAACCATCAAATGTCTTGGTATGAATCAACCAATTGAACATAGTGCACTTAACTGCAATGATAAGTTTATTATTGTTCTTACATATTTATTCTTGAAGCACCTGTTATTTCGTTCTTGTCAATGAATCCACCAAATTGCAAGAGGTAAGAGAATCCATATCTTATGTTTTCTTGACTTAGGTTTCGCAACTCTACGATTCCAGAATGTTCCCTTAACAGATTCTGGAAAACTCATTTTAAACCTGCGATGTCAAAAAGGTAGTTCCATACCTTGCTAGTAAACTTGCAATGAAGCGAGTTTGTTTCCAATTCATAAGCAAAAAAAGAAGGGGAAAAAAAAAATACAAAGAGCAAATTGCAATTTCCCGGCTCTATAGAGAAAATCTCTTGTTGGCACACCTTTATAGCACAAGGTCCAAACCAGAAAGGACACCTTCAAGGGGATATGTGCACTCCATACTTTTTTATAGGGAAACACAATAAGTCCACAGCTACCGTAAAATAAAGTTATTAGGTCAGACTCCAAAGAAGTGATAAATGATTTCATGAAAGGAGACATTCCATGGTTTTGTAATGTCTAGATGGTTGAAAGCTTGTTCTTATCTGTTTCATATTCAATGTGATAATTGTTATAGGGAGATTAGTTCTTCAATTGATAATTTGGCAAAGAAGGGTGCAAACTTCGGAGCAAGGGAAAGAAATCAACATGCAGGAACACTTGCTTTGTAAATCCTAATTGAAATGCCTGATGTAGAGTATCTCTTATTGAGTTATTGTTTTTGTTTTTTTGATTCTTCTATGTAAGTTTTAGCCTGACTTGTGGGCCTTAACTTTTTTCTTGTAATCTGCTTTAGTTTCTTATTTTTGTAAATTCAATGTGATTCGGAAAAAAAAATAATACAAATATGTTGTCTTTTCTCTTTACCCAATATGGAGCAAAAATTACCTCATCCGCAATCATGTTGTCCGAGGTAACTCACGCGTTGATCAGCTTTTGAGGCATATCCTTCTCCTGACAACCACTAAATTTGTACTTGCGTCCTATTGGTTTGTCATTCGGCAAATCATCCTTGACTTCGATGTTGAAATTGGCTTTCACCAAGGAAGTGAAGTGCTCATATATCCAAATATATGCCAACATAATGTATGGTAAGAATCCATCGCACAAAGTACTAACTACACAATTCAATGAATATAAATAATAAAGTTAATTAATTTACCTGAAATAGACTTAGATTCCATTGACTTGCTTAATGAGTTCCCATGGAGCCTTCGTAAGCTTTCCATTCAAGTTTCCAACCACCGCAGTAGCCCATGAATACTTATGCACCTCATTTAGGAAATGCAATAGTTGGAGATGAAGAATAAGAAACCAAATAAGCATATTGATTGTCACATCCCACCGCGTACCCGTTTGCAAACTTAGTGGTTAATGTTCTAAAATCGGTTAAATATGTTTCCATACTCATGAACAAATACATTAATAAATTAAGGAATGTAATCTTTGCAAACCGTGGCTTAATGTTCATGAATTGATTTTGGTATAAGTACTTTGTACGATTACGAATCAATCCGATTTTGCTTCAATTGGTTCTTATATACTTCTATGAGATATATACGATTGAACAACTCTTTGAGTAACACAATTAGATTCATTTGATTATCATTCATGTTTGATTGATCATCATATTTGATCTAGAAGTGTTAGATGAATGCGGTAAAGACAAAAGTGTTTATATGGCTAACTTCGTTTAACTATTGTTGAGCCAACTTAATATACACGTTTAGATACGGTTACCCATATCTAAATGAAGGTATATTTCATTTGTGTGTAACAAGCTAAGACCATCTAACGGTAATATTTCTTTGGTTTTAAGTAAACTTAGCTTGAATCTTAAATCATGTTTTCATCTAACGGTGAATATTGATTGCTTTGTTTCTAAGATATCAAACCCTGATTTGAAGACTATATAAAGGAGAACTCTAGTAACTGGAAAACCTAATCCCGACACTTTCCTGTATCCTAGTGTTGATGGTGGATTTTCGTTTAAGGCTAAAATTATAAAAGCCAAAATTATGCGCTGACATCCTGCAAAGGATAAAGCCACTGATAAGTGATGAATACTTCTCCACTTTATTAATTCACCTAGAATAGAGCATGTGGCAACAATCCTAGTATTCTGTGAATCAAATACACAAAATTCATCCAGGTTGGAGCATGTAGCAACAATCCCATATACCCTATGAATTTATAGCATTATCAATTAATGCATGACCAGCCTTGTATTTCATATGTTGTTCCCGCTGAACTCTCATTATTGGTGCGGCATGACGACTGAGTGTTGCTCTCAGCAGAGTAACACGAATCTCCAAGTGTCACTAATGAGACATGCACAAAATACCCGTACAGGCTACAACTCTCGGTGTGTTATACTAGCCCGATTGAGCATACAACTCTCGGTGTGTTATACTAGCCCGATCGAGCATCTGGACTGTCCATGTCAGTCTCAGAAATAATCACGACCACGCAAGTTAGCCGCATGATTTAACCAGCCTAGACGATCCTCATCAAGAGCAGGCTACCACCTTAATGACCACCAGCGGGCCCGTTTATGCCCTGGTCGGTCGAATGCATACCACGCCTCCCAAACGACCACCGAACACCAGCCTAGAGTAGGATGGTTGGACTGGTGTGGAGCAGCTTGGAAAACATGTACGCACAAGACTGCCAATGACGATATCAAACAGATCGCGTCCGTCCAACTTAGCCGACATAGTTGGACGGCATAGATCGTCCCATGGCCGGTTGGACAAGCGTTGTCCTGCACACCGGCGGATCCCCTTCACGCCTGCATGATCGATACTCCTCTTACCTAGCCACAAAACCACGTACGGTTGCCCGAAGTTGGGCCGGCGTGAGGTTTAAAAGGTCGCAGGAAATTCCACTAAGTGTCTTAAATTGATCACGACCATCCAACTTCACCGGCATGGTTGGATGGCTTAGATCAAGCCTGGGTTGGTCGGATATATACCACCACACTCACCGCCGGCCCAAAAAGGGTCCCACACGGTCGACCTCCCCAAAGGAGGAGCATAACCTGCCAAACCGTTAGGCTGAAGTCGTGTACACACGACCGATCCAAAACCCTAATTAGGGTTTGCGGCATATTACATGTATCGCTAATCGATCACGAGCGTCCATCTTCGCAAGCATAGATGGAAGGTGTAGATGTGGACTTAACAGGTCCTGAGTATGTCAACACGATCACCTTGGGCCCGTATACACGCCTGACCAATCGACCAAGACCGATCATGGCTAGAAGCCTAGATTCGTGCGCCCAAACTAGGCATGGACGCGCGGTCCCCGATTCCTTTGCGGCAACGGATTTCTGCCGCAAACCGATCTCAACCACTCAACTTTTCCATACAAATTGAGTGGCCTAGATTATATCTTCATGGGGTAATGAGGTATGGACGTGTACACCGCAAGTCATGCTACACGCATGCCCGATCGGTCCCGCCTAATACACCTCCCATGCTTGGTTTCGACCAAGATGAAGAGTGATGCTTGCGCACCTCTTCAAGACCCTAAACTCTATCAACGGTTGCGATGAGTGTCATAAAATTATCTCATCCGTCCAACTCCACCTCGCCTTGGTTGAACAGCCTACGGCTAGGAGTCAAGCGACCAATGAAGCATTCCCATGATCACCGTCCGCCACTCTTCCATATAGAGTGATCAGTCAAAGCATGGCTCGCCCATGCAGCCTCCAAACGATCACTCGAAGATGGTTGGATATGATGCTATTTCAAGACGTTTGATCATGATTTACTCCATTAAGCCTTAAAATAGCAATGCTTCATGCGTGCTGAATATATTCGATGCATTACATGCATAGAATACACACGATATTTTATAAGTATCGACTTCCCAAATAACTTAGTCATTTAACCTAGCATTACATGCTACTTCCTTTGGGTCCCACGATCCACACGATCGAGACATCAATCATGTCACAAACTGGGGTATACTAACTGGGTTATTGGTCTGGCGGTTTACAGCGTGCAGCGCACAACGCGCCATCAAAAGAACGTGTCAGGAAGTCATGGACGGTTAGTGATGACGTGAGAAGTGGGCAAGACTGGTCGTGTGACACTAACACACAACTCCAATAATCCATCACTCCACTTCCCCCACTTCCCATGAGAGACGTGGGTTAGGCTTAATGACTTGTATAAATAGGTTCTTCTCCCTATTTCCAAAGACAGGACAAGACAGAAAACCAAGTGTTGATACAACCGTATTCAAACACCAGAAAACCAAGTGTTGATACAATCGTATTCAAACACCAGAACTGATAGCTTACATCCTGCAAGCCAGTTCAGCTTTCTGATACAAGTCATAAAACAGCCAACACCTCAACAATCTCAACACCTTCTTCGCTTCCTCCCTAAGATCAACCCCATCTCCTTCACTTTGTGACCGAAGCAAGTCTGGAACGACCATTTCTTGGTTTAGGCCGAGTTGTATGCATTGATTTCTTGAATCACAAGCACTCTCGTGCGGTGCATTTGTTTAGGGTTTAGATTCATTTCTCATCCACACACCCCAAATTACCAAAACCGGCAGAAATAGTTTTAACCCATAAACAATTGGCGACCACAGTGGGAGATTAATCTCTTGGTTGCAAAATAGAATTCTCAATATTCATTCCAACCTTCTCGATTTTGGGGATAAATCTTGGTTTTGATTCAATCATTAACCTATTCATTTTCGGTTTTCATCTCGGTTTTCATCTCGGTTTTCATCTCACGATGTATCTTCACCCGCTAGATTCTTCGGAAATCCTAAATGATTCGAGATGTCATGGGAAGTGTGGCTAGAATGCTGGAGGATGTCCTGGAAAATCAAGCTGGTATCGCTAGAAGGCAGAGCGAAACCTTCCGCCTTTTGAATGATATAGCAGCTCAATTACAAGAAGGATCGGCAGGCACTTACCCAGACAATGCAAGAAATGTTGAATCCTTATCTAAAAGTCACGCCTTTACCAGTGGAGATGCAGGAGAGAGTAACCACATGGGACTCAAGAAAGACGAACAACATGATCCAGCTGGCGCGACAGAGACTCGAGACAACTCCATAGAAGAAAAGACTCGTCCGGGATGCCACCACGTCTTCCGGATAAAGAAAAGGAGCATGCAGCTTACGGAGCCTTGCTGGAAGATTTGTATCTCAAGACTCTTGCCGAAGCTCATAAGAATGCCCAGTCCACAACGACCTTTCAGCCAAATGAAGAAATGCTCGAGGAGGGAGAGATCAATCAAGGAACACGTGAGTACAGAAGATGTGAGTGTTCAATTCATTCGCCCAGCAGTGACATTACGACGCCTTCCGCATTCCGTCACCCAGTCAAGCGATCCGCAGATATGATGACACACACTGGCCTTCCAACTCCGTCTCCGAAGCGTGCTTCACATCAAAGCCACATAGAGACGTCACGACGTCCACTAGCGAAAGAACGGCTAGATTCAAGGTATCTGCACTTCCCTTTCCCAATGAAAAAGATTTTGGAGATGCTGGAGGCATGGGTATGAAATGGAGAGGTGGAGCTACCTCCTGTATGGCATCCACCGACCGATCAAGAAATAATGGACCCGAGATATTGTCATTATCACCGGTTCCTTCACCACCCTACCAGTGAATGCAACGCCTTGAAGCACATTGTTTGGAAGAAGCTTAATTCAGAAGAGTAGCTTTCCCTCTCTGAAAATTAGTGCAGACGATTTCCTTGGAGAGGTTGCTCGGGAAGATTCAGTTTCATGCAAATGAGGCTCCAAAGAGCAAGTAAGTTCTATCAAACAATTTTATGAGAAATATAGTTTTAGAATTTAATGGGGACTTGACATCCCACACCAGGGAAAGAGATTCAATGATCAAACATCATGTTTGTTTCCTTTTCACACGATATTTATAATTTCATGTGACGTGTATAATCATTCGTAACCAAGATGCAAATTCTATTTAGAATAATCCCTTTCAGAAAATCAATTGTTCACAAAACTATCTCAAAATGTAAACCAGTTCAAAATTCAACTACCTATTAGTTCAAAACCTGATCAAATTGTAAAAGAAAATCCTCGCAATCACTCAAAAGCATCTAAAGAAAGAACACAAGTAGGCGGCAAAAATCCTTCAAGGAAAGCCCTTCAGCAGCAACTCGTCCTTCTGAGAAAGAGCGGCTTTCATTCTTTGGAGCGCGGACTGTTTCAGATTCAACTCCTTAGACAACTTTTCAACCTCTTCTTCCTGGTGAGCAATACAGTCTGCGGAAGGAACCTCATCTTGCAATTTCTGAAGCTCCTGGATCTCAGAGAACCCTTTGAAGAACCAAGGAGCGTTAAAGTCATACTGCACAAACACGTCTCGGTGGCACTTCCAGTCTTCAATCATCTCCTCAGAAACGGTTCGACCAGTCGTGACACTCATCCCATGGATAGAGAATAAAGCTTCTTGGACGCGTTTGACCAATGCAAGGCGACTTTTGAGCTTCGTAGTGGTAGCAATGTGGCCGTGCTTCTTCCATATCACCGTGTATAACTCCTCGAACTGAGCCCAAGACACTGAATCCCCCATCCAACACATGACCTCGCATAAGGGGAATCGAAGGGAGGATTGAAGATAGCGCCAGGAACAACAGATTACCTTACCATTAATTCATCGGGAGGCCTTTCAGAAGAAGTCACCACAACTACTTTATCAGTTGGAACCTGCTCAGGAAGATCTTTAAGGGGAGCCGCCTCAACAATAGCAGATGTTGCCTCTCCTGCATTCCTCCTCATGTCTACCTCACTCTGAATGCTGATTTCCGTCACGACCTCGTCTACAAGCCCACTAAGGTTACCACTAGGGGAGGCACTCCTTCCGGTCAAGATTGTACCATCTTTGTCCTGAAGAGGATCACCAGACTTCTCCGTATGAAGATCAATATCTCCAGACCTCTCGTTATGACTACGAGCCAGTCTTGCAAAAGCATTTTCTTTCGAGATGCCCTGATCGCCAACAAAAGACTACCTTTAGTGAAAGTTGCTCAGGAAGAACGAAACCAAGGGATCAAACATAAAGAAATTTAAATACCTTCATATTGGAGGAATTGAGGATCACCGAACCACATGCCTGCTTCTTAGATCTCACTCCTGCTTGGGGGCTGCAGTCGTCAGCTCTGGTTCGTTTACCTGGGAGTGGTTTCTACCGAGAATGCTCCTTCAAAACGTCAGAAGATGGTTCTCCGCGGGAATCTGTCACAACCTCCTCCGAGAATTTCTGAAAGGTTAACAATTGCTCCCTCCAAAATTCTTATACCTGCTAGTTACCGTCGTATTTCTTCCGATAGGAAGGAAAGGAAGGCTTTGCACTGCCGAAAACGTGTCAGCATTAAGAATATCCGGGAAAAGTTCTTTTGGAGCCTTCAAAGGACGAAGAAATGGAACACCCTGGTCAAATCCCATTTGCCGAGCAGCCCTGTCAATATTGTACGGAGTCATAGTAAATTCTTCATCAAATAAAGACGGGACATATCCTGAGTGCAAACTTCGCAAGTAAATAAGTTCTCCAAGACTTGCGGTTCCTGCATCAGTACGCAACACGACATCAGGAACAATAGCAAAAGTATTTGGCTGAACAATGGAAGGATGGATCGGCCCCCATGGACGAAAATATATGGAGGACACATTGTCAAAGACATCCACAAGCTTCATACCGGTTTTTGGACGTCTCTTCTGCCAACGAAGTATTCTCGAACCACCATACAAACTGCTGAGTGAAGTTGCAGGAACAGGAGAATAGCTTTTGAAATGTTCCCACAAAAATGCCTGAAGGAAAGCAATGTGGATATGCGACTCCACCTTCTTGTACCCATTGGAAGCATGCATGTCCATCGCTAAGGCGTCCAGATGAGAATACAGTGATCCAAGAAACAAGGCACCTAGGGGAAGGACCTCACCTTTTGCCAGCCTTATATCAAACATAACAAGGTCACCTCTTATGGTCTTCCTTCCAGAACCATCATCAAATATGTCTCTGGATAGCCACAAAGACAGAAATCACGCTGAGCTCGTCTTCCAACTCCTGATCTGGCTTCGGGTCTGCAGGAGACCACTGCGACACCCACCAAGTGTAAAAACCTTTCGTATCTTTCTTCTCCTTCTCCAGGTCTTCAAATTCTCCCGCCTTTCGAAGTATGGCATTATAATCGCGACGTTCTGCATCAGAAAGTTTATAAAAGAAGCTTCCAGCGACAGGAAGGTTCATCAATGCAGTCACGCTTTCCAGAGTAATGATCATCTCTCCCCATCTACATATGGATGTATGAGTAGATGGACGCCACCGAGAAATGAAAGTGATCAAGCCTGCCGCATCTTTCTTAACTTGAAGAGCGGCGGATGCCATGACCGCATCAAGGATTTGCGCTTTGATCAAATTAACCTTAATACTCTTATTATTCAACATGCGTCTCATCCATCCTTCATAAGGACCCAACGGGGTATGACAAATCTTGAAGTCAATAGGTGAAGGTGGATACTTATTTCTCCAAGATGAATCTCATCACAAGTCTTTGAAGAAGAGGATGGATCAGCTTCCATATTTTCTGAACCAGAGAGCAAGACTATCTTGTGAGAAGGATGCTTTCTAATGTTAGGAAAAGGCACGGTGAACAATTCATCATCTATGTTCGGCATATCTTTGAAGCTGTCAACACTCCCTGACTTGGCATCAGCATTATTCCCGTAAGACATCTTAGCAGAGCCTTTTTGTTCATTCTACAATAAAGAAGAAGCAGGGGAGTCGATGTACAACTATTCAATCTCGCGACACTTCTTAACCCTCGCCAGGTTCCATGTCTTTCAGTTGTTTTGTGTGTCGTTTCTCATCGCGTCGTTTATTTTAGTTTCCTGCGACTCCCTCGCGGTACCGTCGTTTATTGATCCCGCGAGCCCTATGCGTTGCGATATTATGATCCTACATCTTGCCTCTTTTTCCTTGAATATTGCTTGAAGAGCGATCTTGAAGGAAAAATCCGTTGTTGTAGTAATCTTTGATCTTTGTTGATGAAGGAACGAGCAGAAGAATACTGTACTTGAAAAGTACGTACTTGCCTCTATTCTTTTGCGAAGTTCCGGAGCTTCTTTGAGATATATATGAAGTATCGTCTCTTATCTCTCCTCATATTTCTCCTGCGAGGGGAAGAGTATCATGAGATTTTTACAATATTGTTACCGCGACTTCTTATCTTTAGAATCTTCAGTTTTATACTTTTACACGGATTTTGATTATTAATGTCTTCTCTTGACACGTCTCTTTCAACCACTTTTTCTTGACCGTTCATGTCTCTTCGCATTAAATGACCTCGTTTTTCTCGAAGCTCTTTTCCCCTATATATAGTTTTCTTTTCCCCTCCTTTTCATCTTTTAGTTTGTCTCTGCAATTTTTCTTTGATTCTCTCCTTCCGCAATTTGCGCTCCTGCTACTGCAAAGCTTTTCTTCATCCTTTCTAGCGCTGTTTTTAATCTCCAATCTTCCATCCATTCCCATACTGATAAATGGCTTCCATCAGTCGTGCATACAAAACTTCTTTTGAAGAAGTTCAACAGAAGTTGCTCGAGAAGGGTTTTACTCTGTCAACCATTCCTGATCAAGAACCCTCATCTATTCTTTCTGTAAATCTTTTCTCTGATCATCAATGTGATGATCAAAAGATTATAGTCTCGCTCGGTCAGCTTCTCGCGGACTTCCTATTCCCTTGCACAATCTGAGTTGCCTTTATTTTATGAAATTTTGGCCCATGAAAAATTCTCTCGGGCTGTTTATCAATTAAGTGGCGATTGTATTCGCCTGATGCTTGAGTTCGCGAACCGCGGTGCGGGCAAAGGATCTTTATATTCTAATGCGTCGAAATCCCAAATTCGCAAACTTGGAAATAGCTGTTGAGAAATACACTGTGGAAAACTTTTTTGAAAATTACTCAGTGATAACTATGGTGAATGCGAAATCTCGCTGGGGCGTTCGCCTAAAGAAAAAGGATAATGTCTCTGAAGATAAATTACTCATGCAAGACATTGATTGGCACCCAGGCAATAATACCTCTCCTCGTCATTCCAAAGATGAGAAATGGTGGGTCGTACCCTTGATCTTAAATGGTCCTTACATCGCGGGCTCGCATATTCTTCCTGCGAATCTCGCAGGATATCATCCATGGGAATTCAAATGGCCTGAGAAGAAGAAAGAGGTATGTCTCCGACTTCAAATCTTGCTTTCGCAACTTTCTTTCTATAATTGCTAAGTTTGTGAAATCTTTCAGATAGCCAGGTTGAGAAGAAGCTACAAAAAGGATCCGTCGGAGGATACTTTGACATTGCTTCGATCGCTTACGAGTGAAGTAAGAATCACTTCCTTTCTTCTTATTTAAAACAATATTGTTGCCTCTGTTTCTTATCTTGACGCGTATCACGAAGGTTGGAGTTGAAGAAACTATTCTTTGCGAAGACTAAAAGTAAGGGTAAAACTGTCGCTCGCAAGGGTAAATCCTCTGCCCCCTTAACTAAGAAGCGAAAGGTCCAATCCTCTTCTCGCCTTAGCTCAAGCTCTGAATCTTCTGACGAGGATAACCATGAATCGAATCCTTCTCTCGCCAAGAAGATTCCATCGACCGATTCTTCCATGGATCGAGTTATCCGGCATTTTCTCGATCGTTTCCAAGGAATGGGAGATGCTCCCCTAGCTTCTCTTTGCGGGGCTCTCGCAAACGTGTGTAATCTTTGCTTTCTTGGAAGGCAATAATTCATTCAATGGAGTCTCTAGAGTTGTGTCTCTGACCTTTTGAATGCACTTGGGTCTCGGTATGTGTACAGTCATACTTCCCCTTAACTTTAAATTGTTTAAGTATATATATATGTTTTAATGATTTTTCTATCTTCTTTTATAGGTTGGAAGATCTTCCTTTGTAGTTGCCTCGACCTTGAGAGAAGACGCAACAATCTTGAAAAGAAGAATTTGCAATTGAGCAAGAAGATTCAAGAATTAGAGACCGAAGGCTGCGTCATCTCGCGATAAAGACGAGAGAATTCAAAAGTTAAACACCGAACTTGACTCCCAAAAGGATAAGGTGTCCACTCTTCAAAATGCCAATCAGCAACTTTATGGTATAAAATTTTACCTCCTTTTACTATTTTTATTTTAATGGTCGCCTATTGCTACCTAACTTATTACTTTCGCGAGATGTATATAATCTCTCCGATGAGGCTATTCTTCTCCATACATTTCCCGATCCTATGGATAATAACCTTCTTCTCGCTCACCTCAACAACTCTTTAAGTAGTTCATCAAACAAAATTAACTCCTTTCATTAAATGAACTTGGACCAAATATCGTCTTTTAGAAATTGAACATAGATCTGGTTTAAGTGCCGCCAACCAATTTAAACGAATGTTTCTCGAGTCCAATAAAGAAATCAAAATTTTGAGGAAGAAAATTAGTGACCATATAGATGATAAAGATCGCATTGCTAACAATGGTGCACAGGCATTAACAACATTTCAAAAATCTCTCCTTGAATTACAAATTGAGCGGGATGAATTGCTTCGCCAGAATTCCTTGCTTAGTGAGCGAGAAGATCAAATTCGTTCCCTCCTTGTTATAAATAGTGACGATGAATTCGCACTGGGCTGCGAAAGTTTTAGATAATGCCGAGAAATAATCTAGGTGTTGATGTTAGTCTTCACGAGCATACTTCCTTGGTTAAAGATATGATATCGATAGAGAAGGTTATTTATTACACCTTACTACTTCTTATTTCTGTAGTATTGCTTGTAAATTATTAACTTGTTGTTACTTATTTGCAGAATCTGAGAAGAGGCTTCAGGTTAGAATTAAAGAGCTTGAATCTGAAAAGAACAACTCGAATTTTCCACGAGAATTGAAGAACTCGAAACCGAAAAAAGAACATTTCGCAAAAAATCTCTCCCTTCGCGAGAATAGATATTCCAAGTTGAAGAAACAATTTCTAACGACAATGGAGAATTTTAGCAATGATGTTTTATTCGTTTTCGCAATGGAGGCATGGAGTATGTTTGTAAGGATCAAAATATCCCTCTGCATTCATATCCTTTCTCCTTGAAAAGGTTCTGAGAATCTTTTTGTCTCGGACGTTTCGATAGCGAGGCTGGCGAAGAAGAAAATTCAGCGATGAGAATAATCGACAAGAATCGGATGAAGAAGAAGAATCACCAAAGAGATAACTCTTTTTGTTTTCTTTTTACGCTTGTAATATCTGTACATTTGTCCCCTTTTTTAGTGTATTTCTTGGATTTTTCCCCTCTCGAATTCAATCTTCACTTCCCCTTTTTTGGTAGTTCTTCCTTGTAATATAATTGGCTAACATTATTGATGTATAACTCTTACATCAGAAGATGAATAACAATATTTCATCTTTTCCATTCCCATACTTGCCTCTGTTATTGATCTTCAGATGGAAGATTTTAGTTGTCATCATGTATGTTGTTGAATAATTTTTTTTATTGTTTCTGAAATATATCGTTGCGACAAGGTCGCAAGCCGCCTTTACACTTTCATGCAATGGCCCATTGACCTTGCCTTATCATTTTTGTGTGGTCTTCCAAGTCAGACCTCCCTAATTAGAGGTCTTCCCCTGCCACCTTTCATTGCGGCAAAATCTCAGGACGTCTTTACACTTGCATGTAAGGACCCATTGATCTTGCCTTATCATTTTCCAAGTATTTTTGCCTCTGCAGGATATTTTAGTTGCGACAATATGACAGGCCTATATATCCTTGCGAACACATAGCCCCATGACATTGCTTAGTCGAGCGACGAAATCGCAGACGTCCGTACACTTTCATGTAAAGACCCATTGATCTCGCCTTACCCTCGCGTTAGTATTATTGCCTCTGCAGGATCATTGCACAAATATGACGAGCCTAAATTCTCTTGCGAGAACAGAGCCTCATGACATTTGCGTCTGTTTTGACACCCCCTAATGGAGAGCGTCGCCCTTATCATCTCCCCGGTTGCCCCTTCAAGGAGGCGAAACATCGGCCATACAAGACTAGCTCCTCCCATCCGGTCTTAACAACAACCGTTGTTTTCGCAGCCTCTTATCCCTTATACCTATATGGTTTATGGTTACAAGACCGCACCCTAAGTGGAGTTTTCTTCGGGCGAGTGCAACGCATGCCAAGACTTGCCAAGAATGGCCAGGGTAGGTTCATCCATCCGGGCACTCGCTCAACCGTGTACCCGGCGCCTTGAGCATACACGACTCCTAAGAAGAGACCCTCGGTCGCCCAACCGGGTATAACCTACATATATAGTTGGGAATCCAAGGTACCTCTTAGGATAGGCTTTCATGGGCCCCAAATTTCCATGACTCGGGCTTCGGGAGCGGTGTAACCTTCCCGAGCCATGTCGAGAGATACCCCCATTATGACGCACTTTAGGTCTTACATTTGCCTCTTACGAAATGTTATTCGCGAACTAGGGTGTACGCCATAAAGGTTCGTCCCATTCTTTTACTTATTCATATTTGTTAAATCATTCAATCATTCATGTTTCATTATTTGTTTGATTCTTGTTTGCGAAGTATTCGCACAATTCACTTGTTGTATTTTCATTTTCTTTCTTAATTGAATTCCCATACACTCTTGGTTTAGAGATTCTCGCACATCCTTACTTCAATTGCTACTTTTTCTCCTGTTTTGTTGATTATTCACTTCTTATGCCTTTTGCTCCTCATATCCTTTGCTTCTTTATTACCATAATATTCGCTTTGTCTCTAGGCACTCACCTCGCGAGGTATGTTCGATCCTTAATTCTATGGCATCCACCATCAATTTTTCCTTTCTCCGCTCATCTCTCACATGTTGTTTCCAACCTTTTCTTTTGGCATTCCTTTCTTCGCAGCTTTCTACATCTACTTCATGACATTGTTGCGACTCCTTCCAATCTCCCCGTATAATACCAATGCCATTTGGATGTGGGAATTTAATACATTGATGATATGTTGACGCGACTCCCAAGATTTCATGAAGCCATGGCCTCCCAATCAGCGCATTGTATGGAGATTCCACGTCAACCACACGAATAAAATATCGGTTGATAATCCTTGTAGAGGTATTCTCATGCGAACCTCTCCCTTTGGTTTGTTTGCGGTGCCATTAAAGCCATATATCTTGTATGTAGAGGGGATCAAATCTTCATCTTTTCCTCCCATCGTCTTGTAAGTATGGTAGAAGAGAATATTCACCGAACTTCCTGTCGATTAAGATTCGGTTGATCGCCCAAGAAGCTTCCGCCTCATCATCTTCTCCATCAACCGGTTTTTGGGTTAATCTCTAGTTTCACAACCAACGGGCTATCATGTGTTTCTCTTCCTTTTGGCACTTCATCTGCGCAGAGAAAGAAATAGTCTTCGGTTGCCACTTTTCTAATGCGTCGTTCTCGCCCGGCTCATTATTTCTTTATCATCGACATCTCTCGCAAAGACTCTCTTGAGCACGTTGTCATGAAAATCTTCGATTGTGCGATAAGAGTGGACGATAGAGTTGCAATTCAAATTTTTGGCTTTCGTTCCGATTTCTATCACAAATGTTTCCTTTCCTTTCGCCGACACCTCGTTCTGCATTTTACGGTGGTGGTGGTAATGTCGGCCTTTTTCTTCTCCTTTTAGAAAGTGATTCAGCTTCCCTTGATCAATCATCCTGAGAATAATTCTCTTTACGTTTCTGCAGTCGTTTGTTTGATGTCCATGGAAGCGATGGTAAGAACAAAACTCATGACTTCTGTCGCCTGGTGGTGGTTCCATCCCCCGCGTTCCAAGGTGCTGGTACTTCTTCCATCACGAGTATAGCCTCCCAAGATCTTTTCCACACTAGTATTCAAGTGGAGGCATCCTAATTGGTTCCCATACTATTCTGCGGCTTCTCGCCCTCCATGGTTATATTGCCTTCGTCCACCATAAGTTTCTTGCACATTGTCTAGCCTCTCGAATCTTATTATTGTTTATTACGGTTATAGTAGTTTCTTTCTTGTTCAAATTCCTCCTGGTCATGGCTTCCCATAGCTACTTTATCTTCCGCCGTCTCTCATCGACCTTCCACCGCTTGCTGTCCTTGCGAAGTGCTCGCCATCAGATATTGATGAACGAGGTAACAAGCTTGCGTTCGCAGCATTCGAGTTTGTGTTCGCGATCGGATAAGAATTCATTTCATTCTCGTCTTTCTTCTAAGGTGATATATTCTTCCCCGTAATTCTCGTAGCTTACGCCATCGTGATTGTATTTTTGACTCTAAAAATTTGAATGTATAACAAGTTAGTCGCGAAGAGAGCATTCACAAATGAGAGGATGAGATATCTTTCCTCAACCCGTCCTGCCATTTCGCTACACATGGTTCTCCATCTTATTGTCAACTGCCTTAAGCTCTCACCAACCCATTGTTTCAACCCGAATACATCTTCAATACAGGTCGTGAAGAATTGTTACTTATGTATGCTCCTAGGAATGTGGCTTGTAAATGATTAAATGATGTAATTGTGTTCCTTGGTAGACCCTCAAACCATTTTAGTGCTTCTCCAATTAGGCTTGACGCGAAATATTTGCACAATATGGCATCATGATTCTCCCATTGTAACATACATCTCATATAAGCCTTAATATGTTGTATCGCACAGGTTGTTCCATCAAAGATGTTGGTTAATGCAGGTAGATTGCACTTAGGAGGTATTCCTCCCATCTGTACTTCTAGCGTGAAGGGATTCTTCGCGGCTTCTGCAATAGCTTCGTCTAACTGTCTCCTTCCTCCTTCCCTTCTATTATTCAGTAATCCTCTCATTTCAGCCAGTTCTCTTAAGATTTGTTCATTTGCCTCGAAATTTGATTCTCTTTGGTCTTTTTAGCTCTGCTTCTCTCTTCTTCGCTCGTGCCTATTTTGACCTTCCCCGCTCGTTATTTTCTCCTCTTCTTTCCTCGCGACGCTCTTCTTCGTTTCTTTCGTCAATTCGCACGCCATTATATCGGTTGTTCTCTCTTCTTGGTTGCCTCTCGGCTCTCATCATCTGCACCCTCTCATATTCTTCATTAATATTTCTATTAGTACGATTTTGTTCCCTCCTTCTTTCGCGGTTATCGTGGTTATTTTGCCGGATTGCCTCCTCCATCTCTTGATTTTCCATTTCTTCTCATTCTTTCTCTCTCCCGAGCTAGTCGCGCTTGTTCAATGTAGTGTCTCTCAATGTCATCTTCGATCTCTCGGTTTCTTCTCAATTCTTCTCTCCCGTGCAAGATTATTCTCCCTTGGCCAATCTGGGTCATTCGGTTCTTGGAGTTGCATGTTTCCTTGATTTTCCCTATTCCGCTCATTTTGAAGATTTTAGGGCTGAGGAATATAACGATCTTCTATTTATCCTCTTCTCTCGCCATGCTCGATATTCGGATTTTGTGTTTCTTCATTGGTGCTTTACATTGGTAAAACTCTCCTTCTTTCTTCTTCATTCGATCTTGAACTTGATCTCACGCTACTTCTAGATCTCCTATTTTGCAACCTCATATTTTCCATCCTCAATTCATGATTCTCCGTCTTGTCAAGTTTGCTCGTTCCTCTGCCTCTAGCCGTCTCTCCTCATGTATTGTTTGTCTCAATCTTTCTAATCTGCGATTTCTTCGTTATCTGGATTCATTTCTCCATTCATTTCTTGCTCTCCTCCTCCTTGTCCATTGTTCACCAACAACTGCTCCTCTTCTCTCTCGTCTTGAGAATCGGATCTCCAAGTATGTACACTTACTCTATCATAATCCTCGGCCGTGTTTTCTACTACGGGGAGATTGGTGGCTGATTTTGATCTTCTCCATCATTTCTCCTATTCATCCTTGATGATTCTCTATTTCATTCCTCATTTCTCCAAAGAAGTCTCCCACTTCTTCTTACAATCGTTGGTTGCCCTTGTATATTTCTTCTTCTAGCCATCTTTCTTTTCCAATGAATTCTTGAGTATCTTCTCCAAATCTTTTTCTGTTAATTCAAATTCCTTCCAATTTCTACGTCAATCTCTCGCACAGAGTCCTCATTTCTAGCGCATATGTAGTAGCAGGATTTCCCACACTACACCCCTTACTCGATTTTGCTTAATTAATCCATTAGAAGATGTAAGATCAAGAACATTTATTGATTGAATTCATGAAGTGTTTACACGGAAAATAGAATTACCTTTAGAAGTTAAAACACTCTTAAACTTTCTCTCTCTAATGACTTGCCTAACAATTCTAAAAAGTTCTCCCCTTACAATAGACTCACTCGACCCTTTATATAGGGTAATACATAGTGGATGACAATTAAGCTATCCTTTATTTTCGGGAATGTCTCGCGAAGTGTCGCCAATGTACAACTATTCAATCTCGCGACACTTCTTAACCCTCGCTGTGTTCCATGTCTTTCGATTGTTTTGTGTGTCGTTTCTCATCGCGTCGTTTATTTTAGTTTCCTGCGACTCCCTCGCGGTACCGTCGTTTATTGATCCCGCGAGCCCTATGCGTTGTGATATTATGATCCTACAACTTGTATGAAAACTCGTATCATGGAATATATAGTCCCGGCCGAGAAGGACACACATTCACGTTAAAGTACACCAAGTCAAGCAAACAGTAAGGCCGATATTGGGTCCAAACAAGGCCGGTATTAGGCCACGTCACCAAACGAGGCAGGTGTTGGTTAAGTCCGCGAAGCCTATGTTGGTCGAGATTACAGGGCTAATATCCCCAAGCAAGACTGACATCACGTCGATCAAGGGTATTAAATACGCAAGCAAGACCGGGATATCATGTCGATCAAGTAGGTTGGTGTTAGGTCATGTCAAGACTGCATTGGTCAAGGCCGATCAAGGTCACAAGTCTTATTGGGGTCACGTCGGCCAGCAAAGCCTGGTATTGGTCAAGGCCGATCAAGGTCACAAGTCCGTATTGGGCCACGTCGCCAAGCAAGGCCGTCAAGGTCACGAAACCGGTGTTGGTCGAGGTCACAAGGCCGTATAAGGTCGATGTTCGATCAAAGCGTACACAATGGGACCCACGTTCAATCAAGCATGTATGGCGGCCCGCATTCATTTGCACGTATCATAGCACGATTTTTCTTTATTCATGAGAATCGTGTCTACGAAATTCAAGCCAAGGGTTTTTCAAGCTATAACCTAAAAGCTATGTTTTGCATGCAACGGTGGAAAAATAAGCAAAAACAACATTTTCATGGATTCACTATTTGTTTTACTAAGCAATCCTAGGCGCTTTTTGCTATCAATTTCGGTGGAGAAACTAATCATGATATATCTTGCAAAAAGAGTTTACCTAAGAAATTAGTTTTTTAAAAAAAAAAAAAAAAACGGAGACCAAGGAAGAACGGGACGAAGTACCTACCTCGTGCAAATGACGAAGTCAAGTGGCAAGAACAAAGTCCGAAGGCGCGAGCAAATCCGTCGTCGTCAACGGGGCTGCGTCGGTAGGGGCGGCAACAAGGTCGTGGACTGAGCTGGCCAAGAAAAAAAATATATGTGAGAAAAGAAAAGGGGTCGGGTCCCTTTATAAACAAATAATTGGAAGAATCCCAATAGAAAAGGGATTCCTCTTTTGATTCAAACGCCCAAGGAAGGAAACCGGTCCCACCAAAAAATTTCATGCTTGCACGGCGCATTCACATGGACAATTGCTAGCGGTCGGTCAAAGCTCTTCCGGGTAAACTCCTTTATCTCGTTTTTCTCGCATATGTATGTCACCATCTCATGCCTACCCCACAATAGTGTAACCATTATGCGCTAGGCAGGGGACTTAATGTTGGATTTTCGTTTAAGGCTAAAATTGTAAAAGCCAAAATTATGCGCCGACATCCCGAAAGGATAAAGCCACTGATAAGTGATGAATACTTCTCCACTTTACTAATTCACCTAGAATAGAGCATGTGGCAACAATCCTAGTATTATGTGAATCAAATACACAAAATTCATCCAGGTTGGAGCATGTAGCAACAATCCCATATACCCTATGAATTTATAGCATTATCAATTAATGCATGACCAGCCTTGTATTTCATGTGTTGTTCCCACATGAACTCTCATTATTGGTGCGGCATGACGACTGAGTGTTGCTCACGAATCTCCAAGTGTCACTAATGAGGCATGCACAAAATACCCGTACAGGCTACAACTCTCGGTGTGTTATACTAGCCCGATTGAGCATACATCTCTCGGTGTGTTATACTAGCCCGATCGAGCATCCGGATCGGTCCATGTCGGGCCTCGTAAATAATCACGACCACGCAAGTTAGCCGCATGATTTAACCAGCCTAGACGATCCTCGGCAGGAGCGAGGCTACCACCTTAATGACCACCCCGGTCCCGTTTATGCCCTGGTCGGTCGAATGCATACCACGCCTCCCAAACGACCACCGAACACCAGCCTAGAGTAGGATGGTTGGACTGGTGTGGAGCAGCTTGGAAAACATGTACGCACAAGACTTCCAATGACGATCTCAAACAGATCGCGTCCGTCCAACTTAGCCGGCATAGTTGGAAGGAACAGATCGTCCCATGGCCGGTTGGACAAGCATTTTCCTGCACACCGGCGGATCCCCTTCACGCCTTCATGATCGATACTCCCCTGATCTAGCCACAAAACCACGTACGGTTTCTCGAAGTTGGGACGGCGTGAGGTTTAAAGGGTCGTAGGAAATTCCACTAAGTGTCTTAAATTGATCACGACTATCCAACTTCACCGGCATGGTTGGATGGCTTAGATCAAGCTTGGGTTGGTCGGATATATACCACCAGACTCACCGCCGGCCCAAAAAGGGTCCCACACGGTCGACCTCCCCAAAGGAGGAACATAACCTGCAAACCGTTAGGGTCAAGTCGTGTACACACGACCGATCCAAAACCCTAATTAGGGTTTGCGGCATATTACATGTATCGCTAATCGATCACGAGCGTCCATCTTCGCAAGCATAGATGGAAGGTGTAGATGTGGACTTAACAGGTCCTGAGCATGTCAACACGATCATCGTGGGCCCGTATACACGCCTGACCAATCGGCCAAGACCGATCATGGCTAGACACCTCGATTCATGCGCCCAAACTAGGCATGGACACGCGGTCCCGATTCCTTTGCGGCAACAGATTTCGCCATAAACCGATCTCAACCACTCAACTTTGCCAGACAAATTGAGCGGCCTAGATTATATCTTCATGGGGTAATGAGGTATGGACGTGTACACCTAAGAAGCTATCTACACGCATGCACGGTCGGTCCTGCCTAATACACCTCCCATGCTTGGTTTCACCAAGCCAAGAGTGATGATTGCGCACCTCTTCAAGACCCTAAACTCTATCAACGGTTGCGTGATGAGTGTCATAAAATTATCTCGTCCGTCCAACTCCACCAACTTGGTTGAACAGCCCGTCTAGGAGTCAAGCGACCAATGAAGCATTCCCATGATCACCGTCCACCACTCTTCTACATAGAGTGATTGGTCAAAGCATGGCTCGCCCATGCAGCCTCCAAACGATCACTCGAAGATGGTTGGATGTGATGCTATTTCAAGACGCTTGATCGTGATTTACTCCATTAAGCCTTAAAATAACTATGCTTCATACGTGTTGAATATATTCGATGCATTACATGCATAGAATACACACGATATTTTATAAGTATCGACTTCCCCAATAACTTAGTCATTTAACCTAAGCATTACATGCTACTTCCCGTGGGTCCCACGATCCACACGATCGAGACATCAATCATGTCACAAACCGGGGGATATTAACTGAGGTATTAGTGCAGCGGTTTACGGCGGTGCGGACAAGACGCCATCAAAAGAACGTGTCGAAGTCATGGACGGTTAGTGATGACTGGGAGAAGTGGGCAAGACTGGTCGTGTGACACTAACACACAACTCCACTACTCCATCCCTCCACTTCCTCCACTTCCCATGAGAGACGTGGGTTAGGCTTAATGACTTGTATAAATAGGTTCTCCTCCCTATTTCCAAAGACAGGACAAGATAGAAAACCAAGTGTTGATACAATCGTATTCAAACACCAGAACTGATAGCTTACATCCTGCAAGCCGGTTCCCGCTTTTCGATACAAGTCATAAAACAGCCAACACCTCAACAATCTCAACACCTTCTTCGCTTCCCTCCCTAAGATCAACCCCATCTTATTCACTTTGTGACCGAAGCAAGTCTGGAACGGCCATTTCTTGGTTTAGGCCAGAGTTGTACATATTGATTTCTCGAATCGCAAGCACTCCCGTGCAGTGCATTTGTTTAGGGTTTAGATTCATTTCTCATCCACACACCCCAAATTACCAAAACCGGCAGAAGTAGTTTTCACCCATAAACACCTAGTTGCGACTAGAGTCGATTCTCCTTTAACCTAGGTTTTTCCAAAACCATTATAGGTGAATGAATTGAAGACTTCATTTGGGATTCGTGAAGCCAGATCCAACTATTTTCTTTGTAGTTGCGTATTCTGATCTTACTTGTTCTATCATGTTGAGTACTATCTTCTCTAAGATTTTGTCAAGATTTATCTCCGATAGGTAAGATATAAAAATTAATAACAAAGGTCTTCGTATCAAGCTTGTTTGTCAAGTTTAGTTGCCAAAACTATAAGTCTTGATTTCTAGTCTACTTACAGCTAAGTCTCGGATTAGGATAGAAAGTGTAGTTGGGCTTTAGACGAAGAACTACTAAGGAGAGCTTATGGAACTTCACCAACAAAAGGTATGTGGAGATTTGAACTCATCTATCACTCAAAAGTCTATCTAATCTATCTCCTATTTGAGATAAAATTCGTATAGCTATATAGACTTCGATTATACACATTTGATATTTCGAGCTGAGATTAACTTGCTTACATATTTCTCGAAATATGTGTTGGTAAGCTTTCGCTTTAACCAAGTTCATCTTATATTCTTGACGAAAGTTAAAAGATGATCATGTGAAAATCGCCTGGTAACATCTTACATGATTTGTGTGAGACAGTCATTTGATGTAGACTCAGAATGTTTTGTATTGATCAATCGATCACTTGAAAATTTCTTCGAAGCTAATGGTTTGTGTGAGACATCTATTCCCTTCTTCTAAGAATGTTTCAATGATTGAAATGAGAGTTTAGAACAAATTAACCATGATTGGATATAGCACAATATGCGTACTTGTATGCTAACTGTTGCAAGTTATTCCAAGTATGGGAACCATGGTATGCATACCCGTGCGCGTACTGGTTGGTTAATGAAAGTCCGAGAACTTAGTATGCACACCCGTTTGCGTACTGACGTAAGTTCAAGTTCCGGAATTCAACTGAGTTTGGGGTTATGCGTACACGTTCGCGTACTGGCGAAACCAAACATAGTTCGGCTACTTAGGTATGCGTACAAGTTTGCATACTTGAGTAGGTTATGTTCTAAAATCGGTTTTTTCATGAACTGATACATTTATATATAATAAGGAATGCAATCTTTTGCAAAACGTGGCTATAGTGTTCATGAATTGATTTGAGTGAATCAAAATTGATTTTGCTTAAATTGTGTCTTGTATAATTCTATGAGAATATAAAAAATTGAACAACTCTAGAACTAGTTTCATTTGAGTCATTTGAACTAGTTATGGTTAAGATGAATAAGGTTGATATGAAAGTGTTCATATGGCTAACTTCGGTTAACTATTGTTGAGCCAACAAAGTGTACACGTTTAGGTACGGTTACCCATATCTAAATGAAGTCACTTTTCATTTGTGTGTAACAAGCTAAGTTCGATCTAACGGTTGAAAGATATTATCTTGAGTCTAATCAGGTTTTCATCTAATGGTGAATATTGAATGCTTTGTTACCAAGGTAGCATTGATTTCAAACCTTGATTTGAAGACTATATAAGGGAGAACTCTAGCAACTGGGAAACCTAATCCCCACACCTCCTGTGTGATATTAGTTGCGACTAGAGTCGATTCTCCTTTAGCCTAGGTTTTTCTAAAACCATTAGGTTAACGACTTGAAGACTTCATTGGGATTGTGAAGCCAGACCCAACTATTTTCTTTGTAGTTGTGTGTTCTGATCTTGTTGTTTGCTATCAAATTGAGTACTATCTTCTTTAAGATTTGCTCGAGATTTAATCTCCGATAGGCAAGCTAAAAAGTAGTCACAAATATCTTCGTCTCATCGTTTTTGATTCCACAATATCTTGTGTCGCTACCATACGATTAAGATTATTGTGAGGTGTTGATATTACTAGGCTGTTCTTCGGGAATATAAGTCCGATGTTTCAATTGTTTTATGTTCACCTTGATTTATCAAAAGATGAAACAAAACTCGTAGGTATTTATGTGGGAGACAGATTTATCTATTCAATAGACTTTTCTGTGTGATACATATTGGTTTATCAAGTCTTCGACTTTGGGTCGTAGCAACTCTTAGTTGTGGGTGAGATCATCTAAGGAATCAAGTGCGTAGAGCCCTACTGGGCTTCAGAGGCGTAACGAACGCGACTGTACCTTGATGAGTGTGAGATTGGTTGGGGCTCAACTACATTCTAGTCCGAAGTTAACTTGGAGTAGGCTAGTGTCTGTAGCGGCTTAATACAGTATGGTGTTCAAATCTGGACTTGGACCCGGGGTTTTTCTGCATTTGCGGTTTCCTCGTTAACAAAATTTCTGGTGTCTGTATTATTTCTTTTCCGCAATATATTTTATATATACTTGAAATATCACAGGTTGTGCGTAGTTCAATCAATTAGATAATCCAACCTTTGGTTGTTGATATAAATTGATTGACACTTGAACATTGGTCTTTGGTACTGTTTAAGTTGTTTCACATAATAATCAGGCTCACGGATTTCTATCTGTTTGATTTGCTGATTACATTGTGAAACAGAGATACAACTCTTAGATATATTTCTTGATTGAGCTCGCTTTATTAGTTGGTGCTCTCGGAATTATATTGGAGTCAGTCCATACAGATTGCTAAACGAAATATTGGGTGAGGTTATTAGACCCCCGCTTTTTCAATGCTGAGTTGAACACGTTCAGAATCGCTAGAGCACTTAAGGTGAAGAAGAATTCAAGGAATGTTGAAGAACCAAGGAAATCAAGCAATGTTGGATGAGAAGCTGCAAAGTTTATTTATTTTGTAATCCATATGTATTGATAGTTTTGTCACTAAAATTGACAAAGGGAGAGATTGTTAGAGCACTGCTCGGTCGAACTCGCAAGTGTTGCTATCTCAAGCTTGTTTGTCAAGTTTATGTGATCAAAACTATAAGTCTTAATTTCTAGTCGACTCATAGATATGTCTCAGATTAGGATATAATGTGTAGTTGAGCTTTAGACTTCATGATGTTCATCGATTGAAGACGAAGATCTAATAAGGAGAGCTTTGAAGAACTACATCAACAAAATGTATGTGGAGACTTAAACTTATCTATCACTCAGAAGTCTAGTAGATTTTATCTCCTAATGAGACTAAGTCGTATAGCTATATTCATATTATACACATTAGATATTTCGAGCTGAGTATAACTCACTTATATATTTATCGAAATATGTGTTGTAAGCTTTTTTCTTTAGCTACGTTCATCATTACTCTTGACAAGTTTAGTTGGAAATAATTTATTTGTTGGAAACTAAATAATGAGTCAAAAGATAATCATGTGAAAATTTCCTTGAAACATCTTACATGATTTGTGTGAGACAATCATTTGATGTCGACTCGAAAAGTTTCGTATTGATCATTCAATCACTTGAAAATTACTTATAAGCTAATAGTTTGTGAGACAGCTATTGTCTTCTTTTAAGGATGTTTCAATAATTGAAATGGGAGTTGAGAACGATTAACCCTTGTCTGGATACAACACAATATGCATACCCGTATGCAAACTGTTTGGTATGATTCAGGCCCGGAAACCTTGTTTGCATACCAAGATATCTGAACGGTTTTAATCAAGTAAAGTCCGGGAACCAAGGTTGCATACCGGTATGCGATGTTTCTACTGAGTTAGTTAAGGACTCGCAGCTTTGCACTGCCGTTTGCAAACTTAGTGGTTAATGTTCTAAAATCGGTTAAGTATGTTTCCATACTCATGAACAAATATATTAATAAATTAAGGAATGCAATCTTTGCAAACCGTGGCTTAATGTTCATGAATTGATTTTGGTATAAGTACTTTGTACGATTACGAATCAATCCGATTTTGCTTCAATTAGTTCTTATATACTTCTATGAGATATATACAATTGAACAACTCTTTGAGTAACACAATTAGATTCATTTGATTATGATTCATGTTTTATTGATCATCATATTTGATATAGAAGTGTTAGATGAATGTGGTTAAGACAAAAGTGTTCATATTGCTAACTTCAGTTAACTATTGTTGAGCCAACTCAATATAAACGTTTAGGTACGGCTAACCATATCTAAATGAAGGTATATTTCATTTGTGTGTAACAAGCTAAGACCATCTAACGGTAATATTTCTTTGGTTTTAAGCAAACTTAGCTTGAATCTTAAATCAGGTTTTCATCTAAAGCTAAATATTGATTGCTTTGTTTCTAAGCTATCAAACCCCGATTTGAAGACTATATAAGGGAGAACTCTAGCAACTGGAAAACCTAATCCCGACACTTTCCTGTGTCCTAGTTGCGACTAGAGTCTATTCTCCTTTAACCTAGTCTATTCTCCTTTAACCTAGATTTTTCCAAAACCATTATAGGTTAACGACTTGAAGAATTCATTTGGGATTCATGAAACCAGATCCAACTATTTTCTTTGTAGTTCTGTATTCTGATCTTACTTGTTTTATCGTGTTGAGTACTCTCTTCTCTAAGATTTGCCCGAGATTTATCTCTGATAGGTAAGATATAAAAAGTAATCACAAAGTTCTTAGTATCATTCCACAATAATTTCTTCGACCACCATATAGTTAAGTTATTGTGAGGTGATTGATATTTCTAGGCCTCTTTTGTAATCACCACCATCACTCTACCACACCAGGAATATAAGTCCGGATTATCAATTGGTTCCTGTGCACCTTGATTTATCATAAGACGGAATAAAACTTCATAGGTACTTTTGTGGGAGATAGATTTATCTATCAGAATAGGCTTTCTATGTGGGAAAAATTTGTTTACAAGTCTTCTAATTTGGGTCTAGCAACCCTTAGTTGTGGGTGAGATTAGCTAGGGGAATCAAGTGCGTAGAGTCCTGTTGGGATTTAGAGGCGTAAGGAACGCGACTGTACCTTAATCGGTGTGAGACTTTTTTAGGGAGCATCTACATTCCAGTACGAAGTTAACTTGTAGTAGGCTAGTGTCTGTTGCGGCTTAATACAATGTGGTGTTCAAATCTGAACTAAGTCCCGGGGTTTTTCTGCATTTGCGGTTTCCTCGTTAACAAAATTTCTTGTGACTGTGTTATTTCTTTTCCGCATTATATTTGTTTATATAATTGAAATATCACAGGTTGTGCGTAGTTCAATCAATTGCTAAATTCGACCTTTGGTTGTTGGATAGAAATTGATTGACACTTGGATAGTGGTTTTTGATACCGTCCAAGTTATTTCTCATAATAATCAGTTTGCAGATTTGATTTTGTTGATTTGCTTATTGATTTGAGAAATAGAGATATAACTCTTGTATATCTTTCCTTGATTGAGTCGGACTGTCTAGTTGATTCTCTTGGAATCATATTGGAGTTAAGTCCATACAGATTTCCGAACAAAATATTGGGTGTGGTTGTTAGACCCCCGCTTTTCAATTATCTTCTTCAAAACCTTCATCTTCTCTAATCTCTATCATCATGAATCACATCATTATCCTCATTATCATCATTACCTCCTCCAACGGCTGGAATTTTAATCATCATCATCCCTGCCTCCTTTAGCAGTCGAAATTCTGTGATCATCATCATCATTACTTCCTCTAAATAATTGATTGGTCTTCATCAGTTTTATTAGAATCACTTTGTTCTCGAGTGACGATGGTTGAGTATCATTCCGTTCACGGATTTAAAACATTCCCAGCACCGCAAGTTCCCCTATATGTGTTGTTGTCAAGAGTTTGTCACCTTTTCAAGGAGGTTTGAAGGAGGAGTAGCATGTTTCTTTCATTGCTTGACCTTTTGGAGCCTAAAGAGTAACACAATATACAAGGAATCATTTAAATTGTGCATATAAACATTACAAACTCGGAGAAAGTGACATTGCATCTAAAGTTATAGTTTCGCAAACATGGCGACTAACTAACTCATGGACTTAGTCGTCAAGGTTATAGTTTTGCAAACATGACGACCAAAAAAAAATAGCACATGAAACATTGGATTTTGGCAGTTGTTGGTCGTCAGGGTCAAAAAATGTATCAAAGTGACGACCATAACCTAGCCGAGAAGCTAGGTTTTCAAAACCTTTACAACTAATCACAAATTGGAGCATAGGAAAACAAGTTTTGGACAGTCATTAGTCGGCATGATTTAGGTTTTCATAACCTGATGACTAACCATAATCGTCAACTAGTCGCCAAGGTTTCAAGATGGATTTCATGACGACCCTGCGTATGTTACTTTTAGAAATCGTCACCATATTCATACCAGGAAGATGATGATAAAAATAAACATGAAAATTCGTCATGGTAGACGAAGAGATAACCTGATGACCACATAACTGCAATTCACGATTTTTCTGACATAACTTGACATTCAAACAACAAAATAAAGTATTGGATTGAGTTTATATAATCACTTACTTTCCCAATTTCGTCATTTTTTCTGTTTCTTCACATTCTGAGGTTTCTTCGCCCACTGGTTTTTTCTTACTGTCGCATAGTCTTTCTAATATTTGGATCATCACGATTAGGTTTTCTCTTAGTGTGTTTCATACACTTCTGCATGTTTGAAGATTAATCGACGATTACGACAAGTTAATCGATGAGTATTTTTTTCGTTTGAATGACGTAGATAGATGGAAAGGGGGCCAATTGGTCATTAGGTAGGGTAGAGGAAGATAAGGAAGATGAAAATGAAACTGATATTTGAAGATGAGTTTTGGTTGGTTTTAATTAGAATTGGCAAAAATAATTTCGTAACTGTACCCATTTTTGACACTCTTAGCTTTGTTTTTAAGTCCACTTAAATTTCGATGTACGACAATCAATTTAAACGAAGGTTCTATTTTAGTCGTACTAAACATAGTTTGATAAGAAGGATTAATTGGGGTTAACCCGAAATAATTGGGGATATTTTACTGTTCATACCGGCATGAAAAAATCATGCCGATTTTGATTGTCGGCATTGAAAAATCATTTCGACATGAATAATAAAATATCCCTCAATTATTTCTCGTATATCCCAATTAATAAAATATTTTTGATAACCGAAATTACCATCTTTTATAAAATATTTTGATAACCGAAATTACCATCTTTCACAAATTTAGATAATGGCAAACTTGCTAGGATGCCAAATTTTAGGCATACGCATTGCAGTAATCGCGCGCGCACAGAAAGAAAAAGAAAAAAAAAAAAAAAAAAACTCTTTCGGAGAAAAGAAAAGAACAAAAGCCGCTAAATTTCCACACCAATGTAATGCTCTAAAACCAATTCTCGAAAAGGGCCATCTCGATTCTGGAATCAAAAAGGTAATATCCCAAGCTAGAATTTTTATTTTTTATGCAGCACTGCCCCAAAACTGGCCCGTAGTCATTGGTAAATGCAACAGTGGCATAACTTTCCAAAAAGTAGGCATAAAATAAGATTTTAGGCGGCTTTCGGATGGCTAATTAATGGGCCAAAGGCGCGCCAGAGATTTGGGATCACAAACACTGTGGATCCTGATAGAAAGAAAGCCACGCGGGACAAATCTTCTCTAGAAGGAGTAGTAGCACCACATAGTTCTCTCAAAAACAAAGTTTTTTTTTCTCTGGCACACCAACTTTATGTTGGCAGCCGACCCATGATGCAATCATGGACTATCATTTCCTAGTCAGCATAACAGTGATGTTACCTTATTCAGGTGGGACCATTTGCTTGGCGGCATACCCCATTTGAAAGACACATAGTAGCTAATTGGTCGAGAGTCTCAAATAAGAGTATCAGATGCACATAGTAGCTAATGTAAATGTAAGTGGTGATGTTGATTTTTCTTACATGGAAAACAATAAATATTGTTTTTGATTTATTAAATTACTGAGTTTTAGATGCAATAAATCAAAGGAAGCTTATAAAGAGTCATAATTATACTTATAGTGCGTTTGGATACTTTTTTGCTTTTGATTTCTATTTCTCCAGAAGTAGTCCAGATATTTTACTTCACAAAAAGTCTATTTTTCTGCTTGTAAAAGTCATTCTAAAATTCCACACTCAAATTATCTTATTGTTTTTTGATTTCTAAAAGTCAAAAATCTATTTCTGAATGCTATCCAAACTCGCTATTAGATTTATTACATTACGCTATTTTCAATTTCAGCTGGGAAACTGAACCTCTAACTTATAATTCTGGAGCTCAACCACAGGTCAACTGGACCAATCCTTGGTTACAATTTTTAGTTTTTAGTAGATTTAGAGATTTCAGTGTTATGCTTTCACCAGATGAGGTCATGATACGTTGGGTCCTACTTTCACCAGCATACTTATTGTAAATAAGGTAGAAATCCACCACATTTAAAAGAAGGACCAGAATCACCAGATGGTCGACGACAAGAAATTAACGGGCAAGAAACAGTTAGGAAGTCGCGGATAAAACAGTATAAAAAGATGGGTGGGAAGGAGTAGGTGAAGACTTTCTATGCTTCGGTCGCCTACCCCCGACCTTGTCTCCCTTGGCTCTTCCTGTTGCTGCTACTTCTCTTTGACCTCATTTTGCAAAATCAGACTTCCAAACAGTAAGACTTAATAAAGACCACCTCATCATTGGATTCATCTCTTCTTACAACCCGTGAAACTTACGAGTTTTTGGTTGGTCTCGTCTTTGAGCCTACGTCACCTAGTACTTGGAAAAAATCACAAATGCCATTTAACTCCGTCGCGCTACTATCGGAGAAAAGTACAACATTTTACTTACTTTGTTAACAACTTGTCAACGCAACACTAAGACCGTGTTTGCTTGCATCTGACTCGCGATTTGGATCTGAGTCAACTCCTGACTCGTCGCGAGTCAGATGCTAAACTGTTTGTTTTCAATTTTGAGTCAGATCTGACTCGACTTCTGACTCAGACCTATCCCCTGATTCGGACCCGTTTGAGTCAGTTTACAAAGTACCTCTAACTCATGGCACCAAATCATTGACTTACTTTTTTTTTTAGTCAGTTGAGTCAGATCTGACTCAAGTCAGGTAATTTCATTCAGATTACCATATTTATAATAAAATCTTTATGTGATAATATTAATGACGTGAATTCAAAAATTTATCGGCATATTAGTGTTGTTGATTTTCTTCACAAACTTGTTTTTTTTATTATTTTTTTCTTTCCTGATTCAGTTAACCTTTTGTGTTCACCAAAAAAGTAAAAGTATGTGTGTACCACTTGTCCCCGTTGAGTTCTTTGTACATCTGTACTAGTAGAACCTTCTTTAGCTAGATTTATTTATGCATGGGGGTCCTTAAGATTGACGAAATAGAATTTTGTAGGTAGCAGTCCATTCCTTTTTCATACATGATAGAAGCACACAAACAATATACTAGGCTCATAGGTATTGGGTACTGAAATTTAGTAGGTGCGAGTGCGAGTAAGACGAATTAAATGATACTGTTGAAAAGTTACCGGAAACTTTGATCTTAATTGTCAAAAGATTGTTGACAAGTACTGCAATCTACCAAGATTTTGGAGTATATTTTTATAGGTGGAAAGCAGTTTTTTGGAGTTATAAGTCAGTGTTGCTAGAAGGGAGAGACTTGTTGGAGACGAACACGACTCGTTGGTTTCATACAGCAATTTCAGACATATCTACTTTGATTTCACATTAAAGAGTTCAGTAGTTTAGGAGAACACATTTCAATCAGATTTCATATGAATCCTGTGGTCTTACATCCGTTCTCGTAAGTACATATAAATAAGCTTCAAAGAGACTTTTAGTGGAGAAAGGGCATTGGGGCACCTAAAGCAATATATCTTAAGATTTTGGGATACGTTTAGCATACCTATATAAAAAATGATCTCGGCCTTAGAAATATACAACTTTGCAATACTGATTACAAGAATTTGGTGGAGGCTTAAAGAAAGCCCAAACTCTCTTTAGGCAACTGTTTACAAAGCCTGTTACTTCCCTGACAAAAGCTTGTGATGCATATCAATACAAAAGAACCCTAATTTGGGGCATACAATAAAATTTGGGGGCATACGAGATAAGACAAAAAAAGGGTGCTCATAGTATTTTTAGGGTTGCCCTTATCCGCCTCTTTTCTAAAATGCAAAAATACCCTTCTGAGATTAGTATTAAATTAGTGTTAATCGGATTAATTAGTTGTTAATGATTGTAGTTAGTTTAGTGTTAATTTAGGATAATAATTTTCTTTTTAAAGATGGTTAGTGAGTTAATTTAGAAAAAGAAGGAGGAAAGAAGAAGGAGAGGAGGAAATTTTTTTTTTTTTTTTGTTTGTGATTATTGAGAGATGTGTGATACAAATTCGAGTGAGGAAGGTGAATCTTCATCACATAAAGCTAAGAAAATACATATCAATTACGATGGAGATCCAGACATGGCTTATTTGTTGGATTATGAAAATGATTTTACCCAAACTCAACTTTTTTCTCAAGCTCAAGATGATTCCTTTATGGAGCCAAATCCCGAAGATGAGTACATGGATGAGGAACCCAATGCTAATAATACACGGTATGGTTGTATAAGTTGTTTAATTTCCGTTTTGTAGCTTGATTTCACCAAAAGTTAGGATTTACGCAACTAGTTCGGTAACAATGTAAGGTTCCTGCAGATAATATACCTATTAGAACCATTATAAATAAAACGATTCGGTTTCTTGATTGAGAAATATATACGCCGAATCATTCAATTATTTTCGCGTCAAATAATATTCATGGTTTCGGCTAAATGTGATGTGATAATAATGACCAACCGTAGAAAAAAAAATAGGAGTTACAGGTGTAATGTTAGAAACACACGTTATCGAGCGAACAATATTTTTGTTTTCATAAATTTCCAAGTCTTACGGTTCGGCTTATAATATTAGTTCCCAATCGGCCGATTCCATGTTCGACAAGTAGTTCGGCTTTATCTTCCAAATACGAACCAGCCGAACCCTGAGGTCGGCTTATATAGAGTACATATTGTGAGCCGAACGACCCAAAACTGTGCGATATTCTTGTAGATTGTTCCTCAAATGGAAACTATGGAGGATCAACCACCGCTTTATTGATGTCATTCATGAAGATACTAGAGATCACTTCCAAACTGACTTGGTAGGTAACTAACGTAGTTTATGTTTTTATTAATTTTCAAGTATGTTGTATGCAAAATCATTAATAAAACTTAAGTTTTGTACTTGTTGATATGTAGACGTGGAAAACCAAAGAAGAAGCTGTTAAATGGGTTGAGGAACATGCTTGGAAAATCAATTGCGTCCTAGTTAAAGGTAGACAAAGCCGAAAGGAGCGGGTTGAGATGGTTTGTGAGAGGGTGGGAAGAAAGTAAGCAAGAAGAAAAAAGGTAAGCCATATGTTGGGAAGACCTGGAAAAAATATAAGACTAAAACAAGGAAGATAAATTGTCCTTTCAAGATCGTCTTAAGTTGGAACATAAATGAAAGAGTTTTCACAATTAGTTGAGAGATGTGTGATACAAATTCGAGTGAGGAAGGTGAATCTTCATCATGTAAAGCTAATAAAATACATATCAACGATGGAGATCCAGACATCGCTTATTTGTTGGATTATGAAAACGATTTTACCCAAACTCAACTTTTTTCTCAAGCTCAAGATGATTCCTTTATGGAGCCAAATCCAGAAGATGAGTACATGGATGAGGAACCCAAACTCAACCTTTCACCGTTGCTTTTGTTTTTGCATGATGAGTTGAAAGAAAGCTATGTGTGGGCATTGGAACTAGTGAAGTTAATCTTCCAGGAGGATGCTCTTCCAAAGGTTCGGCAACTACGAAAATTGTAATTTAAGCCGAACCATGTTCCTTTAAGTTGTTTCAAAGACCACCTAACATTCGAACCAAACATATAAAACTATTCAAAATTACATTAAAACATGTGATTTAAGGTACTAAACCAAACAAGTGTATTTAACAAAACATAACAAACTAAGTGTACTTCACAACTCATAACAAAGAAAGTGTGCTTAACGACTCATAACAAAATATAACAAACTAAGTGTACTTCACGACACATCCAAACTTATAGTTCACCCGACCACGACCTCTTTTCCCTTTAGGACATACATTCTCGTCCTCTTCACCAGTTGGCCCGCCCCTAGCAGCTTGACTTGAGCCTTCACCTTTTTGTCGTGGACTCTTGCTCGTCGGCCTTTTTCCTGGTTTATTGGGTCCTTTCCCTTTGTTTATGACTGCATCCCACTGGTTGTACCAATCCTTTTGCTCCTCCACCGTCATCTTATTTTTGAAGAAATTCTTTTCTTCAAATTTCTCAACAACTCCTTTCCCGCCGCTTTGGTTCCATAATTTTCCGGATGGGTGCTAAAACAAATGACAAACCTTAATTAGTTTTCCAAATTAAATAAATATGATTCTACTACACAATTTGATAACTCACCTATAACTGGACAAGTTTAGAGGAAGCTATTGGCCAACACAGTGTAAAGTTCGGCACATGCGATATTTATTAATATGAGCCGAACAAGGTACCCAACAGTTTTAGCCATGGTCAGAGTAAGGTTCGGCACATTCGATATTTATCACAATGAGCCGAACAATGAACCCAACAGTAATAGATCGGTTATTAAACAATGGTATTTAAGTTCGGCTGGTTATCATACAAAATTTTATGTGCCGAACTAATTGGTTCTACTCATACGATATTCAAAATATCACAAATGTTAAGCCAACTGTTCTTCGTCTGTATAAAAAAATAAGTTGTTGCGTTATTTCAAATTAGAACACTACCCCAAAACTAACAACAACCTAGACGATCTCCGATTACATGTCATAAATCAACGAAATACGAAAAAATAAACAATGGGTTTGTGGGAAATACCTTTACATGTGCAATTTTAAAGAATCGGCCTCTATTTCTCCCTCTCCAACACCAATCGATCCACTAACCACTTCATCTCCATCTTTTCCAAATGCCCTAGATTGAAATGCTTGATTCAACACCGTGGATTAAACAAACCGTATTTCTAGGGCATCGCTTTAACACGAGGTGCCATGTATGTGTTTAATCGACAAATCAAACCAACAAAGTTTTAGAAATTTTCGAAATTTTGGAGAAGAAGATAAGAAGAAGAGGAGAGAAGAAGGGTTTTTGGTTTTAAAACTTTTAAAAAATTGTTATATTAGTGGGTAATGGTTAATTAGTGGGAGGGTAGTTAATTAGTGGGAGGGATTAAGTGAAAGGGTAGTAATGTAATTTAAACTAGGCAGGGGTATTATAGTAACTTAAGCATCATTATGGCAGCCCTTATAATTTGGCATTGGGTGCCATAATATCTCGTATGCCCCCAAATTTTATTGTATGCCCCAAATGATGGTTCATACAAAACCCAAATAATCGGAAAGTTGAATTTGGAAAGAAATAAAATATAGAATTTACCGAACAAAAAAAAAATGCTTTTGGAAAAGGGATAATTGGAGTTTAGTACTTAGGTTATGACCAACACTAGGGTTTGGTCCAACATTTGTCCAACGTTAGGGTTTGGTACCTGGACTGGATGTTGACCCGTGTTGACTGGGTTAAGTCATAACTTCTGTTTAGTAATTAATAAAAAATTTATATAAAATGTAATTATTAAGAAGTTTACTATTACACCCTTATGTTTTCTTAATAATTACAAATATCCTTCGTAGCATCACAATTCACGGTATCCAAGCTCATCAGCTATGTTGCGGGACACGGACACGTGACACGGTTACGACACGACACGATTACGGGGACACGTCAAATTTCAAAAAAACGGGTTACGGGGACACGTTATATATATTATTCACATCATTAAAATAAAATATTACTACAATCTACACAACAAAATAATTACTCTTATTTTTAAAATATTTGATTACTAATTATATAAAATTAATAATAATATAATAATGGTAAAGTTTTTCATGAATAATGCTTGGATTTGACTAAAACAAGAATAAATTAGCGTCTCATGTAATTATTTTGATTTTCCAAACCAAAATAAATCATTTATGACGTGTCCCAAAGTGTCCAATTGGTGTCCGCAAAGTGTCCAATAACAATTTTTACGCGACACATGATGCAGCGTGTCCATCGAGTGTCGAGAAGTGTCGTAACCGCGTCGTGTCCGTTTACGTGTCCGACACGGTTACGGCATCTTTCTTGGAGTGTCCGTGCAACATAGCTCATCAGAACCACCATTCCAGCTCAATTCTATTAATCTCGGTCACATTACTACTCATCTTCTAACATTTCTTTCCAAATCAAATAAATCCTCAAATTGAACGCATATTTTGTCGATTGAACAACCACGTACAAAACCTTGTAATAAAGCCTCTCAATTCACAGCCAGACAACAACGACAGTAGCCCTAGGTCGTCTTCAATCTGTGTTCAACCATTATTGCCAACACCATATCACTAACTGCTGTAATTTCAACCATATAGAAGACCCAATTTCTGATTCTTTACCTTCTTCTCTATCACAATTATCAATCGAACAAGACCCACCTTTTGATTCTTCTCACTGTCCATACCAACAACACCACCGGAATCAAACCCCTAATTCATCATCAGAACCTTAAATCAACCACCATCTCTAACTTTCAACCGAAACCCTTCAAATCCCACCTAAATCTTACCCCGAAATCAGCACAGAATCATTCCCTATTTGTTCGAATTTTCATCATAGATCTCCTCCATCAAAACCCATCTCTACTGCAAACCCTGATTTCTTATTTTCTATCTCTTCACTGATTCAAACTAGTGCTGATTTCTCCTTGAATTAACACAAGCATCTTCGAATTAACGCAACCATCTTCAACTCAGGATACGTTTATATGATAGATTTCAACGAAAAAGAAAGAAAAAAAAATACAGAGGAGGAATAGAATGGAGACGACAATAGAAGGGAAACGAGGGAAGAATTTGTTGTGAATGAGCCGACCTGTGATTAAGAGAGAAAAGAATAGAATAATCAGGACCGTAGTTTTTTTTATTTACTTATAATCGTTGGATCAAAATCCCCTCAAAGGATAAAATTGTAAACTAATTATTTTACTGTATTTTTATTTTATAAAATTAGTCAAACTCTTGCCACAAATGGTCAATATATCTCAACGTCCAGTCCAGGTACCAAGCCCTAACGTTGGAAAAATGTTTGACCAAAGCCTAGTGTTGGTCATAACCTGAATACTAAACTCCAATTATCCCTTTGGAAAATTAGGAAAGGAGATAAAATAAATATTTGGACACACTTTTGGATTCCATGAGTAAAACCACCAATTACGAAACTAAATCAGGGAGCAAATAATATAAATCTAGTCTGTGATCTAATTAACCAAAGTAATACTTGGAATAATCATAAACTTAGCATATGTTTTGACACATACACATAAAATGAAACCCTTCGACTACATATCTCATAGGGAAGATAGGACAGTTTTTAGTTTAAACATCAATGGTAAACTTAGCATAAAGTCCTTATATAAAATAAACGTAATAGCCATTAACCTGAAAACAAGGAATGGAGCAAAATATGGTACATGAAAGTCTCTCCTCCTATACAAATATTTATGGAGAGGGTGGCTCACTCCACACTTCCAAATAGCATGAGAGTGGCGGCAATCCTGCTAAATATCAACACTACTTGCATGCTACGTAACGAACACAAAGAAACTCTAACCCACATGTTCCTTGACTGTAATTTTACATCCCACGTACAAAATCACTTAAAATTTAGCATGAACTACGTCAAAGGGAATGCCACCAACTTCCATGGATAGATTAGCAATTGGTTCATGACAACTGAAAAGGATGGTACATAAATGAGTTGGGATGACCTATGCAATACCATATAATTAACCTGAAAAAATCTGGAAGGAAAGGTGTAACAAAGTACTCAGTGAGAAAGACCAAAACAGCCTAAATACAACTGCAGACATAGTCAAATATATAAAGAGGAAGGATCCCCTCACACTTTTATTATCACACTATCTCACACGTTGGGCGTCATTTTTGCGAATAAAAATCAAATCATAACGTATTTGAAGCTATTATTTTGGGGATCTGTTCCTCTTACCAAGTTCTACATGCCTACCAAAAATGAGCACATTCCGAAATATAAAACCTCACAATCTACCCGTCTTAATTTCGACGTCCGGTAATTTGTTGATTTTCAACGCTCATTTTCAAAGTAGTAGATGGTGGTGTTATATGTATCGGAATACGCTCATTTTTGGTAGGTATGTAGAACTTGGTAAGAGGAACATATCCCCAAAATATTAGCTTCAAATTCGTTACGGTTTAGTTTTTATTTGCAAAAATGACGCCCAACATGTGAGATGGTGTGATAATAAAAGTGTGAGGGGATCAAAACCTTTTCATCTCAAAGTCTAACATTTGGCATTATTCGGAGTTTATGAACGGCAGAATATATCCATGCTACCTGATACAAGTGATTATGCAATAATACTAACACTCATTGATGATGCAGGAAACTGCATAGAAGCTAGAGGGGTGTCCTCATGATGGAAGTCCAAAGAATTGCTAGAGCTAAATAGTGTGGAAGAATATTTCAAATGGGCTACAGAGATGACTGGACATAACATAGAGTTCCAATGCGATTCTGAACCTATTTTGCTGCTTTTTATTCGAATGTACGCAAAGGCCAAGGAAGAAAAATTCAATCACAGTGATTATTTATGAGATGCAAATAAAAAACTCTATAATTTCAAAGCAATGTCTTTTATTATAGTTCATAAACATTTAAATGCTCTTATGACAAACATATCCGTCATTTGCAACAAGTCTATCACTATGGGTAGATGGAAAGATGGTCAACTAAATAATTTGATTATTCATCTCAATACGAGAAATGATATGATCAGTGAATTGTACTGCAACCACACTTCTGCTTAGAAGTTCATGGTTTTCGCTTCTTTTCTTATAGAAATTATTTTTTTTACTAGGTGTAATATATTAGCACCTGGATGAATCTATATCTAAAGTCGTGAATGCATCTCTACATCCTCGTATCTATTTCTGTTTATCAAATTGATAAGGGAATATTTTTTATTATAATGTAATAGTATTGGCCTTAAAAACTTGAACCTATGACATTGCATAGCTTCAGCTTTTGATAAAAGTTCATAAAAATGGATATTGATGCATGTAACGTGATGGTTGAATACTTGAATCCCTTTACCTAACGGTCATTTCATGATATAGCTTCAGCAAGACCAAGATAGCTTACAACTTCTCATAAAGCCTCAAAAGTTAATTTTCAAATTGATCATTCTACACATACCACCTAAAGAACAACACAAAAACAACCCCTCATATAGATGTGAGGCCCGCTCTTCTTGGAATTAGCAGGGATAGTTTTGGGCCCCACCATGTGAAGATATGTAAGTATGCAGTTTTTGTTTAGTTTTTTTAGATGGTATGTTAAAATATCTTGTTTTCAAATTAACACTCTCTTCTTTCTCTATTGACTCCTCTATCCCGAGAATATAACAAAACTTCTCAAACTCGAGCTCTTCCAACAACAATATGTCTTCATCACAATCTATGATCAACAACGATTCCCACCTGAGCTTCTCCACTTTTCAGTCCGTCTTCATCTCGAGCATAACACAATAATTCATCATCATCGTGATCAATCCTCCATTAACAACAGCAACAATGCAGCTCAGCTCCATCATCTCTGTAATCGCCATCATGATCAACATCTCCATCCATTTGTAGCCATCCGAACCCAATGTCACGAGCTCCACCTGATCATTACGGCTGAATCTCCCTTCTTGCATTATTATCGAAACAACCTGCGAGCTTTCTTTTTTCACGGCAACAGCATGCCATCACCACCACTGCCAACAGCAGACTTCGTCGGATCATCAATACTGGCAGTCTCCTTCTTAACTTGTTTTACCAGTGACCCATCTTCTTTTCTCGGAAATGGCAGAAGTTCATCACTGCCAATCGTAGCAGCTCGAGCAACGCCGCAACAGATATCCATGCATGCAGAAGAAACTGCACGCGGGATTTTCATTTTGAATTTGAATGAGGAGATGGCAGCCCCTTGTAAATTTCTCGGGCATGTGCTTAGCCCTCCTTGAAAACCGATGCCCCTTAATGAGATTGAATGCCCCTTATCGTACAAGGGGGTGTCAATAGCACTTATCCTGGAAAATGACCATTTTGCCCTTTTTGTCTTGTGAGTTCTTGGTTTGCTCATAACTTCTTCATACGAACTTGGAATGACTTCATTCTTTCGCCGTTGGCTTCGCCTTTTCATCCTCTTCAAGATGAAAAGTAGAAATCATGTACTTGAACGAGCTCCACTTGGTCTTTGGTCCTTCTCCACTTGTAGCTAGTTTCTTTTATTGCACAATTAAGTGCCTAATTCACTTCTTTTGGAAGATTCACCTAATAAAACACACATAAGAGAAAACAAGCGTAATATACAATAATTTGCAAGAAAACCAACAACTACTAGCATGGAATTGACACCAAAAATATGTGAAATATGCACTTATCAAATTCCCCCATAGTTGCCTTTTGCTAGTCCTTGAGCAAACTAAACTAAACTACAACAACTCCTTGTCGTCGAGGATACGGTCATACTTAGCACGTATAACAAGCCTTTAAACCCCTAGGTGTCCCTAGTGGACGATTTATAGTCTCGTGAGGGTTTACTAGAGGTATACCCACAAAACCTACTTTTCCAACTTACAAGTTCTCTGAAATAATAGCATCCAACGCGCTAAGAAGACATATAGATTCTGCACACTAGTCATAAGAAGTTAGACACATATATGAACACAATCTCATCCTTAAAAGTTGAGAGAGAAATAACCATCCCTTATCGAAAGAAATTCGGGTTCGGAGTGATCGAAAGTCTTGACTCTGCCTCACAAGAAAGAGTTTTATGAAGTTGCTCTCAATAATAAATAGCTTTTTATGGGTCAAACATGTGTCCAGGTAGGAATGGAGAGAGAACCCTGAGACACGTTTGAATGGTGGGAAGGTAAAAACCCTCCGAATTGTTTTGAAAACCCACATCTTTTATCATTTTGAAAACCCCTTTTTTCTGACGATCTCTAAGAAAGGAAATCAACCACCTAACGAAGGTGGGAATATGCTTACTTACCTCTTTATCTGTTCGATGTGCAGTTAGCACCACTCTCACAGCATCCATAGAAACGTCTTCGGTCTTCAATCCTTGTCTTCATCTTCGTCTTCGGTCTTAAACTCTTGATGATGAAATCTTGAACTTCGTATAATCTTGACAATGTGATTCTTTCCTCTAATTCCTTGTTGCTTGAAACTTCCTTATGAATATTTCTTCTTCCATTGGCTTTATTGAAAGAACAAAACTAAAAACAAACCAAATATTTTTTTTTTCTTGTCTCTCTTTGTTTTTCTGTTTTTTTAATTGAGACAAGAAAAACAAAACAAAATGAAATAATAAAACTAATAATGAACCTAACAAAATTTTCTCTTGTCTTTTTTTTTTTTTTTGAGACAAGAGAACATAATACAAAGAAAGATAAAATAAAAATGCAAGTACAAAGGCCATGGTGTAAGTATTTTACCGCTTGATTCTTCACAAATTGTATGTCTCGATATCATAAACTTCCTGAACTCTCATCTTGATAATCTTCGCTTTGTACACAAGTCTTCAACTTGTAAAAATTCTGCTCCTTGTCTTGTTGCTTTACTTGAATCTGAAATCTGCTCATTTCTGTACCGTTGCTTGTAAACCTTGAACGTCTTCAACTTTCCTTCGAATTTGTGATGCTCCTCTTGTTGTTGATGATGGTGTTTCTATGGACCTGTTGGTGTAGAGAGAGATAAAGTGGATGGTGCTAACTGCGAACAAGTTTACAAGTGGTATGTAAGTTAGCAATTCGATGTCACCATCATGATTGATAAAATTGCACTCAAGAGATCAAAATAGTGCTTCTATTGGTGGGAGGTTGGGTAGCTCACCATTCTACCCGGAGTTTACGTACGGTGACACACACTCTAAAAGCACATATTTAGACACGTACAAAGAATTGAAGGTCGGTGCCTCTCATGATGTAACATGGGTAACCTCCACTATAAGGGACCACAACTCTAATACCGAATTCAGTCTGCACCTCATTTGCCACTGGCATAGTTAAATCCAACTTTAACTCTCATACAAGTAAGAAACCCGATCACGTTCTATGTCATATCTAAGTTCAGTCACTCTTGTGAGAATTTCGATGTAATCTTAGCGACATGTATACTATGTGACTCTAAACTAACTACAAGTTGGAGTTTTCATGCACTAATTTACACAAAAGTTGAATTTTTTTTTATTATTATTATTATTTATTTATTTATTTATTTTGAAAATTTTGAAAAATTTACAATGCAAGCTTAACCACTCCCCCACACTTAAACTTTACATTGTCCTTAATGTAAATTAAGTCATCAAAGTAGAGTCCATGTGGGAAATCCTATATGAAATGTGACAAGAAATCAAAAAAATAAATTAATACAAGACAAGAAAAATCTAAAAGCAAGATAAGAAATACTCATCCCATGTGTTGCCTCCCATATAGCGCTTAGTTTAACGTCTTTAGCCCGACTTGGCGTTCGCCTTTATACTCCTGCAGAGGGAGCACATCAACAAGTTGTACCACTTCCACATTCTCAGGTACAAAGTTCTCGTAATATGGCTTTAAGCGATGACCATTCACTTTGAATCCATTTCCTGAGGTTAAATCTTGAATTTCTACTGCACCATGAGAAAATATATTAGTGATAACATAAGGTCCCTTCCAACGGGAACGCAGTTTGCTAGGGAATAATCTAAGACGAGTATCAAAGAGCAAAACTTTCTGTCCAACAGTAAATTGTTTTCTAGAAATCATATTATCATGAAAAGCCTTAGTTTTTTCCTTGTAAATTCGTGAACTTTCATATGCTGCGTTTTTGATCTCTTCTAGCTCACTCAATTAAAGTTTTCTCTGCTCTCCTGCACCATCCATCTCCATGTTGCACTGTTTTATAGCCCAAAAAGCCTTATGCTCGATCTCAACAGGAAGATGACATGATTTACCGTACACAAGTCTAAAAGAAGACATCCCGATAGAAGTCTTGTATGCGGTTCTGTACGCCCACAACGCATCATTGAGACGTAAACTCCAATCCTTCCTCGTGGGATTCACGGTTCTTTCTAGGATGGATTTCACTTCTCTATTGGAAACTTCTGCTTGCCCGTTAGTCTGTGGATGATACGGTGTAGCAATCTTGTGAGTGATGTTGTACTTCTTTAACAAGCCAAAGAAAAACTTGTTTCGAAAGTGTGATCCTCCATCACTGATTATGGATCTTGGGGTTCCAAACCTTGCAAAAATATATTCCTTAACAAAATCTGTAACCACTTTAGAATCATTAGTAGAGGTGGCCTTAGCTTCCACCCATTTCAAGACATAATCAACCGCTAGTAAGATATAAAACTTACCACCAGAGTTAACAAAAGGGCCCATAAAATCAATTCCCCAAACATCAAATATTTCAATAAAGAGTATAGGAGTTTGTGGCATTTGGTTTCGAGCACCTAGATTGCCTGTTCTTTGACATCTATCAAAAGTAGTGCAGAATATATATGCATCTTTAAACAAAGTGGGCCAATAGAAACCACTCTCAAGTACCTTAAGTGCGATTCTTTTGGACCCAAAGTGTCCTCCACAGGCATAAGAATGACAAAAAGATAATATTGATTGAAATTCAGATTCGGATACGCACCTTCGTATTACTTGGTCTGCACAATATTTCCACAAGTATGGATCATCCCATATATATTGATAATCTAATCTCTTAAGTTTGTCTCCCTCAGCACGAGACAAGTTCTTCGGGATTTTTTTGGAAACCAAATAATTGACAATATCAACATACCATGGCTCCGCAACCTATAGCGAGAACAATTGCTCATCTGGAAAACTTTCACGCAACGGGATAGTTTCTTCGTTTACAGTAAGACGACTCAAGTGATCTGCAACTGTGTTCTCAATGCCTTTCTTATCTTTAATATCTATGTTAAATTCTTGTAAAAGCAATATCCAGCGAATAAGCCTTGGTTTCACTTCCTTCTTTGTGAGTAGATACCTAAGTGCTGCATGATCAAAAAACACAACAACTTTTGTACCAAGCAAATAAGAACAAAATTTCTCCAATGCGAATACGATTGTTAATAACTCCTTCTCGGTGGTTGTATAGTTTTGTTGAGCATCATTCAACGTTCCGGAAGCATAATAAATGGCATGGGGTAACTTCCCAGTACGCTGCCTTAATAGTGCACCAACCGCATAGTCACTCGCATCACACATTAGCTCAAATGTCTTACTCTAATCAGGTGGTTCATGATAGGGGTTGTTATCAAAAGTTCTTTCAAACGATTGAATGCCACCAAACACTTCTCAACGAAGTTAAAAACCACATCCTTATGCAAAAGTTGGCATAAAGGTGCTGCAACCTTGGAAAAATCCTTGATAAACCTGCGATAAAATCCTGCGTGACCAAGAAAAGAACGAACCTACCTCACTGTAGTAGGAGGGGTTAAAGCACGAATAATATCTATCTTAAATTTATCAACTTCCAATCCTTTAGAAGATATAATATGGCCTAAAACAATGCCATGAGTTACCATAAAATGACACTTCTCCCAATTTAGCACAAGATTAGTTTCAACACATCGTTTAAGAATAAGTGTAAGGTTATCCAAGCACAAGTCAAAGGAATCGCCATACACGCTGAAATCGTCCATAAAAACTTCGATAATGTTTTCAACATAATTTGAAAAGATACTTACCATACACCTTTGGAAGGTAGCGGGTGCGTTACACAAACCAAAAGGCATCCTTTTGTATGCAAATGTTCCAAACGGACAAGTAAAAGTAGTTTTCTCTTGATCCTCAGGTGCTATAGCAATCTGATTGTAACCTGAGTAACCATCAAGAAAACAATAGTGAGAGTGCCTAGACAAACTTTCCAACATTTGATCCATAAAAGGTAAAGGAAAGTGATCTTTTTTAGTGGTTGCATTAAGTTTTCTGTAATCTATACAAACCCTCCAACCGGTTTGCACACGAGCTGGGACAAGTTTATTTTTATCATTCTGCACTACTGTAACGCCCGACTTCTTTGGTACTACTTGTACTGGGTTCACCCACTTGCTATCAGATATGGGATAGATAACTCCCACATCTAACAACTTCAGAATTTCTTTCTTTACGACTTCCATCATTGGAGGATTCAGGCGACATTGAGCTTCCCTTGTAGGTTTTGCTTCATCCTCAAGTCGTATTTTGTGCATGCATGTCGATGGGCTTGTTCCCTTGATATCAGCAATTGTCCATCCTATGGCTGTTTTGTACTCCCTCAACACTCGAATAAGTCTTTGTTCCTGCAATTCAGTTAGTTCCTTAGACACTATTACTGGTAACTCATCTTTATTACCTAAATACAAGTATTTTAGGTGATCCGAAAGAGGTTTCAGTTCTAGCTTTGGAGCCTGCAAGATAGATGTCACAAGTTTTTCATTAGATACTGGTAAAGATATAAAGGAAACACTCTTATGTGCTGATTTTTCTTGCAACGAGTTAAGCGAGCCAATAGTGTCCTTGATTACGTCACCACATTCCAAACCATCATCAATGGGCGTAGTCAACACGGTTTTAAGCGCATCCACCCCATCCATATTGAACATTTGCTAAGCCAAAGTATCAATCACATCAATGGAGAAGCAAGAGTGGACATCACTAGGATATCTCATCGTTTCGTAAATGTTGAAACGTATCACTTCTCCATCAAATTCCATAGTCAACGAACCATCATGCACATCAATTTTAGTTCTAGCCGTGCTCATAAATGGTCGGCCAAGAAGCAAAGGTAGAGATGTGTCAGTTGATCCGTCTGTCATTTCCAACACACAGAAATCCGCTGGAAAAATTAGCTAGTTTACCTGCACAAGCATATCCTCAATAATACCTCTAGGGTACACATTAGAATGGTCAGCCAACTGTAAAGTAATTCCAGTTTGTTTCAGAGGACCTAAATTAAGAGATTCATATATAGCCTTATTAAAATGGGTGTTACCAATAACAATAGGAATATCAAAACTACCGGGGTCTTTACATTTAAGTGGGAGTTTCTTTTGCAAGATAGCTGAAGCATTCTCCCCCACTTTCATTACCTCATTACCGGTCAACCGTTGCTTATTGGTGTACAAGTCCTTAAGAATTCTTGCATACTTAGGGACTTGTTTAATCGCATCTATCAGTGGAATGTTCACATGAATCTTCCTGAAAATGTCTAAAATATCCTTATCTTGTTCCGCCTTTTTAGAGTTAGCAAACCTTTGAGGGAAAGGTAAAGGAGGAACGTAAGTAGAAACAGGAGGTTTAAAGTTTGTTTTAGGTACCTCTTTGGTTTGGGAAGAGTCAGTAATCTCTGTCTCCAAAACCGGCCCCTTAGTGTCTTTATTTTTCTCAGAATCTTCTGGTTGCACAGTTCGTGTACCACTTCTCAATGTCATAGCGTTGACAGAATCTCTTGGGTTAAGAGGTTGAGAAGGGAGTTTCCCACTATTTTGCGTCTCCAAATGGTTCAATCTACCTGCCATAGTGCTCATTTGTGTCTGCAACTCCTTGATTGCACCATCAGTCATTTGCTGATTTTTCTGCACCATTGTGGTTAGATTCTTCATCATGGAAAGCATCTCCGATGATTCCGAATTCTGAGCTTGTTGTGGTTGTTGTTGTTGGAAACCACTAGGACGATTAAAAATAGGACCTGGAGCTGCTGCTTGCTTGTTTGCGTAGCTGAAGTTGGGATGATCTCTCCACCCTGGATTATAAGTGTTTGAATAAGGATTGTATTGTTGCCTCTGCTAATTTGGGAATACTGCATTCACTTGTTCAGCTTCTTCTTCATAAGAGGGAATGATTACTGAGGCCATTTGTTGCATCATCTTCTCCATGTTACCAATCCTATGTTCTAAGTGAGGTGAAGAAGTGACCTCATTAACCTTTCGACTCATTGACAAACTCCTTGTGTTGAATTGTTGCGTGTTTGCAGCCATATTCTCGATCAGTTCCGTCGCTTCGTCAATGGTTTTGTTTGTCAAAGCACCACCACTAGCTGCATCGATAAGATTTCTCTCGGATTGGAGCAAACCATCATAAAAATACTGCACTATGAGTTGCTCAGAGATTTGATGATGTGGGCAGCTTGCTAACAACTTCTTGTACCTTTCCCAGTAGTCGTAAAGAGTTTCACCAGTAATTTGTTCAATCCCACTAATTGCTTTACAAATAGTTGCTGCTTTAGAGGCGGGAAAGTACTTTTCTAAAAATGCTCTTTGCATCTCGTTCCATGTTGTGATACTTCCAGTGGAAGACCATAAAACCATTCTTCTGCTTGAGAATCAATCAAAGAGAATGGAAAAGTCATCGATAAAGATCTTCCTTGATCGGGTTCCAGTTGGCTTCAAACTTGTCAACCTATGTTGAAATAGTAGTAAATGACGATTTGGATCGTCTCCCGGAAGCCCTTTGAACTTTGGTAACCAATGAATCAACTGAGATTTGAGCTCAATTGAATCTTCCAAGTTGACACACAACTTTTGTTGATCAAACGATGGGGATGTCAGATCTTTGAGTGTCCTCTTGGGAGTTGGTGGTGGTGGAGCGGCGTCATTTCCATGGTTCCCTTGGTTTCCCTAGTTCCCTTGGTTTCCCTGGTTACCTTGGTTTCCCTGGTTACCAGTGTTTTGGTTGTTCGTTTCGCCAACCATCTCTTCTTGTTGTGATTGAGGTTCTTGTAGTATTGTTCCTCTGCGAGTTGAAATTCCACACCTTGGGTAATCCCAACGTTTGGGTGCCAGAGATCAAGTACTTGAACTAAGATTCTCAAAAACAAAATTAAAAACTAAAAATATGAAATCAAAAACAAAATAACAATCCGCTATGCCTCCCCGGCAACGACGCCAAAATTTGGTCGATTGTCAGCCGACGCAAAAATAATTTAAGTTCTTTCACTTCACAATTATAAATAAAAGTATTGTTATAAGAACAGATTCGTTCCACAGGGAGATATGGGTTGTTATTTGTATTTGAAAACTTAAGTAAACTGGGGGGATTTTGTTGTTTTTAAAAATAATTTAAATTAAAAACAAAAGATAAAAGTTTTTAAGAAATATCAGAGGAAAAAGCTGGTTAAGGAATTCTCCGTCCATCACCACATATGTTAATCAATCAAGCATCATTCACACACTCATACACCAATAACCCTAAAGTATCCCCAATCGGTGTATATACTTCGTTATGTCTCCACAAATCAACAAATAATGCAATCGCAATTATATGAATTCTTTTCCAACAAATAACATAATGCTTATCGCTAGAAGATTCAACTTGAGGAAAGCTTTAAAATCTATGAAACGAGTTATTCATAGGCAATACAAACACAATCGTGATATATTCAACCTAGGCCAAGTTTTACTTGTGACTTCCATCACGATTCACACCGCTAGTGATCACAAATTACTACTAATTATTAGAATCTTGATAAAATTACCTAAGACTTCTAATTAGTGATAGATAAGTTATTATGATATTTAATTCGCGACTTAAATATGCAAAACAACTAATCATATTACATGAACAAAATCATATAATTATTATGCTTAGTAAAACTTGAACGATAAATAAGAAAGTGAATGAAAATCAATGCATTAATCAAATAACATGGTTGTGATTTTAGGTTACATCCCTAACCAATTAAAATAATTAGCTACTTATAATTCTTGAGAATCAAAAGAGAGAAAAGATAGAAATCAAACTACAGTCGCAGAAGGGTTTTAGATGCTGCGCTATAGTTGTTGAAGATCTTAGCTACTGCTGCATAAATTAACTCCTAAAGCTTATGTTTTTCTCTTGAGACTTTTTGCGAACAGGTAATGGGCGTGAAAACTAGGGTGAGAAGATCCTTTCTGAGGTTATTCGACCCTCTATTTATAGTTTACATTCCCTGGAAATTCGAATACGATAACCTACAAGCTCTCCTTAGCCGATACAAACCCTAAAACAGGCTTTAATCTTCACCATTCATCTTGAAAATCGACGGCAAAAGCACCAGTCGGTGGCTGTTTTCTAGATTCTGAAACATATCTAAAATCAGAATTCTAGCTCAAGTTATCCATTTCAACACCAACCCAACCTCCACAACCGCGTACCAATGATTCTACTTTATCTTTGACGCGTAAATCTTCTCTTAGACCTTCTACAGAGTCCACAAAATTCACGACAGTAGTAGGCTAGATTATCCGAATCGATTCTCAGTTCCGTATCTTGTTTGACTTCGAAAACCAATTTTTTTTGTTACTTCTAACTGAACCTAACAGCTCTGCAGACTCGTACCACATCTGTCTCTATATCTAACTCGACTAATATGCAGCCAACTCCTAACTCGAGCCATCTTTGTCGCTGCCAAGAATACACAGCTGCAGCCTCTTCTTCATCACCGATAACAGCCAACAAATCATCACGGGACCCCCAGGCATCAACACCCACCGCCTTCTCATCTTATTTTGTAAACCACAGCTCTTCAATGGCAGCATCATCATCAAACTTCATCGCCGTCACTGCCAGCAAACTTATTGGACATCAGTCCACCTCTGTCTCCAATGACTCCTATATCCCGAGAATATAACAAAACTTCTCCAACTCGAGCTCTTCCAACAACAATCTGTCTTCATCACAATCTATGATCAACAACGATTCCCACTGAAGCTTCTCCACTTTTCAAATCCGTCTTCATCTCGAGCATAACACAACAATTCATCATCATCGTGATCAATCCTCCATTAACAACAGCAACATTGCAGCTCAGCTCCATCATCTCTGTAATCGCCATCATGATCAACATTTCCCTCCATTTGTAGCCATCCGAACCCAATGTCACGAGCTCCACCTGATCATTACGGCTGAATCTCCCTTGCAGTTATTATCGAAACAACCTGCAGTTTCTTCTTTCACGGCAACAACATGCCATCACCACCACTGCCAACGACAGACTTCGTCGGATCATCAATACTGGCAGTCTCCTTCTTAACTTGTTTTACCAGTGACCCATCTTCTTTTTTCGGAAATGACAGTTCATCACTGCCAATCGTAGCAGCTCGAGCAACGCTGCAACAGATATCCATGCATGCAGAAGAAATTGCACGCGGGATTTTCATTTTGAATTTGAATGAGGGGATGGCAGCCCCTTGTAAATTTCTGGAATGTGCTTAGCAGTTCCCTTGAAAACTGACTGCCCCTTAACAGATTGAATGCCCCTTATCGTACAAGGGGGTGCCAATAGCACTTATCCTGGAAAATGACCATTTTGCCCTTTTTGTCTTGTGAGTTCTTGGTTTGCTCATAACTTCTTCATACGAACTTGGAATGACTTCATTCTTTCGCTGTTGGCTTCGCCTTTTCGTCCTCTTCAAGATGAAAAGTGGAAATCATGTACTTGAATGAGCTCCACTTGGTCTTTGGTCCTTCTCCACTTGTAGCTAGTTTCTTTTATTGCACAATTAAGTGCCCAATTCACTTCTTTTGGAAGATTCACCTAATAAAACACACATAAGAGAAAACAAGCGTAATATACAATAATTTGCAAGAAAACCAACAACTACTAGAATGTAATTGACACCAAAAATATGTGAAATATGCACTTATCAGTGACCACAATGTAAACAAGAGTAATCACTATGACGCTTATGTTCTCAAGAATTTGGTGGTAATCATTTACTCACATGTATTTATGATGTACTAGATTATTAGCTTTAGCCACACTTTAAATATAAGACGGATACTCATATAGCCATAAAACCCAAGTGGTTGATTTTTTATATAGGTAAAGCTTGGCCAGAAACCCTTATCGTGGTGAATCCTTGGCTCACTATAGTGCTTGCTCTTAGCAAGATTCAACATCTTCATTATAAGACCTTAAGACATGAACACACTTAAGACTCTTAACAGACACTAGCATTCATACTCGATTGAAGATTATGGTTTTTCCATTTTGACATTACAAATTAGAGGTGACTACCTTTATAAAAGACTTAAAATATCAGTCAACTATTATAAAACTGAACTCATTTTTCTTAATCCATTATGTTGTATTTAGAAGAGCATGAGCTTCTGTTTGCTCCACATCTAGCTTTCTTGAAATTCATCATTGCCTCCAAAAACCTCCCTGTAGAATTTCTCACAATTATATCGATTCCACCCATGTTGGTGTTTAAATTAAAAGAATCATCAAATTTAAGCTTCTTTCCGATTAATTGGTGGAGCTAGCAGTCCAATTTTCCTTTTCTTGACCTGTAATGAATTTTAATATTTATGACATCGGTGTTATGTTTATGCAAAAGTTTTTAGATGATACTATGATGAATGGTTTTGTCTTCAAAAACTTATAAGACATATTTCCCACATTATTAAAATAACTAAAAGGATATTAGAATTATTATTGTTGGACATTATACTCTCATCTTGATATCCATTGTTGCAGAGAATATTTTTCTGATGGGAGTGTGTAGCTACAACGAGACGAGGAAACCAAATTGGTCTAGTCAGATCCCCTTGCAGCATGAGCATTAGTTTTAGTGCATTTGACTGAGAAAAGCTCGTTTCTAGTTAAACTTCATTGTAGGAAATTTTGAGCTTCGGAAGGAATCCTTATATCTTGATTAACAGAGATTTCAGAATAAAATAAGCAAAGTTGTAACTCTTGATGGTCTCATTGAGAGACTTTCAGCTTCATTAGAATTTGTACTATGGTGTTATACTGTTTGTAGTTCTCTGAATTTGATTATTGATTTCAGGTTAAGTAAGCAATCCAGTTGTGTTCTCAAAATTCGGTATGTGATTTATCACATCTATTCTAGGTATGATATTTCTTGACAATTTGCAGGAACTTCATAATATTTTTCGATATCTAAGAAAATTGAGTGTTCATATTATCGCACAATGGATCTTTGTTATTATATTACTTTGCTTTTAGGATTATATACACCAAAGAGAGTTTGTTTCTGTAATCATCCACCAAGTAATTTTTGTTAGTAAAACATTATTAAAATCGTAATTATTTAAAACCCACTGAAATGGCGAGGGTACCAAGCACACCACAATATTTTCAATCTTAACCTCTGCAGATACATATTGTTATCTTTGACGAGATCGTAATGACACAACAGTCAAGTGATCCTGGTGTTAGCCAAAGTTCCATTCAAACGAGATATGGGATCATTACCAAGATGTACAATTTTATTTACTTTAATTATAAAGCTAAACAATATAATGCGGAAGTAAAGTAAATAACACATACACACAAGACTTTGTTGACGAGGAAAACTGCCTAGCAAAAAATCATGGGACCTAGTCCAGTTTTGAATACTCACATAATTAAGCCATTATACAAATTTACTACCCTTCATATAGTTGATACCAAGTAAATACTCCTTCATTACTTAGTTCCTTTTCTATCCTTATGCATAAAACCAATTGACTAACACACATGAATTCCAAGACAGAGTCCAGTATCTTGAGTTGCTTCACTGGTGTGAAGACTTCTATTCTCAACTCTTTTGGATCGTAACCCGAAACACCAAACGATTAAATATGTTCCTCTAACCACCTCACTTATGGATCACTCAAATCAATCTTTAGATCAATGATAAAGCAAAGTAAATGATCTCTCATTTATATCAATAAACTCATTTGGTTTAAAGGTCAAACCAATACAAATGATTATCGAAATAATTCATCCTAATGAACAAGATTTATCCAAGCAAATTAATGCAAATAGACGTTGATCCACAAATGATATCATCGACATTGCTCATTTCAAACTCTTCATCAAAAGAGGTCTAAAATACTTCAGCAAGTTTATTGGACGATGATCCATAAATGATATCATCAACATAGATCTGAGCAATCAAGACATCCTTGACACTCTATTTGGTAAACAACATTTTATCATCTCCACCTCTAGATAAATCTTTTTAAAGAAGAAAAGTCGCTAGCTTTTCGTACCAAGCTCGAGGTGTTTGTTTTAACCCATATAATGCCTTATTGAGTTTAAAGACATGATCGGGATTTTCTGGACTTTCAAATCCTTTAGGTTGAGCAGCATGAACCTCTTCCTTAAAGCATCCATTTAAGAATGCGATTTCACGTCCATTTGATATAGCTTAATATTGAGAAAACAAGCATGAGCTAATAACGACTGTATGGACTCAAGGAATGCAACTGGGGCCAAGGTCTTATCAAAATAAATTCATTCGATCTCATAATATCCTTGAGTGACAAGTCTTGTTTTATTCCTCACCATCATTCCGAATTCATCTGAATTGTTCTTAAATATCCACTTAGTGCCTACAATATTTAAATTGGTAGGGAAAAGAACAAGATGTACATCTTGTCTCTTGAATTGGTTTAAATCATCAAGCATAACATTAACCAAGAAGGGTCATTCACAGCTTCATCAATGTTTTTGGTCTCCACTTGTGAAAGGTAGCATGCAAAGTTGCATAAATTTCGAAACTGACCTCGCATTTTAGCAGTAGAGTCTGTTCCCAGGCCCCCATGATATTATTGGTGAAATGATCCTTTTGAACCCACTTTGGTTGAACAATATTTCGTTCAATGGGAATACCCATCATCACTAGTCACATCAGTATCGGCAATAGTTAGTACAACTTTTACCATTGTTGGTGCTTCTTTGACTTTATCAATTGTCTCCATGAGAGGCAGTTCAGTAGGAGTGTCATCATGATGAAAGTTTCTCAAGTCATTAATAATAATATTTGTTAATTGCTTTCGTAAATTGTATACTCTAAACCCAACGACTATATGAGGCATAGCCTAGGAATATTTCTTAGTCGCTTTTAGAATCAAATTTTCCTTTTTGTTCTCGATCCTTCAGGATGTAACACTTGCTTCCAAACATATGGAAATAACTCAAATTAGGTTTCTTACCATACCATAACTTATAAGGAGCATTCAGGGTACGTGACCTCAAGTACACCTTGTTGATTAGGTAACACGTTGTGAAGATAGCTTCTCCCAAACTTTAAAGGTGAGTTTTTGTTATGGAGCATTACCCTGGCCAATTCTTGGATATTCATGTTGTTTGTTTTTGCAACACCATTAGCTTGTATAATTATAGGTGGTGAGTATTGTTAAATTTTACCCAATGTGAAAAAGAACTTGAATACCTTAGTACCCTTGAATTCATTCAAAAGATATGCAGATCATCGATTTCCATAACCGAAAATATCAAAAGATATGCAATAAATACTAAGTTTTGGTTTTGTTTAATTCCAACTAATATACTTTAAAGACATATAAGTTCGAGCAAATTTATTCTAACCCTAATAAAAGATTCTCAAATATTTCGATTTGGGATCTCACCTTAAGTAAGAAATATCTTTGAACAATAAATAAATAAGATTTTAGCATGTTCAAATACTCATAATGTTGACAATCGATCGACACGGCCCGACATATTATGAACTTTCAAATAGATAGTTCAATTCCACGCTAAATCCATGTAACCGAAAGGAAAGTTTTTGGTGGGAAACAATCAATTTTGGTATCATAAATTAACCACATCAACCAGAAAATCTTTCTTCGTCTAAGACTATTGTTTCTAAATAGATCGGTCATAATAGTGATACTTAATAGGAATAAGACCACCAAATCCATTTGATCCATTTTAACTACGAAACAAGTTTCGCAAGTCTACTTCCTTGAACTCATGTAGTTAAACATAGTTTTCTAGGCATGGAGAATCAACCAAAAGTTCATCACACAATCTTGTAACGAAATGCAGAGATAATGTTATATCGCATATACGAAGTTCAAAAGATAAAAGTTATACTTAGTATTCTCATATACCAAAGTTGTAATCACAACTTGTATATTATTCCTTGACACTTTGATCACAGTGTAATGATCAAGTCATCAATACTAGAGATTCATGTATATAACTTCGCATGTTATGTTTTCAATGTAAACTACTTGTAAATAACGTGGATAAGAATGGAAATAAGTTAAGTCTTGTATTACTAACCTCGAACATAAGGATGATGTGTTCGTTGATGTTGATATGTCTTCAGGTTCTTGAGTAACATGAGTTTGTCTCAACACTTCTAGACTTCCTATTCTAACCTAACAAAATTGACTCTAGTAATCTAATCAAGCGACTCAAGTTTTGGAACTAAAATGTGACAACCAAACTTGACATACCAACGCTTGGTAGGCTCAACCGAGCAATGCTTTTACAGAAATACTTATCAATTTTGCATAACTTGATGGCTTGTGATTTGCTCACTCCAGATGCGTGAATGGTAGCTTCAAATTATATCTTTAGTATAATTGGGAGAATTTAGCAAGAAGATGAGACGAATTGTATATTAAATGTTATGTTATGTAGGGAGGATTAGATGTATTATAGAAGGAGAACATAAGATTCTAATGATAAGTATAAGGAAGTCTTCTCTAGGATGATTAAATTGTTATTAGAAGGTATATAAAGATAATAATTTCTTGTTTTGTTTCGTTGTCGTAACTAATTTATTGAGCTATATTTAATTGATTGTAAATGTTCGTATTACAAGTGATTCCACTTTTTTGACATGGATCTGGCTGAGCTATGATAGGTTACATATTTTTTGTGATGTTGATTAGCTATATATACTTGGAATGTGCAGTTTGTAAAGTTATGTTTTTAATGTGCAAAGTGTGTTATCTATCAAATATTATCTCTTGTTTTCTAGGTTTTATTTGGTTTTGTGTAATGGGTATATTTCGAATGTATATAACGTGTTCTTTATTGCATATTTTCTCTCTTATTGTTCCTTTTGTTATGTTATATTATTGGGAATGTTATTTAATTTTTCTAATTGGTAAGCTACACTGATTTGAATTTCATGTTTGCATATGCTTTTCTTTATTTAATATCAAGTCTCTTGTTATGTTTTTATTGTTGTGGGTAATGATATTGTTGCGAATACAAATTGTATAATTTAGGTTTATCGGCATGATATAAGATGATTATTCTTGTATTTTGTCGTATGTTATGTTCTGCCAAGTTTTTGATTGAAAAAACACTAATCAACTTGCTTGCATATGTTATATTTTTAATATATAAGTTTGTCATTATTTCCGATGATGATATTGTTGTGAATACGCAATTTGTAATTTAGGTTTGCCGGATTAGCACAACACAGTAATTCCTATATTGTGTCGTATGTTTAGTTGCACTAGTTTTTACCTGAAAAATTACAACACAATGCAATACACCTTAACAAATAACAGATTATATAGAATAAAATATTCCAGTTCATTCAAATCGACTTTACATGTAACATCCGTATGTACTACTCATAAGGACAATTTTGACAAGGAACCATCAGATAACATGATTGATATATTCTCCTAAAAAGAAATTCTACCATTACTCAGTGGAAATAACTAAACTAGAAAATTTGAGGACTAATTTTTTAATTGATTATCGGACTATTCATTGTCCATGCTTTGAACTTCCCAATATTTATTGCTTGAGTCTCGTTGTTGAAAACATACAAAGGAGCATTATTCCCAATGACCAATGTTGGATAAACCCTTGATAAGATGCATGTTTTTCCGCCAACACCAAAACTCTCTATAACTGAATTATCGATCTGCTACCGAACATCATATGCATTAGAAAAAAAAAGTGTATAACTAAAATATAATATTATTTGAAACACAAATATAGTTAAGAACTAAAGTATATAGAGAATAAAAGTCATACCAAATAAGAGGGTTTCTACATATTATCATCTACGAAGCATCCATAAGAGGGTTTCTACATCTTATCGTGTGTTAAAAAATACCAGCAATAACTTGATGTAAAGCTTTCCATTACTGATATCAACATCTATGAAGCATCCATAAGAGGGTTTCTACATCTTACCATGTGTTAAAAAAATACCAGCAATAACTCGATGTAATAAAAAAAAACAATATCAGCAACCTAAATTAACTTTCTTATGTTGATGAAAGTATTTAAATCAAAAGAGTGCATCTTAACCTACCTAATACCACCAGAGCACATAAGAATTTTTATGTTTTTAATTCGACTTGAAGACCCTAAAAAAACACGGTAGTGTTGTGGGACGTTTTGTCTTTTATGGACTTTGGTATCCTCCGAAACAAACTGATATTCCCATTAACATCGTTCAAATGGTATTGTATTATGGCCGCAACAAAGAAAGAAGAGGTCAGTACCTAGAAAACCCATATGAAGTAAATCTATTTTGCTGCTCTCCCTGGTTCCTAAAGATGGCGGGATTTCTTTTTTCTTTTCTACAAAAAATAGCATAAATTTCCCCCTTTTCATCATTTAATTCTTCTATTCTATAAGAAAACAACATAAATTTCCCCTTCTTCATTAATTTATTTTCTTCTCTTGCCCAATTTCACTCAAAAAATTTAGCAGAGGAAAAAATCAATTTTCTAAAATGGGTTTTGACATCTGAGATTTTGATTGATTTCTGAGCCGTTTTTAAAGAAAATAAAGATTTTGCTTTCTAGAAACATGAACAATTGGATGATAGAAATAATGGACAAAGCTAGAGATCTTATACTCCTTTTTTCCCCCAAAAGTGGTGGTGGTCAGAAAGAGATTAAGCATTTGGTTAAAGCCAAGGTAAACCCCTAAATTTGATTTTGAGGGCTCTGTAGTATGTGTGTTTATGTTTATCGCCGTCTACTATTTTCTTTTCTTTTTTTTTTCCTAAGAAAATTGAATTCTTGTAAGTCACTTGACGCTAGTGTTAGCAAAAAGTCCAACACCACCCAAGACGCTAGCATCATTTTCACCGCAAAGTCTTCCGGCATTAAACATGTTCCAAACTCGGTATATTGAATGTAACTTCAACATCAGCCTGTAAATGCACATTAACTCAAACAACTGAATACATCATAATTTAAATCTGGGCAAAATGTTTATGATATCATATTTTAATTTTATAAATAACATACTTAGCAGGCATAATTCCTTCAATCTCAATGCGACTTCCCTGTTTAAGAGGTATTTTGGTCATCTCCACTTGACCGCTTCGTAAATGATTAACTTCTTCAATAGGCCACTGTAAGAATTATTTTCATTTTTAAAAAGTCACACAGTCCCCATAATTGTATATAGATGAGAACAAAAATTACTTAAAAAGATAAATGGAAACTGAAATCTCCAAACCACATATTTGACGTTATGAAAAGGATAATCACCTGAACCTCAGCCTAGCCTTTAGCAATTTGATCATCTGGAGTTCGATCGGATTCGTTAGCCCATCCCCACAAAATTCTTCTATTTTTCGACGGATTGGAAAATGAGTTAGATGCATAGAAATTTCTATAATCATACCTTAAACTTGTACGACTATCATCAACCGAAGTGTTGGCTGGTACATATCGTTCTTCGCTAGTAAAATGTTGACCAAGAGTGTAATATCCAAACCTTGTAACATCAAGGCTCACTTTCAACACATGTTTAATACCATCACCGACAAATTATATGTCTAATCCTTGTTTCCCATTCAGTGATACAAGATAAAAAAAATGTTTTTTTATCACATACCTATAATAGCAGAAGAATGTAACAAATGTTTAGCTTTAGTCCAATGGATAAAATCCTTAATTTTATAGAACACAATTGTTCCACTCTTATCTCTCTTGCTACCCACTACTAATCTGCAGTACCCATCATTACTCCACCATGCGGTCGTGGGATCTCGAAATGCACTCACATTTACACCAATAGTTGGTATAATTATTGGGTTGTATTCGAGCTTCACCCATTTTCTTAATAATGGATCAAACAAATGTTTTGGCACTGCAACGTTAGTAGTTGTCTCTCGTCTGGATCGATGTCAATGTGGAGTATAATAGGTTTGTTTCCAAGAAGTGTAATAGCAGAATCTGACCAATATCCATTTATATCAAATTGTCTGGAAGGAGCCAATGCATGTTCAAAGGGAAACCAATTTATCAAATCAGTGGATACTGAGTGTGCCCATATAATATTCCCCAAAACAACAATTTTAGGGTTGTACCGGTAAAAAGACGATAAACGCCTTTATAGTATATCATGCTTGTTATATAATTAAAAAACCAAATTATAAATAAAATAAATGTCGAAATCTAATACATGATAAAGAATTTAATAACATATTATTTGGATATGTTTAATGGTTTGATGCAATATCTAAGTGCCATAGAAGAAAAAGAAAAAAAATCAAGACAAAAAAAACATATATTTAGTTCTCTTATATGATGTTAATTGAACATAAGATAAAATAAAAAATCTAACACACACAAAAAGAAAATAAACCAACAAATAGCTCAATTGTACCCACATCCGTTTTGAAAGAATTAGCCAAAATCTTAGCAGGAGGTCCAGTAACGAAAACTGAAGAACAGTAGAACTAAGTTGTACTAGCATTTGCATTGCCAAAGGAAAAAATTACGGAGAGAGATAATCTTGGGGATCAACTTTTTGTTCATAATGAACATGTCCTTTTGGGAAAATATTCACAACTCAGTTAAAAAAAAATTCAAAAATAAGATAGAAAAATGAAAGGTAAAATGTAAAATGTTATAGAAATATTAGAAATTAAAAACAAATACTTCTATTTGAAGAGAAAAATTAGAAATAGAAACTGTTAACGATTTATATTTCGCAAGTGTCTTTTGCATCACCTGCCATTTGATGATAGGTTGGGATGTCAGTTGCCTTCCCTGCTGTAAGTGGGGGAGGTTAATCTATCAATTCATATTTTATACTCCCTCCGTCCCACTATTAATTGACCTAGTAGTACAATTTAGAAATGATTTATCTCTCAAACTATACCACGGATATTCGTAAATTTTATATCATTGAAAAGCATTTTAAAACACCTACATAACGAATATAAACATGAGTATCAAATAATATAAAATCAACTATTAATGGGACAAAATCTAAAAATAAATAGGTCAATTAATAGTGGGATGGAGGGATAATTTTATTTGGAAATTTTGATAAAGTACCTCAGTTTGAAAGTCCGACTTAATAAATTATCCCCGATTTTTAAACATTCTCAAAAGAACCCTCACAATTAATTTTTTTCGTTTAAGTCAATCAACACTAGTTTACTCTTCTAAACTCTACTTACCCTTCACTTGTTGCCTCGTTTACCTTTTACCTTATTTTTAAGGTTTTGTCGAGACCGGTTCAGGATTGTTTCACCGTTTTCAGATTCGTTAAATCATTACTTAAAAAAGGTTCATCATTTCCAAGTGTCTTGGGGTTTTTTGGTTGGTGGAGAATCGACCTTCTACAACACTTTTAAGGTTCGTCGAGCCTAGTTCATAATCGTTACACCTATTTCAGGTTCGTCGAGGCTGCAATGGATCGTTACATTAGTTTCAGGATCGACGAATCACTTACCCTCCTCACCAATGAGATGTGGATCAGGGGTAAATATGACTTTTAATGGGTGAGATAACTGCCACCTAGCACTGAACTGGATGTAAACCGTAATTCGGAAGAAAAAAACGGTCAAGAAAGGGGAACTTTTGAAAAGTTCAAAAAAACGAGGATACTTTAATCTAGTGTATTTCAAAACATGGGTACTTTATCAAAATCTCATTCTTAAAAGTATAATTTGCACATATACTACTATTTGGAAATATGTACATGCACGACTTTTTGAGTTCACTATATCATTAATGAAAATCACCTAAAAGTGCAGTATACTCAGTCATACCAACTAGGAGGTTTAAACCCAAATCAAAGTAATGAATTTCACTTGCACAATTTTGACACTTTGTTATCATTCAGTTTTGATCATCTATTGAGTTGCGAGTTTGGGCATAGCCTTTTCCTGCTCAAACGAATCAAGTTTATTGTCATGGGTAATGATATTGTTTTGAATACAAAATTTATAATTTATTTACCGACGCGAACACAACGCGACTATTTTCGTATTGTATCATGTGGTCTGTGGCGCCAAGTTTCTGACTGAATAATCACAAATCCGCTGGCTTGTATATGTTCTTTTTTAATATATAAATCTTTCATTATGTTTTCATTATTTCTGGTGATGATATTATTGTGGATAAATATAATGTAATTTAGGTTTGCGGGAACATCACAACATGGTAATTCATGTATTGTGTTCTGTATTTAGTTGTGCTAAGCTTTCAACTAAAAAAGTGCAACACGGTATAATGCACATTAATAGCTCACACATCACAACTCGATATACAACACGGTATGCACGCTCCTTCACTTGTCGTGATGTGTTGTGCTGGCACATTTTACGCCTTTACTTGGAGCGTTTCTAATAACGTTTGTACTGTAATCTAGGTAGAGATAAAAATAAGAAAAAATTAGTTAGCATAGTGCACAAAGATTTCATAAGATATAAAAGCATCTTCAACAATGTTTGGATAATTTATCTTAGATGGGGATAAAACTAAAAAAACAATCATTAGCATGGTCCATAAAAATTTAATAACACTTGTAAAAGTTGAATCCCTTAAAAATAGTGACATGGACTCTCATCCAAGCTCATTTAAATAAACATCAAAATTTTAAAATATATGCAACCTATATTAAACAAAAACGTAAAATAACTTGTTTGTTGTTTTCGACCTTGCGTATTTTCAAGTGTTTATTTCCTATTTGGCATTCAGTCAAATTCCGGGTGTACAACGGGGCAGTTGCTCGGCCCAGTTCTATCATGACGGGATGGTAATCAACTAAGACAAAGATTAATGAAATAACCAATCTTAGTTAACAAACTATCAAAACAGTTCTCAAAAGAGAGACAACTTGATAAATTGTCGATTTGTCTGATGTATATTGAAATAAACATCTTGTTAGATCCTAGTCAATCAAGTGTTCAAAAAGTATCAAAAAGATCCGAATACCAAAAAGAAAGTCTTCTAGTCATCTTCAATCTTCAAAGTACCTGCACAAAAAATTTGATTCCCACTAATGATCGATCTTACACTGAATGGAGTCTGTTAACTGTGGATGATCACTACTCCTATCTTTAGTTCTTGAATCAATAAAATAAACACGAAATCCTCAATCCTTGAACTAGTTCGAGTGTCTTAGATATCAAGGTTCAAGACAAGGACCACAAAATATTTAACAAGCTAGATCTATCAAGGTTCAAATTTATTTAGCCCTTTTATAGGGTCCCTTTATTTTCAATGTCCCGCGAAGTGTCAAGTGCATAAACATTCGTTCGCGACATTCCTTAACCCGCCAAGTTTTACGTCTCCTTTATGTTTTGCTTGCCGTTATTCACAATTTTAGCTCTCGCGATGCCTTCGTTGTTTATTAACCCCGCGAGCCCCGTCGTTGCGATATGTGGTCCTACATCTTGCCTCTTTTTCCTTGAATATTGCTTGAAGAGCGATCTTTAAGGAAAAATCGTTGTTGTAATAATCTTTGGTCTTGATGAAGGAACAAGCGTATTTTTCTTGAAAAGTACGTACTTGCCTCTATTCTTTTGTGAAGTTCGAAGCTTCTTGAGATGTACATTTAGTATCGTTTCTGTCTTTCCTCATATTTCTCCCTGCAAGGGAGGAGTATCATGAGAGTGATTCTTTTTGATTTGTCGCATCGCTTATCTTTATCTTTTTCAATTTTGTATTTTTACACGGATTTTGATTATTAATGTCTTTTCTTGACACGTCTTTCAACCGCTTATTCTTGACCATTCATGTCTCTTCTTCGCATTAAATGACCTCGTTTTCTCGAGGATCTTTCCCTATATATAGTTTTCTTTTCCTCCTTTTCATATTCTTTCAATGGAGCTTCTAGAGTCGTGTCTCCCGACTTGTTGAATGCATCGGATCTTTGGTACGTGTGCAGTCACGTTTCCCTCTTTTAAATTTTTAAATATATGTATATTAATGATTTTTCTATCTTCTTTTATAGGTTGGAAGAACTTCTTTTGTAGTTGCCTCAGATCTCGAGAGGAGACGCAGCAATCTTGAGAAGAAGAATTCGCAATTGAGCAAGAAGATTCGAGAATTAGAGACTCGGGAAGGCTGCGTCATCTCGCGATAAAGATGAGAGAATTCAAAAGTTAAATACCGGAACTTGACTCCCCAAAGGGATAGGGTGTCCACTCTTCGTAGCGCTAACGTTTATGGTATAAAATTTTTCCCTTCTTTTATTATTTCTATTTTATCTGATGCATATTACTTCCTAACTTATTACCTTCAAGAGATGTATATAATCTCTCCGATGAGGCTATTCTTCTCCATACATTTCTGAACCTATGGATAATGACCTTCTTAGCCACCTCAATCAATCTCTAAATAGTTCCTCGATAAAACTAACCTCCTTTCATTAAAGGATCTTCAATCCAAATATCAGCTTTTAGAGATCGAACACGGATCTAATTTAAATTTAACTAATCGCTTTAAACGAATGTATCTCGATTAGAAGAAAATCAAGATTTTAAGGAAGAAAATTAGTGATCTCATAGATGAGAATGATCGCATTACTAACAGAGGTGCATGTGAGAATTTCACAAATCTCTCTGGTGTGCAAGTTGAACGAGATGAAATCCTTCATCGTAATACTATGCTTAGCGGCGAGAAGAGCAAGTTCGTTCTCTTTTTGTTATTAATAGTGATGATGAATTCGCCATAGGCTGCGAAAGTTTTATATAACGCCAGAATAACCTAGGTGTTGACGTTAGTCTTCATGCCGAGCATACTTCCTTGATTAAAGATATGATATCAAGAGAAGGTTTCTTATTATACCCTTCGTTTCTTACTGACAAGGACCACAAAATAAACAAGCTAGATCTATCAAGGTTCAAATTTATTGTTAGTCCATCAAATCAATGATCGAAAACTAAAATAACAATACCACTTAGTTTCCCATCGAAGGTACTACTAAAATATTCTTGATCCCAAAGAAGAATTTAAACAAAGGCCACATAAGAGATTTCACCTAATTAGGATACTCTCCTTTATCAGTGTGTATGTAAAATAGTACGAGTGGGATTACCACACAAACTGTTAGGCAGTGTGTCATGGAAAAATTCCAACTGTTATACAAGTTACATACCGAAATCTCACATGGATGACAACTAATATTAGTTAGCATACAACATATACTTTACTAATATAGCAACAAGAGATATGTTATCCTAGAGGATATGGAAAGCATATAAATTTGAATATCTTAAAGATATCGGAATATTTCAGTTTTGGGATCTCGCCTTGAGTATCAAGGAAAATACTTGAACATTAGGTAATAAGTGTTTACCACATTTCAAGATACTATGTCGATACCTTGTGACTTTCCTTTTCAACCAAACTATAGTTTTGATAGCTACATAAACCCTAAAGTAATATACAAACCCAAATTGTTATTTTGGTTAATTAAGGCTCATTCCTACTAGAGATCCATAGGATTAGTCTTAGTAGAGATCCTTGGTAAGGGATCGATACTACTAGATATCCTTAGGATCATTCCTAGAAAAAAACTTTGTTTAAGGGATCGGTCCTAGAATAGATCATTTGACTCGTTTACAACTACGAAACAAGTTTCTCAAGTCTACTTCCTTAAACCATTTAATTAAACATATATAGTTTACGAGGTATCGGATCAATCTGAAAGTTTAACACACTAAATAATAAAGAATTACCAGATAGTGTTATGTCGATTCTACGAAGTCCAAATAGATAAACTATACTTCGAATCTCCATATACCAAAGTTGTATGAAAGAACTAGTATATCATTCCTAGACACGTAGATCATAATAAAATGATCAAGTCACCAATACTACATACAAGTAAACAAACTTTGTATGCCATGTTTTCAATATAAACTGACTTGAAAGAAACGTAGATAAAAATGGAACAACTCAAGTATGTATTACTAACCTCAAATGGAAGGATGGTGTGTTCGTTGATACCGATACATCTTTAGGTTCTTCAGAGTAACAAGACAAAGTCTCAATATTTCTCTGTTTCTAGTCTAACCTAACGAAGTTGGCTCTAGTAATCAAATCAAGCAGCTTCGGATTTTGGAACTAAAATATGTCAATCAAACTTGATATACCAACGCTCTGTGGGATCAACAGAGCAATGCTCTAACACTATGCTAGATAATATAAGTTATCATCCAAGAGATATTTCGGCACAACATTTGGATTACAGTTGTAATTTTTCAAAACCGAAAATATATTATTATTGCATATCTTTAGGATTATCAAATTTGGTAATTCCTTGTTGTCCAAACAAGCCTTGGTCTTTAAACTATAAATAGTGAAGATTGTATTCTAATAAACTTATCCCATTACACACAGCCTAACTGTGTGCGTGGGAAGCCCACTCTTAGCATTTAACATACTCTCTAGTAGAGGAGAGTAATATAATAAGGTGAAATCTCTTGTGTGGCCTTCGTTTAAAGTCTTCTTTGGGATCAAGAAGCTTTTAGTAGCACCGTTGGTAGGAAACTAAATCGTATTGTTATTTTAGTTTTTAATTATTGTTTGATAGACTAACAATGTAGTTATCGTTCATAAATCTAACTCGTTTATTTTGTGGTTTTTCTCTTCTTATATAAGGCGACTCGAGTTTGTTCGAGGATTGACTATTACAGATCTATTTATTGATTCAAAATATGAAGATATGACTAGTGATCATCCAAATTTAACAGACTCCGTTCTATATGTGATTGATCATTAAGGGTCTGTGTGGCAGATGGGATATGGAATATGTTGTCCATCTTAGGATATTCCTTGGTTTATCCAAGATTATCATGGCAATGGTTATTTAAAATGGTGTTTGTTTTCCAGTGTGGGTTAATGTAGTATGTCGTTTGTCATAAGATTTGTATACAAGGTAAGTTAATTATATAAACAATATAATAATAAACAACACCATATAATTTTATGGCTTTGAGCATAAGAAAAATTAAAATAAATAAATTACTTATCAAATTCAGGAAAATTAACCGTCAAACTCAGGAAAGGTTTAAGGTATATTCCAGGTTTTACATGGAATTCCAAAACCACACCTTTTTAGGCTCCTAAAATTTAGGTAGGACATACTATTCTTATCTTGAGACATAATAAGCACCCACACAAACACAATATACAGTTATTTAAGGGAAAACTCAACCTAGGTTGGGATATCTAAGCTGCCAAACACGACCTAAGTGTGGGTGTTAGAGCATTGCTCGGTTGAACCCACCAAGCGTTGGTATGTCAAGTTTGGTTGTCATATTTTAGTGAACCAAAACTCATTTAAAGAGTCGCTTGATTATTTACTAGAGTCAACTTCGTATAGGTTTACTAGAAAGTTATTAGGATATGAGACTTACAAGTATTACGTGAAGACTTGAAGAATGTGAAGAAGTAAGGAGCTACAACGACGACATCATTCTTCCTCTTGAGGTTAGTAATATTTGACTTGAACTGTTTCATTCCTAACGTATCTTTCAAGTCGTGCATATTGAAAACATAACTGCGAAGCTGTGAATGATTATACTCTAGTTAGACATAGTATTAAGGAATTACAATACGAAGTATAACGTCTATCTTTTGAACTTCGTATATAAGACATCGACATAATCGGATGAATGCTATTGTGATTATGTATGGGTATGGGTGAAGATTTCATCCTAGGAAACAATGTTTTACATTCGTTTAAAGGAAGTACAATTCATAAACTTGTTTTGTGAATCGAAAGGGAAATCGCTAAGCTTATTGGTATTGTTATTTATTGCAAATCTTTGGATTACCAATATGTGTGTTTAGTATAACCGCTCATAACTTGTTTATGTATCTTGGTAAAACTATTCACAAGGCCTGACTTTTGTATTGGTATAACTTTCATTAGTGAAACCGATCTTAAGTAATCACTTGAGATGGTATGATCGATTTGTTGTAATTGGTATGACCAACTCTAGACATTGGGGAACCGATCCTAGTAAGAGGTGCAACCGATCACAAAAGGGGAATCGATCCTTGTAAGAGGTGCAACAAGTTTTTAGTTATTGGGGAACTGATCCTATGAACATGTGCAACAAATACAAGTTAGATACCATATATATGTAGGAACCGATCCTAGTACCTAATCAACCAAGTTTTGGTAACTAGCGAGACTAATTCTAGTACCCACATGGAGGTAGAACCAAAACTAGTTTTGGTAGAACCGTGAAACCCATGTTTGTTGATTTGATAGGATAATCAATCACATAGTTCTTGGAAGTCAGATGAACCAATTCTAATCGGTTCCAAAATTGTAAACATGAAAAAGGATTTACAAAGTAAAGATGTCGACATACTTTGAACATGTGCAGTAATGCTTATCTTTTATTGTTCAAAGATATTCCTTAATAGCTAAAGGAGAATCTCGGATCGAAATAAATTGAGAATCTTTTAATTAATGTTTTTAGTTTTATATGCTTTTAATTTCCAGCAATTAAAATGCATATCTTTAGAAAATAAAAATTGGTAATGTGCATTTACTAATTGGAGATTTTCTACTGATATTTCGGTTAATATTTGGACAAAGCATTTCCAGGAATTATGGAAACCGAATTTGGAAATATATTACATATCTTGAGAATATTTTCGGTTTTGGAAATTCCGTGGTGTCCAAACTTCCTTGGTCTATAAATATTGAAGTTTGCATTTCGAGAAAACTAATCCTCAGAGCCAGCAAAACTACCTTGTTGTGTTGTTACTGGTGGAGCCGTCTATTCGGAGAGGAAAGTACCCTAATTAGGCGAAATCTCTTACGACCGCTCGTTTTAAAGACTTCTTTGGGATTGGGAAGCTCTACAAGTATCGTTGGTGGGAAACTAGATAATTGCAGTTTATTATTAGTTTTCGATTGATTTGATTGACTAAGGGTTGTTGAACTTTGATTCCACCTAGTTTGTTTATGCTTGAGAATCTTCTCTTCTGATATAAGATTCACTCAAATTAGATCGAAGTTTCGACGGGGATCTTTTATCTGTTTGTAGATCTAAAGACGTCTTGTGATAATCCATTGTTAATAGACTCCATTTTGTGTGTGATTAATCATAAGAGATTCAAGTTGATTGTGTGCAGGTGTTTATTGAAGATCTAAGAACATTTGAATACGAAGAAGATTTCTGATTTGGGTTCATAATCTTTGGTGTGCACAAAACTTGATCGGCCGGGGATCCGACTATAATCGGTTTATCTTTGTGATAGATTTGATTGATTAGTTAGATCAGCATCAATACAATTCTTTGTGATTCAAAGTATTGATTGCATATTCTTAACAATTACTTTGGTAGTTGTTGAAAAGATAGATCTAAGGACCTGACAAAGGAGTTTATTGGGATAAACGGAAGAGCCTTTTGTCAAACTCATATCACTTGTTTGAAAAGAGTTGTTACCGAACAGATTTGTTGTTCCTTTACTGTTTGGAATACGAACCAAAGGAATTGTTCCAAGTGAGCGACTTACTGCAAGTTGGAGGCGCATGGATACAGTCAGAACTAGGTGAACTATAGGTTTAGTTGCTTGGTCTCAACTATACGAAGTTGGTTTAGATTTTGTATAGCGTCTTAATCCTGAGAGTATTCAATTCTGGACAAGGTCCCGTGGTTTTTCTGCATTTGCGGTTTCCTTGTTAACAAAATCTTGCTGTGTCTTTTACTTTTCTATTTCCGCAATTATAATTGTTTTATTATAATTAGAAGTAAAATACACAAACGTTAATTCCTATTAAATTGATAGCAATCCTATTGTTTGGTTAAGTCCGAACCTTTTATCAAGTAAACATACTTCGTTGTTGTGTCTCGATCTTGTATCCATAGTCAATCACACAAGTTATGTTGTTGTCGTATTGTCTCGATCTCGTATCCATAGACGATCACACGAAGTGTGAACCGATAAGTTGTATTGTCTCGACTCAGTCCATAGACAATCACTTTCGGAGAAAGGATTTATAAGTGGAAATTTTTTAGATTGAGGTATATTTGGGTACCCTCGTCTTTTCAATTGGCAGAGCAGGCAAACACGAAAAGATCTAACAATCTGTGTTTAGTGCGATCCAACTTATAAGATATGGGCCAAAGCAAAGTCAAGCGAGAGCGAAAACTAAAGAAAGGCTCAATTAACGTATCACAAGATATGTGCTCAAAAGGACATTGTTCTTCAATTTTAGATTGTTCAATTGATGAGATCTCTAACGTATCACAAGATATGCGATACTTCTTGCCACTTTATTGACTCGGATCCAAACAAGAATTTTATTTCGATAGATATCAAACTTATTGTGAAGATCGACAATCCATCTAGTTTCAATAATCTTTCTTTTAGTTGATTTTGACCATAAATGAGTATATATTGATTATACGGAATATCCTTTGATTTATCTCTAATTAAAACCTTTTGATCTAGGAGATTGATAAGTGGCTGGTTATTGAAACAGGTTAGTCATTTACTGTTTTGGATTACGATCCAAAGGAGTTGAGAAGCAAAAGTGTTCAAAACAGGTGAAGCGACTTGAGATAGTGGACTTTATATTGGGATCACGTGCGTAAACTAGATTGGTTATAGGCGGAGGGATATTGAAGAAACTGATTAACTAGGAGTAGTTTACTTGGTCTCAACTATACAAAGTTCCGATATTAAATTTGTATAACAACTTAATTCTTAGAGTATTGAAAAGTGGACTAGGTCCCAAGATTTCTGTGTTGCAGTTTTCCTCGTTAACAAAATCTTGTTGTGTGCCTTTGATTTACTTTCTGCATCACAATTATTGTTATAGTGATAATTAAAGTAATAATGTTGTACGTTAATGAAACACTTGGTACAATCCCATAGATTTGTTCGGTCTCGAACTTACGACATATACCAAGTACATAAGTCTTGTTGAAATAGTCTTTTGACATTTATTATATTTAAAAGATTATACAAGGGGTGCCTGTAATAGGTTGATATCGAAAAGATTGTGGTGTACTTGGTATCCTCGTCATTTCAATTAGAATATAACCGATTATTGGTCTATTTATAGCTCCAAAACCATGATCTTAAGTCGATGAGATAAGAATGGAGCGACGTGAGAAGCACTCCTTCTGTAGTGGAAGGAATAACTAAGGATAAGATGAGTTATCTTTTGATTCACGTAATCTTATCACCGAAGTGTCCTCTTTAGCGGTGATAAATACACTTAGATATTTCCCACACATGTCACAGTCCGCCAGATCAAAACCCTAAAGATACATATCCTCCTATTTATGTGACCGAGTCAACTTTCGTGATGATGTGTTGGTAGGGTAACAATTCTCTCTGTTGCAATATTGGCTGAGATATAGAAATATTTTCTAATTTGTGAGTTATGGATAGGCTAATTTATGTGGAGAGCACAATATAGCATGAAGATAGTGTGTGAGAAATGAGAGGAAATGAGGCTGAGTCGCGTCTTGGTGAATACGAGATACTCGAAGCCTATACTTAACGACGAGGCTTGTGACAGAGGCTTGGTATGCTTGAATCTCGTGCCTATACAATGTTAAGATAAGCTTATGGAGCTCAAGTATCACAGAGTCATCTTGGATATGCTCATGAAACTAAAAGTGAGGCATGTATATGTGCTTGAGAGTGTTCCTTGTTTATATGAGACTATGGAACTGTAATACCCCGATTCGGCAGGTAGGGTTCGCCGAATGGGATATATGTAATGGTTTGTACTTTCCTAACACCGAGGCCTTTTCAACACAATTGTCTCAAGCATTAGCAAAAATCTCTTCAGCTAAGTGTGCTCGGGTGGGAGTAATCCATAGATGAGTGATCTCCAGGGAAGCTGTTGTTGAATAACCGCAGTGGTGCCCGTTGAAAACCCCACACTGCCGGATAGCTGCAATGGCTAAATAAAATGTAGGTAATGGTTTGTTTTTTCCTTACACCGAGGCTAAAGAGTATATACTTTATTTAATTGTGAGAAAAATTTCTAAGTTAAGCGTGCTCGACCGGGAGTAGTCACGAGATGGGTGACCTATCGGGAAGCTGTTGCTGGATGACGGAAGCAGTGTTGTTAAAAAATCTCACGCTGCTGGATTACCGTGGTGGGTAAGTGGGATACAATATTGCTTGTGCTCGCGTGGGATATTATGTTGGGCGGTTACGCCAGATACTTGTTCACATAAGGCAGAGAATGTCTATATCATACCGAGGCCTGATGGGTACACTTGACTGAGTTATGGAAAAAACTTCTCAGATATCATCTCAGCATGTTCGGTCGGGAGTAGTCACATGATAGGTGACCTCTCAGCAGTGTTGCTAAAAATTCTATACTGCTGAATAACTGCAGTGGGTAAATGGAAAAATATCGGTGATAGTTTTGATACAACTAGGGACGGGTAGCTTGTACTCGGGTGGGAGAGTATGCCAGGTGCCAGATGCTTGACTCACATGAGGCAGGGTACATCTACATTATACCGAGGCCTTTTCAGCACAATTGGCTTCAAAATTTGCAAAAAGCTCTGCAGTTAAGCTTTCTTGGGTAGGAGTAATCCAAGGATGGGTGACTATCTGAGAAGATGTTGTTGGATGACCGTAGTAGTTCCAGTTAAAAACCCCACATAACCGGATAACCGCAGTGGATAAATGGAGACAGTTTCAGTGAAGGGTCGGTGATTACTATGTAAAGCAGACATGACTAGTGGATCTAGGTGGGATGTACTATGAGTCAGTCACGAGGTGTGAAATACCTTAGTCTCTCTCGTGGGACCGAGAGATGAGTGTCTCTAGTGAGGCTAAGAGCTAAGTCTCGCACATAAAGCCGGTAGTGGAGTCTCTATCATAAGTTCGAGAGTTGGGCTGGGCTTATGAGTCTAAGTTTTGCGATAATATTCGAACTGAATTCTAAAATGACCAATTTTGCTCTCATTAACCAAATCACTATCTAGATTACTCAGCATAGAACCGTGAGTTATTGCATGTTCAGATGGTACACACTGGCTTTAGAATACTTTATCTTATATTGCTTAGGTATATGCACTAGAGGCTAGTTAGTGTTTCACTTTGCTTTCTTTGCAGGAACGTCTGAGAGACTATGATATCCCGATGACCTTTATATTGCGTAAAATCATGTAGTATGATTGTATATGAATCGATATTATGCCCATACCTTGGTCGTATGTAGCTTCAATTATGAAAGTGGAATTCAATCCTCATTTCCTGACTTGAGCTTGAGTCTAAGCTTTAGCTTGATATCATTTGAACGTTTTGATGCTTTGATATGAGTTGCATCTAAATATGGTTATAACTATTTGTTAGAATCTCCAAAAGTATTTTGTATGGAGCTTGCCACCTTGCATGGTTATTGGGATGGAATGCCTTTATGTTTTGGTGGAGATTTTAATGAGATAAGATACATGGTGGAGAGAAGAGGTTGTCGTAAAGTTTCGAACTCAATGAAATTCTCCGATGACCTATGTAATGAGTTGGACCTTGTCGATTTGCCTCTTTCCCGGGCGAAGTACACTTGGAGTAGACCACCTAACAAGAAGAGAAAAATTGACCGTTTTCTATTCTCTTCGAATTGGGAAGATCATTTTCCAAATATATCAACTTCAAGCACCTTGCAAGACCCTTTTCGGATCATTTTCCTATTGAGTTATGCTCTAAGGAATCGGATTGGGGTGCTTGCCCTTTCCGATTTCAATTAGCTTGGCTTGAAGGAACTAACATAATTTCTCTAATGAAAGAATGGTGGGAATCTTTTTCTTTTGTAGGCACGGCGGGTGAAAGTTTTTCAAAGAAGTTACATTCTTTGAAGGAGAAATTGAAGATGTGGAATCGAGATGTATTTGGGAACATTGATAGGGCTATTGACTCGGTGCTTACCAAGATGAAAGAGTTAGATGAACTAGATGATGAAAGGGGTCTTACCGAAGTTGAAGAAAACATGCTTGTGACGGCTAAAGTGGATTTTGAGGTGGCACATCGTCGACAAAACATAATGTTGAGACAAAAGTCAAGAATTAGATATTTTAGGGATGGCGATCGTAACACCAAACATTTTCACCGAGTGGTGTAAGGTCATAGAGCTTTTAACAACATCCATAACCTTCGTATCAATGGGCATTGGACCGGGAACAAGGAAGAAATCAAGATGGGTATTGCAAATCATTTTGAGTTGGCGTTTAAAGAAATTTCAAACAACCGTCCTAGAATCAAAAATATGAGTCTAAAGCGTATTGATGAGAACGCAAGTAATTGGTTGGAGAGACCTTTTAGTGAAGAATAAGTTAAGAATGCAATTAAAGATTTGGGAATTGATCGTGCTCCGGGTCCGGATGGATTTCCTATGAAGTTCTTTATTGCTTGTTGGGATTTCCTAAAAGAAGATTTGATGAAGGTTTTAAAATAATTTCATGACCACAATGTTCTTCATTCGTCTTTGAAAAATAATTTTATCGCTATTATCCCTAAGAAGGCGGGTGTAGAGGAAGTAAAAGATTTTCGGCCTATTATTCTTATTGGGAGTGTGTACAAAATCATTTCAATGGTTTTGGCGGAGCGTTTAAAGGTATACCTTCCTACTCTAATCTCAACAACTCAATCTAGTTTTATTAAAGGAAGCCAAATTCTTGATGGGGTATTGATAGCAAACGAATGTGTGGATTCTAGACTTCGTCAAAAATTACCGAGGTTGGTGTGCAAGCTTGATTTTGAAAAGGCGTTTGATAATGTGAATTAGAATTTTTTAAATGAAGTCTTGTTCAAAATGGGGTTTGGTGGCGTTTGGAGAGCTTGGATTAGAAATTGTTTAACATTCTCAAAGTTCTCGGTTCTTGTTAATGGATCGTCTTCCATTAACAAAGGAGACCCTCTTTGGTATTGAAAAGGGACTTCGCCAAGGAGACCCTTTTTCTCCTTTTCTTTTTACTATTGTTGGTAAAGTCTTAAGTTGTATGTTGAGCAAACACAAGAACTTGATCAAATCTCGGGTTTTTCGGTCAAGGAGGGTGGAACAAAAATTAATCACTTGCAATTTGCCGATGATACTATCATATTTCTTGATGCTAAGAGAGAACAAGTTGATGCCCTTCGTTACCTACTTCTTTGTTTTGAGCTAACGTCGGTTTGAAGATAAATTTCTCTAAAAGTAGCTTATTTGGAGTCGCGGTTGAAGAGGAAGTTCAAAATTATGCTAACATGCTAGGGTGTAAGTTTGCGACTTTTCCTAGTTTATATCTTGGACTCCCTTTGGGCCACAAGGTTGGAGGCACTCAAAAATGGGAAAAAAACACTTGAAATTTGTGGGGAAAGAGTTACTTCTTGGAACGGAAAAACAATAGCAAGAGGAGGTAAGTTAACTCTCATCAAAAGTGTTTTAGCTAATCTCCCCATTTATTATCTCTCGATTTTTCTTGCTCCTTGCTCCATAACTAAGAAAATTGATAAAGTTGTGAGAAATTTCTTATGGGATGATGAAAATAGGAAAAGAATTCAAAATATTGGTTGGAAATTGACTTCAAAACCAAAAGAAAAAGGTGGTCTTGGTATAAGAAGTACTAAACAAGTGAACTTGGCTTTGCTAAAAAAATGGTGGTGGCGCTTTGGAGTAGAGAAAGATGCTTTATGGAGGAAGATCATAGTTGAAAAATTTGGTGAAACTTTTACCGGTTGGGAAACTCTCCAACCCAAAGGACCAAAAGGTGGTAGTTTGTGGTTTAATATCTATAAATAGCTTGAATATTTCAACAAAGGTATTAGATTCAAGATTGGAGCGAGCAAGGAAACTCGATTTTGGGAAGACTCTTGGCTAGGTGAAGGAAGATTATGTAATATGTTTCCATTGGCATATGAAGCTTCAAGGACCAAGGAGTTTATGGTGGATAGTATGAATGAAGTTGGGGGAGATTGTTTAACGTGAGGGTTTATGTCTAGGCAAAGATACTCTCAACCCATTTATCGTGAATTAACAACTATATCAAATCTTATTTCTTCAATCTCAATTCAAGAAGGTGTTTTGGATAGCCCAGTTTGGGTCGGAAATAGTCATGGTAAATATACGGTTAAGGATGGTATTAGGAGCGATGAAGATGAAGGTGAGCCAAATTTTCCAATTGATGTTGTTTGGAGCCGGGAGTATCCTTGCAAAATCAACTTTTTTCTTTGGCTTCTTTCTCATGATCGGATAATGACGACGGATAAGCTATTAAGAAGAGGTATGGATGTTTCTAGTTTATGTTATTTTTGTGATGAAGACGATCAAACTAGCTCGCATTTGTTCTATGAATGTTGGAGAACCCGGAGAATTTGGGATTACTTTGTCGAAGGATGTCGTTTTGATTGGACTTACAATTCAAATTTGACTATAAATGTAAAGTCTTGGAAGTTTAATTGGGGTGACGAAAGACTTAGTCAAATTTGGAATAACATTCTGGTTGCAATTTGGTGGTGTATATGGAGAGAGCGAAATGCAAGAGTCTTTTAAAACAAAAAGAAAAATTTGGTAAGCCTCATCAGAAATGTTAAACTACAAGCCTTCTTTTGGGCCGAGTCGAACACAAAAATGTTGGGTCTAACGGCGAATATGGTGATTGCATTATGGGACTCTTTATTTCGGCGTTTGTAAGCTTGTTTTTTGTTGTTTTGGGTTTGCCGAAATGTTCTTGCCTTTTTTTTCTCGCTTGTATTCATTGGGTTGAGGTACCCCTCTTAAGTACCTCTTTTTTCAATGAATTTTCTCTTTGACCGATCAAAAAAAAAAAATAAAAAAAAATTCCAAAAGTGTTGATCATCTGGAAGCTAAGAACTTGTTTGACGTGAAATATGTGCACAATGTTGAGGTCGTATTTGCGTCTTGGTAGTGTACAATCCCTATTATGAGAGTCAAGGATCAATCCTTTTTTTCTGACTTGAGCTTGATCTAACACTTTTACATGAACAACACAAAGCTCAAAGAACCGAAGCTTCATCACAAGTTGGTAATAATCAAAACCTTGTCTTTAATATATCAAAATTTAAGCTTAGGGTTTACTCTTCCTAACCCTAATTTGGTTTCTGGTTTGCGCCATGGGCTTCTGACTGGGCGGGAGAGAGGAAGGAGTGGATGGTGCCCTGAACATTTATGGGGTTGATTGCATGCATAAAATAGGGCTTGATCATGCCCTTAGCTCAACTTGGAAAAAATTTGGACTAACTTTTCTTATCTAATCAGATTCCTCTTTCTTGTTCGAATCGAATCCTTATCCTGTTTGAAGCAGGATTCATATTGCAATTTGATTGACAAGGAAACCGTGTGTTAACCTTTAATGCTTGGATTATTCTATTTTGATTCTTTGATTTCTGAATTAGAGTTATGGCATATATATGGATGTTGGAGAGTGATAACGTCTTCCTTTTCTTTAGGTGAGTCGCTCGATTCATCATTAAAGCGATGCCAATTCTCGAATTGACGAAATGGAAGTTAGTGAAGTTGGTGAAGGTCTTCAACTTTTCGCTTTGGAGACTCATGATTCTCCAATTGCGAGGGAATCATTGGTAAGTCTTATCTCTTGTCTTGATTTCATATTTGGGGTCAGAGGTTCCAGTCCCAATAAGTAATTACACCTTTATGTGAGAGTTTTAGGTTACATATGCTGCACTGCATATTACTCTTGTGTTGATACTACTGATCGCCATTGTAATTAAATCAATGACTCCCCACATTTGGGTCAACCAAGTTTTGAATCTCGCGGTAAATTTTGTATCATGAAGAAAATTGAGACCAAACTAGGTCATATTTTTTTATTACAGTGAAAATATTAAGAAATTATATTGATGTTGTGTCACATGATAAGTTACGATTGTCACACGAAGCATAATCCCATTCTGAATTACTTGACAGATAATGAACTACAATGCAGATTTAACGCCAGAAGGTACTTTGTAGGGTTATAAGCAAATTTTAGGAAGATATGTTTCAATGTTGTTTTTAATTTTTTTTCTTCTACTTAGTTTATGAAGTAAAATTTGGTTTGCACTGCAACAATAGAGTCACAGGCCGATTTGGAGTCACTCAGTCACATTAAAGATACTTTTAGGTTATGATTTTTTTAGATTATTTTTACATTACGGTTTAGATTTTGGGTCATGTGACAATTTGTGACACTTACACAGGTAAGACTGAAAGACAAATTTTGGGACACCCAAAAGCGTGAATCAAAAAGCCTGTTTGATTACCAGAAGTAGAAATGCTCCAGATTCTCCAGAAGCAGAAGTCAGAAGAAAGTTGATATCACTCCGGAAGTTGCATTTTAACTTCTGGAAGCAGAAAAGTCAGAACTAGTTTGGGTACCCAATTCAGAATGACTTCTAGAAGCAAAAAAAAAAAACTTTTTATGAAGCAAAAACATTTTACTTCGGACTTTTACTTCTGACTTGTGTTTCTGGTATCCTAACATGCTAATGTTTTTGCTTCACAAAAGCTTATTTTATTTTATTTTGCTTTTAGAAGTCATTATAAAATTGTATACACAAATTAACTTCTGATTTTTTCGCTTCCGGAAGCCAAAAAGAAAAAAAGTCCGAAGAGGCTACAAGTCGTTCCAAGAAAAGGTTCATGAGTTTCAACAGCCTTGGTTTGTGGGCTTGTAGTTGTGGCCATGGCCCATGATATATGGCCAGCTTCACAAAAGGATCAAATTCCTCGAATACGGTGTCTAGAGAATTCTTATGAGTAAAAACCATGGCACTGGACCCCCGATCAAGGAATCTTAATATCTACTACAGTTAGCCAGCCATGACTGAATAAAGATTTTCAAAAGCAAAAAAACACCTAGAAAAGCAACGAAAAGAAAAGCAAAACAATGTGATGAAGAATGATTCTGTTCTGTCCAAATGTTATTAAAACATAACTCATCATTACATTCCTCTTATTTCTCTATACTTTCATTTCACTGAAGTATCATGAATATAAAAACAAGAATTCATCAAGCATTTTTCGCCATACACGACCGCAATATCGATGTCGCCGCCGTTACAAATCATATTGCCACCAAAACAACGAAACCAAACAGATTTTAGAGCACCACCACCATCTCCAATAGGAAACAACCGAAAATCAACAACGTTCATATTGCCACAACAAAGCCAGACAGATTTTAGAGCACCACCACCATCTCCAATAGGAAACAACCGAAAATCAACAACGTTCATATTGCCACAACAAAGCCAGACAGATTTTAGAGCACCACCACCATCTCCAATAGGAAACAACGACACGAATCGAAAATCTACGTTCATAAACGAAAATGAACTCAACGAGTTTCTGGAACGCTCACTTCAAGTTCCTGATCTAATTCTACCTACTAATCGAGTCTTTCCTAGAGAAATATTGTCTACAAAAAAGCCACCAGAAATTGATTACAACTCGTTGACTTCTTCTACTCGGTTTGACTCTAAGGTTCTTGAGTCAATTTCAGTTATCGGTTGTTTCCAGTTACTCAACCATGGAATCCCAAACGATTTGATCGAATCGGTTTTGAGTGATTCTGTGGGAGTGTTTGGAATTTCGAAAGAGTACAAGTCGATCTTGTCGAGAAATTCGGGGAAACCGTACGGGTTCGAGGAGTTCTCCGGCGGTGGTGGTGGTGGTGATGATGAGACGGAAACGAGTGAAGAGTTTGTTTGGTGTAGAGATTCCAGATTGAATATACTAATGGAGGTATTCTGGTCGGATGGATATTTAAATTTCAGGTGTGTTTTGTTTCTATCTTTTCTATCTGACATATTTTCGTGAAAAGTATCACTTTTTCTAAAACGGATGTAGTATAATTGAAGTATTACATTCACTGCTAGGTTATTATTAACTAGCAAAACTCATTTATTTTGCAGCCAAAAACTAGAGAACCTTTCAACAGAGATACAGAAGATTGCAACCAAAATTCTAAGGGTGATATTAGAATCAAATACCCTCATTCGTCGAGAGTTAGCCAAGGAAAATACTGATCTGACAAACAAGGATGGTTTGGTCTGTTGTATGTATAAGCACTGCAAAAATATGAATCTTGATACCGGAAATGCACGGTTATGTGAGAACTCACTGAAGTCGGACGTCATACAAATGCTGGTAAAAGGATCTGATTACTCTCATGCACTGTCTGTTCACGTCTTTGATGCGTCTTCGTCAGACTTTAATCTATATTCCAAGAAAGGATGGGTTTCTTTCTGTCCTAGCAGAAATGCCCTTGTTGTTACCGTTGGGGACCAAATTCAGGTACATTTCAATACATATTCTTTCTGGTAACCTGCAATAGTTTGACTTGACACTTCATTAGGATAAGTGATTCTTGCAAGTGTGATGCCTGCGGCACTGTCAGATATTTTGGATACTAGGGTGATTTTGAGTGCACAAATTTTATTGCAGGTGAAGCCACTGACCAGATAATTCTTCTTGTGCTTTTTTCAGGCATGGAGTGTTGGGCAGTACAAGCACGTAATCGGAAGGCCACTTTTCCAACAAAAAGTTGAAAATAGAGTATCACTGGCTTTTCATTACTCCCCTCCAACCATCAGCACTGCAGAAAAATTCCCACCAACGGAAACAAAAAGTATTAGTCTTCGGCGACAGTTAAGGCTGGCTATCTTCTTCACTCTTTTCTACCACTTCGTACTCAGCAATTTCAGTCTGGCTATTTTCTTCACTCTTTTCTACCATTTCACACTCAGCAATTTCAGTCTGGCTATCTTCTTCACTCTTTTCTACCATTTCATACTTGGCAATTTCTGACGTTACTGATTTTCTTTTGGTAACTCCAATGATGTTCTCATCATGCATGTATTTGCTCAAGATTTATTTTTTTGGTAATTGTTGCAAGTGTTTTTCACCATCCTATCTCAAGTTCCCAACATTGTTAAATCAATAATCAGAAATGGGAATGGAAAACAACATGAAGTTTCACATGGCTTGAAGTCTCACACTTCCAATTATACACAGTAAATGGAATTCCAAAAGGACCATTTTTGCCTAACTGATCACATAGTATCCTAGCAAAGAAAATGCACAAGGAAATTGCATAATTACATGTTTACATACACAAAATATCATGAGCTCTGATCCCTTTACAAATTGTTTCTTCACTTCATGAAACTTGAACAATCCTTCAGCACTTTTTTTATGCTCAGATGAAAAGTTCACGTAGTACTGATTTAGGGCAGATGATGGGATCTTCATCAAGCTTTTTGGCATAAATATCGCAGAGGGCCTCACCAGCAACTTTCCAAGCAAAGCCGCATTTGCCCACATCCCTAATCCTTGCATAATCGTAAACGATGTTGTATATTGCAAGTGCTTCATTGTGTATCTCCTCTCTTATCCTTGGACTTTCATTAAACTCGGTGGCATTATATAACATCTGCATTTCAAGCAATAATGATTGAGGTAATGCTAGATTTATATGAGTTGCTAAATAGCCAGAGAGGGTGTGTAGAATATGCATAACTAACAAAAACCTGCTTATATTTTTGATAAATTTCTTCGGCATAATCATCTTTTACATCGTCATCCTGCTTCAATGCATCAGTCATTTCACTTCTGTACTGATCGTATCGCTCCTTCCATAATCGCACGCAGGAAGATGGAATTTCTCTTCCATCAAAAGCAGGTAATTTCGTTACGTCTACATACAACATTTCATAAAACCAGTGGAACAAATTAACTCTAGAACCAGTGGAACAAATTAAGATTTATAATTTGGTCCAAACATGTGAGTTGGAAGTGTATATTCTGGGTTCAGCATGCAAACTAAAAGTTTTAGAATAGGCTGATGAGAGCCTTTGGTTAGTGTTATACTACGAATTCAACTTCTCACCCATTACGAATTTTAAACTTGAATGGAGAAAATTCTCACCATTTGCCTCCAGCCTCTGAGTTGTTTTAAAAGAGGCCACCTTATCAAAAATTAGTCCCAGAATAGATCTTGATTGATATGAACCCAAGTTCGACTTTCCCAAGTAATGTGGATATCTACTGACTCTTAAATTGCTCGGAACTTCAACCTGTAAAGTAGAGAAACAGTAAAAAGTATACAGAATTGACACTGAATTAGGTAACTTGGAGCAACTAACATTAACTGCTCCTCAGAACAATCATCAATATATTTACTCTAAGTAACCTTATAGAATTGAATTCTAAAGCACAAACCGATCTCAGTAATTATGAAGGAGAAGAGTTGATATGATTCTACGGAAATTAAAAAGTGAAGAAATAAGCTAACCTTTTTTCCCGTCTTTGGAGCATCTAGTGCGTCGTAATATATGTCAGTAAGCTGAAGCATCTTTTCTTTCATGCATTTCTTCTCTTCAGTACAGTCGTCACTCAAGGTCAATAATCTATCCATATAAGCCAGCCAACAGTCTGCTGCCACACCCATACTGTAACTGCAAGAAGATAAACACCAGTAGTCTGATCGTTACCACTTTAGATACCTTTCACATTATTATGAACACCAACTTGGGAATACACCAAAAAGGAAGAAAGAAAAGATAACGTCAAAAAGGTAACAGCTAGCTCAGCAGTAATACATATTCAAACGTTCACCTTCCAAGTCCCTATTCAGTAAATTAAGCATATCTTTATGTGAACCACAATAACTTGCACTGGACGACATCAACTAACTAAACTAAAAGTGAACTCCGAGAGAGTGCAAACCTTGGATTGAATCTAGTTGTTAAGAACTGCTGGAAAAGTTCATCTTCTAGTTCCTCAGAAGAAAAATCAGTTGGCTTCTGATGGCGTACACTCTTTTCTGTATATTTTTGTTCCCATGGGCTGCTTGGTTTGAAAGACTCTAGTAACTGCAGAAACTAACATAAGTTAGCACAGGATAAGACTAATACACGTAGACGAACCTACAAATTAGTTCCCAGCCTTCTCTCTAAGTTTTCACTAAGACTCACAACTCTTACAAAGTTGGGCAAGAGTAATTGTAACAAATCTCCATTCCTTTTAACGAGGCTCGACATATACTTCCTTATTTTTACGTTATGTTTTTCCCTAAATTCTTTTCCTGTCTCTCCTTTGAACGAATGAAACTACAAATTATGAAGTGTACGTAAATTATGAGTATGCAAACCGACCTGTGGATTTCTAGAAACCCAATACATGTCACCGTCGAAGTCGCTATTTGCTATTTCATCAGCCACGGATCGCGGCCCTTTTGTGGGAAAAAATATGGCATATTTTGCATTCCCAACAAAGTTCACCAACTCTTCAACATATGTAGCCTTCATCACATGGACATCCCCAAAATGTAGTCCAGGATTCTTATATACTAACACATTCCCTGACAGTTGGCCATCTTCACTGAAAATCATTCAGAAAATCAAATAGATCACAATACTGCAACGAAAGAAGGAAAGACATTTTAGCAGTGTTTGCACTAATAAAAATCAAATCAGGTTTCTGCTTGCTACGCGACGAGACTTCACAAACTGCAGCTTTTCCAATGGCATTATTATCCGCAATATATTGTAACTGGTTGGGTTGATCAACTGGAAGAAAACCGGTTGCATATGAAGTGATTACAGCAAATAAAGTTTTAAGGAAACAGACTTTAGATATTATTATAGCTTTTACTATACTACACGGTTGAAATTTAAATAAGTGAAGATGCCTCAGGATTTATATGACAACATGATAATCGCAGAAATACTTACAGAATCACACAAACTTCATCTCTGTTTAGAATCCCAGTTGGATCTACTGTCCCCATAAGATAGTAGCATTCACTCACAGGAAGCTTTCCACCCATGAGACTCTTTTTTTCTTCATTCATTAGGACTCTCAAACGATCTTGCAAATATGGTTCATCAATAGGAATTCCCGACAAAATCATCCTCGGTACTAGAAAATTGTCCATTTCACCGTACCTCAATGCAACTGCAATTACACTGAGTGTCAAGAAAATCCTACAAGTTCAAAGGGGTGAGGTGGGGTGGGAGATTGCTAATTGATGTGAATCGTATCTAGGATTGTTGACCAGAATCCATTTCAAGTCAATTTTGATAAGCGAAAAACCCCACAGCAATCTAATGACTCGTAAATAGATTCAATAGTAGGCGATTACCTGTCAATGCTGCATGCTTGTTGTAGTGAACATTTTGAGCATCCTCCAGTGCTTTTGTTAAAAGGTTCATAAAGTACTCTGGTGGAACTCCACCATAAGCAAGAAGTGCAAGTAAGTACTTCGATAAACATGAATTCTTTGGTTTATTGCTGGCAAAAAAGAGGTTAATATTAGAAATGAACAGCTTTTTAATACGAGTGTCAAACATAATGAGTTTGAATTAGGCAAGTTAAGTTATCTATCACATAACTTAAGAGAAGTGATACAATAAACACGTGCAACTACTTCATATGATGTCAGTAATGCAACTGCCAATGAATGCAATGCAACAGTGGATCTTTTATTTGCTCGATCTAAAGAAAAATTCTAGTGTAAAAAAAGACATACTGCTGCTGCCTCCTAAGACCAGAAAACAAAAGAAATCCCTAGACGAAGAGTAAGCAATTTAAAAAATATTGGTAAACCATCCCATTATATGGGGTGGCATCACCATATTGACCAAAGTCATAGAGATAAAACAAGCAGCGATCAACAAAAGAAGGCCCTGCTTGGACAATCAACCCACTACATTTACGCAAAATAAATAGTTAGCACCAGGTTATACCTTGTTGTTACGATCTCCAAAGAATTAGCACTCATGGCATTTACAAGTTTTGGGTCACTTTCAACTTTTATCATCGACGGTCTTATTTGTATTGTATCGAAAGGCAGCTGCAAATATGCACAGGAAACACATTAACTACTATGTTGGACTTCCACTGACTAAAACAACACACAGTGAAAAGAAGGTTGCTTTTAATATAAGGTATCAATATCAAGGTACAATCACCGAAACATTAGAGTTTGATGCCACTCTTTAATATTAGGTTTCATAACATATAAAGCATGTACGCATACAGCTTCCCTAGCAACTGTTTCAAGTAATAAAACGTATAATGTGGTTGCTCAACCACCCCTTTAATATGCTGCTTACTTACATCTGTAAAATTTAGAAACATCCGGTGGTATTTTATTAAGAAAGTTTGGGAGGTTTTGAGTGGTATTTAAGGGTATTAACGAGCCAAAGGTTCATGGTTTTGTTATATTCAACCTAGGAAGATTTTTAGGGTGGCCTGTCAGTGAGTTTCTGTTGGTTTTGACTGCCTTATCATACTGTACCATAGACAGGCAGAGATTAATGGAACAATGGCTGGAAAAGATGTCAAAGAACTTGCAGAGATTACTGGAGAAGATGCACTCAAGAGTGATAAACCACCAATTTCTTTGGATTTTCCGCTTAACCATTTGGAATCTACTTACAAAGCTTTCATAGTACTTTATCAGAGATGACTGTTCACTCCTCTAAGTGATGCATCAATTAGAGGAGAAAAGATAGTCAACTTTATAGGTTCGAACCCAACCCTGACAACTAAAGCCCCCAGGGTTGGGGAATGACAAGATGATACTGAATCCGACTGGAAGAAGCAAAATGTACCCATAACCCCATTCATCCAAAAAAAAAAAAAAAACGAACAGAATATAACGCTAACACATATGACTACCTTCTTGTTGACGAGCAAGGTTCCCTTGGCCGCAGCACCATCATAGAATAACCGGCACTGGGTAAGCAAAGGCTAGACATGAAAATGAAAAATAAAATTAGAACAATTTTTTTAACCAGAGACTAAAAGGGTAAGAATAAAAAAGATAATAAAGGAGAGCAGAAAGCAGAAACATCTGTACCGGATCCCCAATGTAAGACCTTATTGACTTGTCATCTGAAGGTTTTTCCTCTGCTGCATTTCGATCTAGAACTCTCTAGAGGGTAAAACATTCAACTATGAGCATCATTTTATCATGCGAAAAATTAAAATACTAGATATTCATGCATTATGGAGCTTTAGCGATACCAGACTCTCACAGAAAACAGAATTATCTGAGAGTAATCTTTACCTTGAGGTTTCATGTGCAACCCCCCAGCCATAACAAAATGAAATTTTACAACTGAAATCGTTAGGTTAATTAACAAACCTTATCGCCATCAACATTTGTGTACTTCCCTTTGCTTACATTCCTCTGACATTTTAAAGCCAAATCTTCAGAGATAAACCCTGTTCCATCCGTGTGGATCAAAATGTCCCCATCTTGATTGCGGACGGCATTACCATTCTGATCCTATAATTTAAAAATAAAATGGTATGATGTTAAGGCCTTAATAGATGGGCAACATAATATATCATTCTAAGGTGGGTGTAGGAATATATCAAGACTGACAATGACTATTTCCTACTCAAACAATAATAAGCAGAAGTTACCTACCAAGCAAGGTTGATCTTTAATTATTTCAATATTAACAGATGAAAAATCCAGTTGTATCTTGGTGGTCTTAGACAAAATGAGAGATAACCTGCATTATGCACTTTAAGGTTATTTTCAAAACAGATTGTCAATTAAATCGAATTGCGATGATGAATTGCAACACAAACCAACCTAGGCATATACTTGGGCATGCTGGGAATATTGTGTATATGCATAAAATGAGACCGTGCTTCAGAAACAGATTTATCGTGTAATACACTAGACTCCAAGCAAACAAAGTAACACTTAACAGCTGAAGCAAAGGAACTTGTTTGCGTCTGTTTCTTCTTTTGCTCTTTGCCCCCATCTTTAAAAACTGATACAAGAATCCATGAAGCAAAAGAAATATTAGATCATTTTTTCATTGTTAAAATCAGCCAAGAGTGGCAAAGCAACACAAACATAAGTGTTATAACATAATTATTGGAAAACGTATGAGAAAAGAACAAACGGCACCGCCAGGGTTGTAAACAGACTATTTCCCCTGAAAGTTTTAAGTTTTTGAGAGGGTATGTCTGGCAAGAGTTCGTGGGTCTAATAACAAGGAGCGGACTCATTCTGTGCTACCTCTTTCTGTTTTTGTTGCCAACATTGATCAATATGGGTACATGCTAAAAGTTCTATGGATCTAATAGAATACTCAGATCTTGATCCTAAGACTAATTTAAACTGTTACCAGTGCATTTCATTCATCTTAACTCTATCTACTTAACAGAAGTTGGAACAAAACAAAGCCTTCCATTTCAATCATCCAAAGATCAATAGTGCAGAATTCAAATTGTTAAAGAAATGAGACGAAAACCATATACGGCAAAGATCATTGAAACAATGGCTAGAAGGGATGTCAAACAACGTACAGAGGTTACTGGAGATGATGCACTCAGGAACAGGCAGAGATTACTGGAGAACTGACAAACATAGATTTCTTAGGATTCGTCAATTTAACTATAGATGAGTTCATTCCAACTGTTGTTGTTGGAATCTACTACAAAGCTTTCATAGTACATATGAGATGACTGGATGATAGTTCACTTATCTAAGTGATGCCATCAAGTAGAGAGGAAAAGAGAGTCAATCTTATAGGTTCTGTTATACGTTACTGGTATAACCCCAAATCTTAAATCCTCTTCTATGTTTATTTATTAGGATTCCAGTAGTTGTACATCACATTTACTGTGGCATGTGGAAATAGAGGTTATATTATAATGTAATGCACGTTGACTACACTCACACATGCTCAGATATATCCACATTCAATATAGATCCATTTTGGGATGCATCCCATTCAAGAAGAATAGATAAGGAGAGGAATAAGCAAGGCCAATTCTGCCACAGATCAGATGCATTAAGAGTTAACTCACCAAAAAACTGGAAGCGGCGCAAACCCACAAGAATTCCCTCTTTTCCTATCCTACGATACACAGGACTTGAACTACAATCTCGATCCCCCTCATTTCCAGAAAACTTCACCAGCAATACATTATCGTCCCCTAATACCCTGTGTAGATGGGTCGTGTCTCTTTGAAGATACGGACCCTGAGCATCAACAAAAATCACATGTATAAGATGCAAACCCAGAAGCAAAATTGAACAGAAGAAACACATTTGCTAGCTCAAAAAACTTATTGACTTTTATGAGGACAAGAGAACATACAAAAATAAACACAAGCTTATATCTTAGAGAAGAATTACAAACCTTAAACATGTAACTCCCATCAGGTTCCACATAACAATGGTACGCAAAAGTTTTCTCAGAATCCCAATCAAGATTCTGCAAAACAGTTCAAGCCAAATGGAATCGCCTCAAAAACATAACACAATAACAAACATGAATCTATCTCTATGACATCTGCATTTAGTAGGCAAAAACTAAAGTTTGCTCTATGGCAAATATAAATTCGACTATTCATGCGCTGGCTTAAGATACATGAAGCCAAACATTGTAGGAGGTGATGGTTCAGAAAGTTTCTAGGGTGGAAGGTCCAACACTATAATATGGAACAGAAAGATCTCTAAAATTGACCGGTCTCAATTCCCAAGAACTGGCAGTGAATAGATAAAACAGAAGATCTCCAGAATTGCATGGTTTCAGATTTTCAGGAACTGGCAGAGATAACTTTGAACCCTCCGATTCATCGTTTTAACCTTAAAATCAACATAATTTTCGTTTAAAAGCAACATAATTGCTGTCAGATATAACTGCCAAGTCAATTCTTAAGATACATTATTAAGCACACAAATTTCATCAACTCAACTTGCAGCTGAAATAAGCAGATTTTTTCATATGTTGCTCAACATGTTTGCAGCAAAAATCTGTCTGGAAGAATGAAAAGTCATTTCGCCAATATTCAGATGTAGCAAACATTTAAGACTAAAAAAATCACAAGTCCAAAAGAATCACTAAATGCTGCTAGTAAGATGTAGCAAACATTTGACCAATAATCAAACTACCTTTGTTCTATCCGTTTGCTTCACATATTGATTATCCCCCAAAATTGTCCTAAACCTGGTTTCGAAATGACCCATCTGTAGGTTTTTCATCCTCCGAATTTCATCTACGCTTATGAAATCCTCCAATTTATATTCCCTGCAAAAGAATCCACCCCTAAAATGTTACCAAAGCACGCACATCAGCAACAACAAAACTTCATATGAAACTGTACCATCAAAGATCAACTTACTTTCCGCAACAACTTAGAATCAAAAACATCTTCTTAAACTCCAATTCCCCCAAAGCTAATAGATGTGGATCATTACATGCCAATCTCTTCATCTTCTCAGTACTTGAAAATTCCGAGATAATCATTTGATTACTCGGATGATCAACATTCATCATCCTCTTGCTTTTCTGTTTCTTTGGATCCTCCAAGCTCATACGTTGAGTTACAGCATCATCTACCAATAAAATCAAACGAAAATCAAAACTAACTTCAGCTTTCAGAAAAAATTAGGGAAAAAAATTGAACCAAAAAGTACTGTACTCGAAAGTTAGGGTTTAATAATTCAATCACCTCTTGGAGAATTAGAAACTGAACTATCAAATTTCTTCAGCTCACTACAATCCACACTCTCTTGATTAACAGATTCATCACTTTGAGTGACCAATTTGTGATTTATAGAAGCGGTGAGAATTGGATTTTTCCTCCGAAGTAATTTCGAAGATTCTTCTTCTTCTTCTACTTCTTCGATCAAAGCGAGACCAGTTTTTCCAGCTTGTTTATTATCATTTAATGGTAACGATTGATCTTTACAGAAACTTTTGATCAATTCTTCAACTGGAAATGATTGATCAAATACCAAATGTTGTTTACAGAATTTCTTTAAAATTTCTTCTACATTTTCACGATGATGATGATGAGAGGAAGAAATTTGCTTGAAGGAAGGAGAAGAAGAACCAGCATTCTCCATTTTTACTTCTTCGTCGAAGTCTCTGAAAGTCAAGAGACTTATGTTCCCGCTCTTTGTATCTACTACCGTTAGACTTCGATAATAATACAGGGGGGGGTGCGTATTGCGCCTTCGGCATAAATTAGTGATGTACAACCATTTTGAATTTTTGAACATGGTAGTGCCACGTGTTTCAAATGCTTAGCCCAAGAGAAGGGATGCGCGTGCTAATGCAGAACGTACACAAAGAACTGTTTTTGAAAGGCTTCCAAATTGGTGTCCAATCGTGTACGGGAGGAAGTGACAGTTGGGAAAGGGGTAACGTATGAAAGCTTAGAGCATCCACGGTGGGAGACCAAAACCAAAATTTTGGTCCAAAAACCAGGCGCAGTGGAGAAGGAGTAAAGATCAAAGACTGAGACTAAAAACTAAAAACCGCACTCAAATATAGTCTTTAGTTTGGTTTTAGTCAGCGTAATTTAAAGTTACGCCCGAACAGCGTAATTTATAACTCCGCCCGTCATAAGAAGACAAAAAAAAAAAATTGGGGCGCAACTAAGAGTTGTGCACATTGAAGTAACTCAAAGTTACGCCCCATTGAAAAAAAAAAAAAAAAAATTAATGGGGCGCAACTTGAAGTTGCGCCCCATTTGGTTTAATCTTTCTCCCGTAGCGTGTGAACACGGACTAAACCAAAAATTTGGTTTTTTTTTGCTCTTTAGTCTTTGGTTTATGATCGCACCACTGCAGTTGCTCTTAGGGATGTTTTAGGAACAAACATAGGGAAACTAAAATGTAGGGTAAAAGTATTTTGATTTTTGAGTGACCACTCTTTTACCTGGCTTGATTGGGTATACCCAAATTAATTAGGGTATACCTAATAAGACAAAAGCCAGGTTATTTTGAAGTAAAACAGGCTATTCTTAACCTTGTATTTTTTAAATGGTTAATATACTTTTGTTTAATTAACACTAAAAATTCTGATTAGGTTAATTAATTGAATTTAGATGAATTAGTTAAGTAGATTAAAACTTATGAATTTAAGTTATCAAATTTTGTTTTTGATTATTATTATTTTTTTTTCAATTTTAATTATTATTATTATTATTAAAGATTGCCTCCAGGGGCTTTTATTAAAAAAAATCAAAGTCATTTTGTACATGAATGGGCGGGAGTCGGGCAACAATTTGTGCTCCAACACCCTTTTGGATAACCAAACCTACCCTATGGAAAAGAAAACTCCCATATTATTATTATTATTATTATTATTATTATTATTATGAAAGACGACTATACACCGTCGGCAACGTCTACATTGGAGGTGGGCAACCGAGCGACAAGCTGGGTGCCAACACCTTTTTGAATAACAACACCTATTATTTAGCCTATTATTATTATTATTATTATTATTATTATTATTAATAATAATAATGAATAATCAAACAAAGCTCTTGGTTGGTAACCTAGCGACAAGCTGGGCTCCAACTCCTCTTTGAATAGCAATGCCTAATCTAGAAAAAATGAATCTACCTGCGCCACTACTAGCGTCATTGCTAAATAAACATGCTTCGACGCTTGAAAAAGCTAAAGTATCCTCACCAAGTTCTCCCAAGGTAGAAAAAGCCGAACACCCAACCCATACCCATGTGCAAAGACACTTGTCCTGGGATATTTGGTATGTTTACGTGAAACAAAGACTTAAATAGCCTTACCGGGGACAAAGGAGCGGACACCATCACCATGAACGGAGAGACACCCGTAACATCCATGCAAACATCTTTCCCATCTTCCCGATTGAGTACAAGGATATCGGCGGGCTTCGAGTCCTTGCCATCATCCTCGACCAAGACCAAGAGAAACCTCCTTACGCTGAGGCACATTGGCTTTGTAACAAATATCAAAGACAACATCACGAACGACATCATGACGAAACTTATATCCAATATCCTTAGCACAATGAAGCGCATGATCTTCGGTCAGATGATGTGGGAAGATTTTTGATGAAAAAATTTGTTTTGAGAATTTTTTTTGCAACGGAAATGAAAACATACTACCCAAACACTTCTAAAAAGGGGATTGCAAAGCTGATGTAAGAAATCATACTCAAAATTAAAGAAGAAATCAACACTTTCAGTTCTGAAACTATGAAAAGTCGGCAGGGTCGACGAATGAAGAACATGCGGTATATCCGGCCTGGCAAGGTCTACGGATGAATAACATGCCGACAATATCCGGTAAGCAAGGTCGGTGAATGAAGAAGATGCCGACTTTATTATTTTTGACACACAGAAGACTGTTGTAAATGTTTCACTAGTCGGCATCTTATTGATTTTTTACCTTGCCGGCTACCTTATAGTCGGCAAGGTCGACAAAAAATATCTTGCCGACTATAGGATTTTTGACATACAGAGAAAGGTGTTACAAATGCATAATTAGTCGGCAAGGTTCAAGTTCTTGGTCTGCAAGGTTCAAATTTTCAAGTTCTTAGTCGGCAAGGTATAAGGATGAATACCGTGCCGACCCTGTAAATATTACTTTCAGAAACAAAACTCTTTGAAAAGTTGGCATGCTATTCATCTTATAACCTTGCCGACTAAAAATAAATATGAAAAGTCGGCATGCTATTCATCCTATAAGCTTGCTGACTAAAAATAAATATGAAAAGTCGGCATGCTCGACAAACAAATACCATGCCGACTGTGTAACTACAATTCAACAATTTCAAATTTTCTGATCTAATTTGTCATTCAAATAACAAAACAAAGTACTAGAATGAATTTGAAAGGATTAATCGACAATAAAAAAAATCATAATCGACGATATTTTTTCATTTGCACTACACCAAATTTAACGTTTAGCAACAGTTTAAATCTGTTGCTGACTGGGCTTGCAACAGATTTATGTCGTTGCTAAACACCCTGTCGCAGTTTTTCACGACCGCTCTAGCTCACATTAATTTCACAAGATCAAGTCGCAACAGAAACAAGCTGTTGCGAGACAAAAATTTAGCAACAAAGGAAAATGTTGCTACTCTGTTGCTAATTTTAGAGTTATTCCGGTAAATTTTTTATCTTAACGGGATATGGTTGTTCTGGTTCAGATTTAGCAACATATTTTTGCCGTTGCTAAATTTTTGCAACACGAAAAAAAAAGGTCAAGTCTTCGTTGACCTAGTCAAAATCGATCTCCCTCCCAATTTATCCTGCAATACCCCCTGCTATTACCCTGATTCTTCCCTATTCCGAAGATTCAATTACTCACATTCAACATCAGTTGTCCCACAGATTCATCAACAGGATCTCATCAAAAAAAAAAAAAAAAAAAAAAAGATTCATCAATGTGAACTTTAAGTATCACAGTTGGAAATATGAATGTGTATAAGTATCACAAGTAACTACTGAGATGATGAAGAAGATTAAATTTTGTAATTGACATATAATGTTCTATGTTGAGATTCATACATGGATGGGAGACCTAATTTATAATCATACAAAAGTTAACCTGAATCTGTTTTAGAAGACCAAGCTCACCAAAAGCCGGAACTTAATAGACTGCTTCTCATCACTGGTAGGACAAGCATCATCTTATGTTGTTCTTCGACAACCTACAAATTACACAAACATGAAAAATTTAAAAACCTGCGTAAAGTTGAAGCTTGTTCTGGGTGCCATTTTCCTTAGCAAGAATTGAGAACTATATATAAATGGAGTGATGTGGTCTAAACTATAGATGACATGGAATTTTTGTAATGAAATACCAGACTAGGTTACCTGGTTCAATATCCAACTTCCCTTCTTGTATTTGGTAGTCTGAAAGAAAACAAAAGTATTTTGTATAAGTAAGAACCATTTCAAGATATATCAAATGCCAAAGATCAACTCTGTAAGACAATTATTTGAAGCAAAAATGATCAACTCTGTAAGAAAGTGCCAATCGTATAAGCTTACAGTCTTCAATTATTACGAGAAAGAAACACAACTTCAACAGAGTAAAAGTAACCGAAGTTTCACCACATGGTGAACAGTCCTTTTGACATATAATGGCAATGCCACTGAGTCGGACGACTCTAACTAGCCATTAAACTTCAATGGATGTACAAGTTAGATATAGCTGTCTGTGATCATGTGATCATATTGTATCTACAAATTTTGGTATGCCATCTGCTTGCGTAAATCCTTGATATGTTCTATAATTTCTAATGTCACTAACATTATAAGAGAAAACGTCAACCAGTGAATCCTAGTCCCCGTCTACAACTACCATATTTCTACTCTGGTGTTGGTGTTAAAGGGTCTTTTTTAAAATTACTCAAATGCAAAACTATCTTAATATCTAGTTTAAGTATTCAAATTCATGCAAAAGAAAGGTAATTAAAGCAGGACTCGGGAGGTTTTCTATGCATCTTATCTTTATAGTGAGGAACATGAGATTATTGGCATAACCTTGAAGGTACCCAAAACAACAGAATAACAAGAAGGGAAATACTATCGTGATCAAAGAGTTTATGACAAGAATTCACAAAAAAATTTATAACAGATACATGAAATATTTATTGAAGAAATGTATATAAACTGTAAGCACATTGCTACAGAACCAAAGATGTAACTTACCGGCCAGCAACTCGATTATTGAAAAACCAAAGTCTCCATTTGTCTAAAATTTTATATCCAAGTGACCCCGGCCTCACTCCCAATACATGGTACACACATATCATGGTATCCCTGAAAAGAGCACATTCTCTTCAATGCGCGTACCCCTTTTTCAGTTTACATCCCATACTCAATGCCAAGATAATAGGATTTCAGGAAACAACTAAACTAACATGCTTATAGTTTAGTCAGAATTCAACAAAGTTGTTTAGTAGCTTTAGAAGCAAACCATATTAGAGTTGAGGATACCTGAATATTAGTGCTCTGTATCCACACTACGTAAGGTTCCTGTTACTAGTACCATACTTGCACACGCCTCTACACAAACATCAAAAATCACACATTTAATAAATCAAAACCCCAAAGAATGATAAATTAAAGATTTTTGAATTATTTCCTAGATCCTCAAATGACATTACATCAGAAGGCCTATAGGCTACAGAAAGTTCTCATTACAGATTATAGAAAACTAAACCTGATGCTGTTGTCGCTGCATCTGTTGTTGTGGGTTCCCAGCTCTCCTCGCACGCATTCTTTGTCCATGCTGCCATTGTCGCTGGAGCGGGTATGGCATCATAAAGTTTGGGGAAACACTTGGCATCATCCTAGGCAATAGTTAGGTTGGAAACGATAAGCTGCAGGTTGTCGAACAAATCCAAGACCACCTTAATTAAAATACATCTGTTGAGGATGAGGAGGTCAAGGTCCTCCAAGTCCAAGATGATATGCAGAAATACCTGGGGGTAGAGGTGTCACCGCAACAAGTGTCTGAACTGGAGAAATTTGAGTCTACAACACCATCTTTGCCCTAAAACAGATAAGAAACAAAACAAAATAGAAGTCAGTTTGTGAAACATGAGCAGGAAACAAAATATTTCAAGAGAAGTATGGGCACAAACAATGGAAGAGGCTAGTTTTCATATTAATATTAGGTAACAAACAATTTCTACACAAATGAATGAGATATAATCTTAAAATAATAGACACTTGAAGCACCCTCATCAAAGCATGAATTAGGTACTCCTAAGGGGATACAGATTGTGAACTAAGGCCATGCAATAAAGGGATATCATATACCTACATCTAGCTTGTACAAACATGAGGCCTTGAAAGTATGATTTGTAAATGAGACACAACAAGACTCAAGGTAAAAAGTAACACATGAACGCTAACAAATAAAACAACAACAAAATACGCAAGAATAACTTATCCAGCATGAAGCAGCTCTCATTGATGATTGGCAGGGCCTTGTGCAAACTGAGAATTTCCTTGTTGTTTTTGTATCCTAAGAAGATGACTTGCAGCAAATTGCAGCGTTGATTGATATCTTTGGTTCTTATCAGTATCACCATCCACTGAACCCTGGTCATCAAGAGAGCTGATTGCAGTTGTTTCACCTGATAGTTAATAAAAAAAATCAATTATTGATAAGAAAATTTCATTTGTGGCTGGAGCCTGGACAAAATGAATTAACCTAAAGTGAGGATTGCTTTTGATAAGGGTCTATACAATTGTCTTCAAATGTATGATAGTATCTAATCTCAAACCTGAGTGGACGAGGTTACTGGAAGCTTGAGTTGCTCAAATCCTGGTATGCGGAACTGTCCTGCAGCATTAGTTGGATGTGAACTGCCACCATAGCCTCTCTGAGAAGTCTGAGAGGGATCGAACTGGAAATGTTGGTTGACCTGCTGAGGAACAAACCAGAGCCCTGTGAAGAGCTTACAAAATTACTCGTGCTCTAGAGATGACACTACCATGCTGTTGTGGAGCGTTCATAATGGGATCTTAAATTTGTGTACTTCCCCAAGGCTGTAAGCAGTAGACCTTATACAAAAATCATGAACACCCGATACTTAAAAAAGATAAACCCACCTCACAAACAAGAACATCAACACAGACAAATGAATAGAGAAAAAAATACCATGATGCAGTTAAACTTTATGATACAGTTAAACCCTTCTTTTGTGAAGTTGTAGATGTTATCCTCCACCTAAAACACCAAAAAGAAAACCATCAGTTAGGGCTACATATCAAAATGAAATCATAAGTTATTATTCAGAATTAGATTTAGGGATTTTGTTTGTTACACCAGGAAAGAAATCTTCGACTAACTTGAGCAGAAGTAAGAGCTCTCACAACATCGAAGTCCCAATTGCAGACCATAAATATACTATAAAATCAGCATAAATAATTTCACAAAGTAAACCATATAGACTCAAAAAGAATAACCAACCCATTTCTTCGAACCATGCCCAAGCATTTAAATGTGCACTGCAACAAAAATGAGATTTCAACATCAATTAACCGCAAATATGTAATCAATGAAATAAATATTTAGCCAAAGTAAAAGAATCAACAAATAAAACCTGAAGTTTACGATTGCTCAAAAAGATTTAAAAGCAAAACAGATGATCAATAGTAACTAATTGAATGAGCTTCCCCATCGATAATTGTTAAGGCCATCTCTTGTAGTTCCTACAAAGTTTGAACCAAAGTAAAAAAAATCAAAAATATGACCTGAAATTGATGATTGCTCCAACCTGAATATCATCCTCATATCTGTGAGTTCAACAAATCGATTTCAAAAGCTCAAATTGGAAACCCTAATTGAAAATTTTGGGCAAAATCGATAAAAAAAATTGACAAGAGACGGTTGCCCCATATCACCCAGATTTTGATAATCGCCAGCCATCGATGATGATGTTTGGAAAGGAGTCCGTGTTCTGGGTTTTGGGTATTCTTCTTCGCTTCAAACAAACAGAAACAAAATCAAAATCAAAATCTAAGTAAGAAGAGATAAAAGTATTGAGAGAGAACAAAAACACACAAGGAAGAAACTGAGAAATAAATAGTAAGAGACAGGGATCAATAGAAGCGTAAAGATTGAGAATCTGTAAATCTAGAGGATGAAAGAGAAATGAGACTTGGGAAAGAGAGGGTCTCACGGCTGCCAAAGGTTTTCTCAAGTGAGAGAGTTTGTAAAGTGAAGAAAAAAGAGATAAGTCTAGGAATAAGGGTTAGGAATAATGTTTCGGTTTCAGAACAACTCTAGTTGACTGGGAGAAAAAATACCAAAAAGTGTTTCCAGCCACACGAACTGTTGGCACGCCTATTTTCTCCGCAGTTGTTAATAACAACAACACCTCAGCAGTTACGAATTTAGAAACAGAAATAAATTATTTTTAAACTTTAGCAACATACTGTTTTTGTTGCTAATTAGCAACAACTCTAGCTCTGTTGCTGATCTGGGTTGCTATATCCTGAATTTGGTGTAGTGTTGAAAATGATGAAATATAGAGTAGGAGAAAGGAATTGATCATTAGATTGATGATGAAGGAGAAGGAAAGAAATTAATAAGGCTTTGATCTAAAACCCAAAAGGGGTGGTTTTGGTTATTAATAGGAGAAGGGTAATTAGGTAACTTTACACATATTAGACACCCCTTAACCCTCTATTATGGTTGGGAATCAAATGGGTATACCCCAATCAAGCCAGGCTCTCTTATCAGTAACTTTTTTAACCATTAAACAGATAACCTAATCATTAAACCTTCTATCAGTGACTTTTACCCATTACACCTATCAGTAAAAACAACCTAATCACTTTCTATCGTGGTCAGGTTAACATTACCGGTGATTAAAGGTATATTATATATCTCTAATCGGGTATATTAATTAAATATCCTTAGTTTTGACACCCAACAAATATACCCTTATACAACAAAAAATATACCCATATCATTTAAAAACCTTATCCATTAAAATATAGATTACCTTAATACCCTCACTTATAATATTATTTTTCATTTAAAACCTTATCCCTTAACAAATTTCTTTCGTTATTACTTCACAGCCGCCACCACCACCACCACCGCCGCCACTAATATTCCACCACCACTACCATTGTCGATGATATCACCGTTGTTGCCGCCACCACCGCCGCCATCAAAATTCAGAACAAATAACTAGAAAATATCTCAGTTTAGTTGTGTCAACAATGGAAGTGGGATCAACAATGGAAGTTGATCCAAAAATTCAGAACTTAGGAACAATGTTTCCAGATTATAGTGTCAACAACCAAAGTTGATCCCTTTAAGTGAAATCAACAATTGAAGTTGATCCCATTAAGTGGGATCAACAATGGAAGTTGATCCATAAAAAATGGGATCAACAGTTGGAGTTGACACCTTTTAATGAGTCTGTTTCCTGTAAAAACCAATAAACATGACTGCAAACTGACATATCGTTAAGAAACACAAGAACAAATAAATCAGGATGTATGTCATTACAAACATAACAAGTACATACTAAAAAGCATAAAAAAAAAACATCCAACTAGTATGAAACCTAAAAAAGATGCAAAAAAAAAAACTGTAGTGAATCAACTTCAACACATCAGTCCCTTTCGTGCTAGAGCAGTGAATCAAAAATCTTTGCAACAACCAAAGTTTGACAAAAAAAAATATACATATATGAATGAGTGAACTTGGCGTGAGTCAAACATGCATCATCTGACGTGGAGTCAGTCATGCTACCATTGCACCACAAATTCAACATTTGAAGAACTTTACAACTATAAAATCTAACAACACCACCACTACCATTAATCGAATAACAATACACAAACCAGCAAGAAATTAAACTAATTCTTTTTAACAAACATGATTTAACCTACAAGCATGACTATACTAATCCTAAGAAATTCTATCAACAATAGGAGTCAATAGTTTATCCCATAAAAAATGCTGTCAACAACAAGAGTTGATCCCTATAAATGGGATCAACAACAGTAGTTGATCCCATAAAAACTGAAGTTCATAGATTTTTCGACCATGAAACAAAACATCAACGAAAAAAAATCAAAATGATCCACTAACAACCTAAAAATCTAACTGCATACACAAATTTTTTTGTACCAAACATGATCTGAACTACAAACACGACTATACTAATTCAAGGAAATGTTGTTAAAAAATAGGAGTTGATCCCATTTATGGGATTAACAACTGTAGTTGATCCCGTAAATGGGATCATCAACTATAGTTGATCCATAAAAACTGAAGACTGCTACAACTATACTTCCTACAATCACCACCACCACCACTACAACAACATCCACTACCGCCAGTACAACACCAAATAAACACAAATCACCTAAATCTTTACCAGTAAACAATTAAAACACAAATCACCTATCTATCTTCAATAATCAATTTTCTTACCATATCACTAATTTTCCAGATCTGAAATTAATGAAATCGAAATTATCAAATCTAAATCTGAAGTTTATTGGTTCAAACGAATTGTTGTGAATCAGTGATGGATAGTTGTTGTTGATGATCTCACTCAAAGCATTCAAGCCTCTCTCTTGAATCTCACTGGGAAAAAATAAACAAAAACGTGGAGATACAGATGCTGATGGTGGTAATGTTGATGGTGGTGGTGGTGGTATTTAATGGCGTCAGAGATACAGATGGTGGCTGTAATAAAGATGATGGTGGCTGATTTGATTTTGGATCTAAAAAAAAAAAGAAAAAAAATCTATCAGGGATAAATCGAAACCAATTATATGATAGATCTGCAACTAATAGTGGAGGACATGGTGGTGACGATGGCGGAGACAGAGCTGGTGGTGGTAGTTGCAGAAGCTTCGGTGGTGATGGAGGTGGTGTTCTAGGAAGAGAAGGAGAAAAAAGTTTGGATATGAAAATAAATAATTTTTTTTCTTTAAAACCGTAGTAAAAGTGGAAGGGTTGATATGGAAACAAAATAAAAAAAAGAAGGGTTAATATGGAAAAAAAAATAATGTTAATGGACCCCTGATGGGCTTATAGATGAAGAGGGGTATTTTTATTGCATGATAAGGATATTTGTGTAGCCCATCAAAACAAGGGTCAATTATATAATTACCACTCTCTAATTTTGATCGGCAGTGCTATTCGGTTACCGCTTTTCTCCCTATCCAATGTGGCAAGTTGAGGTGGAAAGAAAATAAAAAAAAACAGGGAAGAGATAAGAGGGTAAAAGACTTCTTCACTCAATCTATCTCTCTATTCGTCCTAGTACCTTTTTTCCTCTGCAACTAATGTTGTTGTATCTTTCCTCTTTCTCATTTCTCCCTATTCTCTTCATCTGTAACAATGAGCTTACCAAAAAAAAAGAATTTGATTGTACTATAATTACACTAAATTTGGTTATAGTCGAAAAAAAAAAGTGATGCAAGTTTTAATTCTTAATCAATTTAGGTCATAGCTCTACTTTATTTCAGCACAAAAAAGAATAGATCTGAAAACCAAACTTGATGGATTCAATATAAATTAAGATTATCCAAGTTCTATTTGATTGATATGATTAGAGAATATCAGCTAGGGATTTGGGGTTGATGTAAACAAGGTAACAATATAACAAGTACAATACAAATTCATTTGATGTTGAAAATTAAGAATCAAGATCATGGATATGCTTAATAAGATCATATTATGGTAATTTGGTCATCAGTTCATAATGATATTGGGGTTTTCATGGGTCATTTGGTATTTGGTACTTACATTTTGTCCAATATTAGTGTTTGGTCTAACATTTGTCCAACTTAGTGTTTGGTACTTGAAATTAAAGTTGACCGTAACTGACTGTTGTTGACCTGAATTTAATTAATTTATAAAATAAATAAAATCGAGTTTACAATTTTCTCCCTGAAGTTGGCTTGAGATCTAACGGTTCTACTAAATACATTAATCCTATGGTCGTGATTAAATATCCCCTTGACCTAATTCTCTACCCCCTTTCTTCCGCCTCCACCCCATTGATGAGTATGCAGATACCTTCATCGATGAAGAACACGGTATAAATATATTACACAATTAAACAAGTAGAGTCAAAAATCATCTATAGACAATCAAACAATTGAAAGATATAGACTTGTCAAAATCAATAAAAAAAGAACATTTCACAAATTTCAATCTCAGTTGATGTTTGAGATTCCTAAACCCAGAACTTCAATTAGTATTTGTATCAGAATCAACTGATTTAATGCTGAAACCACTAACGCCGTCGTAATTTTCACTTCTATGGGTTGTTTCTTCAATGGGTTGTCTAATTTTTACTTGCTGTTAATCACACGATTTGAAGAGATTGAATTTGGGGAAGAAGACGGTTTGGACTTATGGTTCTTCAATTGTTAGAACAATATTAACTACTGCACTAATATTTTCAGTGATGATTTAGAGCAGTACAAATTTACATATAATTTCTTTTAATCAAGAAAAAGAAGAGAACATTTTGTTTTATTTTTTGAAACGGAGAAGGATGGTCGCTGGTTTGGGAAAGGAAGAAGATGAAGAGGTAGACGTGAGTTTAGGATCAATATATAAGGGATATTGGTAGCCGTCCACGTACACTTCAAATCAACGGTTTAGATAAAAAACAAAAAAATTTGATTTTATTAAATTTAAATTAAAGTCAACTACGGTCAACGTCAATTTCAAGTACCAAATACTAAGTCGGACAAATGTTAGACCAAACACTAATATTGGACAAAACATAAGTACCAAACACCAAATATCCCATGATATTGCTTTTTAAACATTTAATCAATAATTTGATTTTGGTGCTGGATCTTGTTTCAATCAAGTTTAACTTGTTGGCTATGAAATTTAACATCTCTAATGGGATGGAAAGAGGAATCATAGAGCATGAAAGTAGGCAGATAATAAAAACCATGAAGTTTACAATGGAGATTGTACCAATTTAAATGCATATATATATATATATATGTATGTAACTATGTATGTATATTTGACCGATTAACGATTCCCTGCTACGGTGAGAAATTTTATCACCATTAACCAAGAAGAAAAAGAAGAAGAAGAAAGAGGAGGAAGTTACGGTCGGAGAGAAACCGCGGACGTCAAAGAAAAGTCAGTATGATTTTGACCACCTCAGCTTGCCACATTGGATAGGGAGGAGAGTAGGGAGGAAAGTAGGGAGGACCGAGGAGAATGGGGCGTGGAATAGCATTTCCAAATTTTGATGTCCAACAAATATACCTTTATACAACAATAATATACCTCAATCATTTAAAAACCTAATCAATTTAAACATAAATTATCTTTATATCCTCACTCATGTAATATTATAATTTTTTTTCTTTAAAATACAATAAATTTCTCTCTACGCCTCAGCGTCGCCGCCGCCACCACCACCGCTCAACAACCACCACCTACCAACTACCGCCACCACCACCATTCCACCATCAGTCACCCACCACCACTGTCGCTAGTACGCAGCCGCCAACAGTCCACCACCGTCACCAGTCCACCACCGCCACCGTCGCTGCCAGTGTCAACAACCGAAGTTGATGCACAAAACAAAAGTCAGAAAGTAAAAAAATATTATGGTGTCAACAACCAAAATTGACATCATAATTTGGAGTCAATAACCGAATTGATTCCAAAAATAAAACTCGGAAATTAAGAAAAAGAAAATATATGATCCCAAAAACAAAAATCCGAAGAAAAGAGAAAATAAGAAAAGAATATGCCACAATATAGGGACCTTGAATTTTGTAAGAACCTGCATGAGATACTACATTGAGTAACATCGAGAGGAGCACAATATAATACGAATTATATTTAGAAACTGTTCTAAGTAACGCCTGGAGGACAGTAATAACAACCAACCCTATACAAGTGGTTGGAACGCATATAAGTAACAAATCTTTAAAACTAGCATCTTATCCACTTACCAAGTTGACCTCATATTTTCTAGTTATCCCAGCTAATATGTTAACTTCGGGACGAGTAAGTACATGAATCAACATTAATCAACAATTGACATACAAATTCTCAAGTTTTACTTCATAATGAGAATAGAGAATATATGCAATGTTCTGATACAAATTTAATACAAATTTTTCCATCAACATGCAGAACAAGAGTGATAAAACAAAAAACAAAAATAGTTCATACCACACCAGGGTGTTCTACGGTGTAATAAACGATGAAAATCCAGTCAAAAGAACACCATGCAGCACCTACTACCCTTTACTATAAATGGATAAAGTGTACATCTAAGCTAAAAAAGACAGGGAAAAAAAAGGCACTGCTTGGGCCACTAATAACCACCTGAAATAAGCCAAGGACACTATCAAATCAAAAAATGAATAATTGTAACGACCCGTCCATCCACTGATATTGTCCCTACTTGGCCATTGTATCGTCCGTTAGTGTGGGGATTTCAACGGGGATCGCTGCGGCAATCCAGTAACAAATTTCCGGGACGTCATCCATCCATGGATTACTCCTACATGATAATGCTTGCAGATTTTTTTGCCAAATCTGTTTCTGAAAAGGCCTCGATTTCTAGGAAATCACAAACCATTACCTATATTCTAATTTGCGAACCACTCCCAAAATTGGTGTATTACAATAACATCACTTTAAATTGGAGTCTTCATCTATTAAAGCACTGCTCGGTCGAACTCGCAAGCGTTGCTATCTCAAGCTTGTCGTCAAGTTTAGTTGCCAAAACTATGAGTCTTGATTTCTAGTCTACTTATAGCTAAGTCTCGGATTAGGATAGAAAGTGTAGTTGAGCATTAGACTTCACGACGTTCATCGATTGAAGAGGAAGAACTACTAAGGGGAGCTTGTAGAACTTCATCAACAAAAGGTATGTGGAGACTTAAACTCATCTATCACTCAAAAGTCTACTATATCTCCTATTTGAGCCAAAAGTCATATAGCTATATAGACTTCAATTATACACATTTGATATTTCGAGCTGAATTTAACTCGCTTACATATTTCTCAAAATATGTGTTGGTAAGCTTTCGTTTTAACCAAGTTCATCTTATATTCTTGACGAAAATCAAAAGATGATCATGTGAAAATTGCCTGGTAACATCTTACATGATTTGTGTGAGACAGTCATTTTATGTAGACTCAGAATGTTTCGTATTGATCATTCGATCACTTGAAAATTGCTTTGAAGCTAATTGTTTGTGTGAGACAGTTATTGTCGTCTTCCGAGAATGTTTCAATGGTTGAAATGAGAGTTTAGAACAATTGGCTATAAGCACAGTATGTGTACTTGCATATGTGTAATCCAAGTTCGGGAACCATGGTATGCATACCCGTATACGTACTGATTGGTTTAGTCAAGGTCCAGGAACTCGGTACGCATACCGGTACGCGTACTGGCGTCAGGTTCAAGTTTTGAGACTTTACCGAGTTTGTGGTATGCGTACAAGTTCACGTACTGGCGAATCCAAACTTAGTTTGGCCACTAAGGTATGCGTATACGTTTGCATACTTGAGCGGGTTATGTTCTAAAATCGGTTTGTTCATGAACTAATACATTTATATATTAAGGAATGCAATCTTTTGCAAACCGTGGCTATAATGTTCATGACTTGATTAGAGTGAATCAAAATTGATTTTGCTTCAATTGTGTATTATATACTTCTATGAGAATATAAACAATTGAACAACTCTAGAACTAGTATCATTTGAGTCATTTGAACTAGTTATGGTTATGATGAATATGGTTGATATGAAAGTGTTCATATGGCTAACTTCGGTTAATTATTGTTGAGCCAACAAAGGTGTACACGTTTAGGAATGGTTACTCATATCTAAATGAAATCACTTTTCATTTGTGTATAACAAGCTAAGTTCGATCTAACGGTTGAAAGATATTAGCTTGAGTCTAATCAGTTTTTCATCTAACGGTGAATATTGAATGCTTTGTTACCAAGGTAACATTGATTGCAAACCCTGATTTAAAGACTATATAAAGGAGAACTCTAGAGTCGATTCTCCTTTAACCTTAGGTTTTTTCCAAAACCTGTAGGTTAACGTCTTGAAGACTTCATTGGGATTGTGAAGCCAGACCCAACTATTTTCTCTGTAGTTACGTGTTCTGATCTTGTTGTTTTATATATTATCTTCTCTAAGATTTGCTCGAGATTTAATCTCCGATATGCAAGATAAAAAGTAGTTACAAACATATATTCATCCCATCGTTTGTCATACCACAATATCTTGTTTCGCAACCATGCGATTAATATTATTGTGAGGTGATTGATATTTCTATGTTGTTCTTCGGGAATATAAGTCTGGTATATCAATTGGTTTCCGTTCACCTTGATTTATCAAAAGAAGGAACAAAACTCATAGGTTTATCTATGGGAGACAGATTTATCTATTCATAGACTTTTCTGTGTGAGACAGATTGGTTTATCAAGTCTTCGAATTTGGGTCGTAGCAACTCTTAGTTGTGGGTGAAATCAGCTAAGGGAATAAGTGCGTAGAGTCCTGCTGGGATTCAGAGACGTAAGGAGCGCAACTGTACCTTGATCAGTGTGAGATTGGTTAGGGCTCAACTACATTCCAGTCCGAAGTTAACTTGGAGTAAGCTAGTGTATGTAGCGGCTTAATACAGTGTGGTGTTCAAATCTGGACTAGGTCCCGGGGCTTTTCTGCATTTTCGGTTTCCTCGTTAACAAAACTTCTGGTGTTTGTGTTATTTCTTTTCCGCATTATATAATTGAATCATCACAAGTTGTGCGTAAGTTCAATCAATTGTGAATCCAACCTTTTGTTGTTGATTAAATTGATTAACACTTGGATAATGGTTTTTGATACCGTCCAAGTTGTTTCTTATATTAATCAGGCTCACGAATTTCTATTTGTTTGATTTGCTTATTACATTAAGAAACAAAGATACAACTCTTTGATATACTTTTCTTAAGATTGAGTCTGACTGTCTAGTTGATTCTCTTAAAAGTATATTAGAGTTAGTTCATACGGATTTCTAAGCGAAATACTAGGTGTGGTTGTTAGACCCCCGCTTTTTCATCATCGACTACGGAATATATCCTAGCACATATCTCCGACGTTCCCTGCCCCTCATGAGACCAGTACCTGACATGATGATAGACGCATTTATGTGTCTATTTTATTCTCAATTCTATGTAATGTTAGTACTCGATTTTGCGCTTATTTTGGTATTTTATGTCTTTGTAGGTGTTTTTGGAGAAATAAGCTTTTGCGGCGAAATTGGCTCGAAAAGTGGTTTTGCGCTCGTGGGAGAAAATTACTATACGGACCCCCATTTTGGATAAGGGGTACCTCAATTACTAAGGGGCAACCCATTTCCAGAGCATCTGCTATTCGCACCCTGAGAATGGATAAGGGGAGGTCATCCCTTACCTTTTCAAATACTAATTTGGCGGAAATTGTTTCTTCTCTGCGTACTTTGTTGCTTGGATTTGGAGCGAGATTTACTTTGACTTTCTTACTCAATTGGATTTACAAGGCCCCGTTAGGGTTAAACGAAGACTACTATGCGTGTTAGAATCGAATAAAAGGAAGATTTTCAAGGGTTCTCGGTTATACAGGGAAACATAGCTTCTCGGGAATTTGTTGGTTGTATACTCGGAAAATTACAGCTATATTTGGAGAGTTTTCGATTCTATTTTGTCAAAGAGAGGGTTAGGAAAGTTTGGATTGAATAAGGAGTCGCGTGCAGAGAAGATTGAAGAGATTTTGCTTAACTTGGCAACAAAGAAAACAATCTATTTCGGGAAGATTTGATCGAGAAACTTGGAGTGATGGGTATAAAAAGAGTATCCTGGACTCGGGAAAGAGGATCGGGAGTTGGGGAGCCAAGAGAGGGCTCGGGAACGAAGAACAATAATTGCGAGAGAAGTTCTCTGCTGCTGCTTTGAAGAAGAAGGGGACGAAGAACATTGAACGGACAAAGACAGTCGCGAAAACTACGATAGAGAAGACAAGTCTTATTTGTAGCAGTCTTATTCTTTACGTTACCCTTGTAATGATCATTCTGCAACTAATATAAACGTTGCGATTGAACCTGCTTCTATTCCTTTTGAGTCTTTTCTCCTTTGTAAACACCTTTTGAGCAATGGAAAAATCTTTTGAACGTGTTTTCAACATGAGGAGCTAAACCCCAACACTCGGGACAACGGAGGAAGCCATATTTCATCCATATGGTAATTTAGTTAATTCTTTATTTACTTTTTGCACCGATTTTAATTGAATTAAGGTTTCTATTAATTACATGTGACTTTGTTTGATGGAGCATGCTTAGTCCTAGGGATTCTTGATGTGCCATGCTTATGATCTACAAGTAATATTTTATGGAATCTACTTTGGCAAAGAATAGAGTTAATATTTATTTTGTTTTGAGCTATAGTCGCCGAGGATTAATTTCTGAACCACTTGAATATGAAAAACAATGAAATCTTGAGTCCCAGTAATCTCTCGATATTTGTGACAACCTTGTGAATATATTTTCTTTGTTTTTCGTATTTTCTTAAACCAAACCTTTACAAGCCCGAGTTGAGCGAACTTTTACTACCATTTTCTACAACTTTCAAAATCACTTCAATTTTTGGCGCCACCGACGCGGACTTGTATTTAGGTTTTAGGTTTTAGAGTTATTTCTATTTTTATTTTATTTTTATTATTTTTTTTGTTCTCTTTTACGCCTTTGGTATTTTTCGATTCTTTTCAGATTTGGAGCGAAGCTACAAGGAAAGAAAAAGTGCTATAAAAAGAAAGCATCTTCCAAAGAGGGAAAGAAAAGAGGAGTCCAAGGAGTGAAGAAGAAGATTTTGTATATAGCTATTTTGATTTATTTTTAGAAACTGTAAATAGGGTTGTATTTTTGTAATTTTTCTTTTTATTTTTAGACACTTTTTGGACTTTATTTTTTTGGACTTGGACATTATTTTTAAAACCCTAAGGGAGGGTTAAAAATTAAATATAAACTGTTTGCAGGGAAGGACGACAGTTACGATACCGTCTCGGCCCCTCGGGTTCGTACACTGACATCGGAGTCGGTGGCCTGAGTCGACTTCAACGGTTCATCGCCCCATTTACTACGGGAGGTAAGACTCTATCCACCCATGAATCCCCGTCGGTGGGTTTTATTTTGTGTGACAACTCACACCCCTGCAAATAGAATTTCGAACTGGTATTACAATAGCCAATACAACGAATATCCAACTGAGTTTCAAAATGGACGTTACTACTTTGACCATAGTGTGAATAGTGGTTGGGAACATCAGCCTTTTCAAGGTTATGGCTCATACCATGATGAGCCCAATTACTATCCACACACGCACGGGTCATACGAGCAAAATTCTTATATTTCTCCTTTAGAAGAGTCTCTCAGGAAATTAGAGGAGTCGACACGTAAGTTAGCTAAGATGAATAACTTAGTTTATGACAAAAGAGAACTTTCTTTAGAGGAATCCCTCAAGATGATAGCGGAGATGAACGAAAGAATTGCTCGAAATAATCTTGATTTCCAATACAGTGTTTCCAAAAATACCCTTGAAAATGAGGATAGTTATTTGCATAATCAAGATGACAAGGATAGAATTGGTAACACTACTTTTTTAGACGAGGTTCGACCATTTTCATGTTATTACAGTGATGATTATGATGAGGATAGTGTTGATGAAGAATCTGAAATATTTAGGCATAGTGATCAGGAATTTGTTACTCCAATTGAGCTTTACAATGATAATATTTCTAGTTCAAATCCAAATAATTTTAATAATTATTCACCTATTCAAAAGGACGAGGATTTGACTAGAGATACCCCCATTTTAGACGATGTAGTATTTCCTTATGATTACGAAGCTGATGATAGTTTTGAGGAACGAGTTTATCCTGAGAATACTGTTTTAGAGTCTAGCGATTTAGAAACATTAATCTTAGACGAAGAAGATGAACTCGTAGAGCTTTTAAATTTGAGTGAGGATGCACCTTCCGATTATAACTTAGAAGAAGCAATTGACCATTTTCAGGATTCCGATGATCTAGAAATTAGGGAAATTGTAGATAGTCTATCTAGAGACACCCAAAACTCTAAGTTTGGGGGTGATTATAATTCTCCACGTGCTTTACCTTTAGCTCTTGTAGAGATCCCTCACTTGGGACTTGATATATGTGCCTCAACCATTGTGCCAGATTGCCTTCATACTAGTTCTCCAGAACCTAGTGATGTCCATAAGGAAGTTCAGTTATTAGAAACCCATCCTCTGGTTGATGTGGTTTATCCACGTGCTTTACCTTTAGCTCTTGTAGAGATCCCTCACTTGGGACTTGATATATGTGCCTTAACCATTGTGCCAGATTCCCTTCATACTAGTTCTCCAGAACCTAGTGATGTCCATAAGGAAGTTCAGTTATTAGAAACCCATCCTCTGGTTGATATATGTGCCTCAACCATTGTGCCAGATTGCCTTCATACTAGTTCTCCAGAACCTAGTGATGTCCATAAGGAAGTTCAGTTATTAGAAACCCATCCTCTCGGTTGATGTGGTTTATCCAAATCTAAGATACCCGTATTGACTTTGTTTTCCCACCAAATATTTTTCTTCCAAATGTGGGAACGTATGAGTTCAGATGTGTCAGTTATTTAGTTTTGAGACTAAACCTAAGTACTTTAGGAGATTAGTATCGACACATTTTCTTATGATTGACCGCCGGTTTCATCGTGGTCAATTGCGCGAGTCAAAACTGATTGACTTTAACGATCCACAATTATTCAGGTTATTATTATGTGCTTCTAAGTTTTTATTTGAGTTTTTACAGACTTTACAACCTGAATCGGATCTTAGCTACAAGGAAATCCAACCCATGAAAATATTTTATTTGGACCCAGTTATAGAACTCGAACTGAACCACAACTAGATGTAGTTGTCTTAAACAGAAACTAGACAAGGGTGTGCTTTATTTGTTAATTTTCTTGGCGGAGTTGGAGATTCCTTTTATTTGTGATAGCTCTATTTGGTTTTGATGACCCACAGATATTTCGGCTATTACTTTATGATTTTATGAGGTGACTAATCCTTTCTTAGTCTGGCTGAAGACGTTAAACATAGCACTTCTTGGGAGGTAACCCAATATTCATGCGACACGGTAATATCTTTCCTTAACTCTTTTGCTTTAAATGGTAACAGTTTCTCCTTGTTCATGCTTTTAATTTTATCTTTAGAACATTGAGGACAATGTTAGATTTAAGTTTGGGGGTATGGGAGAAACATTTTAGTTGCATTGATAAACTCCAAAGCCTAGAAATTTATGCTTATTAAGGATGGCACTAACCAATCTAAGTGGATGGAAGCATTTTGGTTGTAGGAGTTGAGGAACCAATCTGATTAGATGGAAACATCTAAAGAGTCTATTCATAAAAGCACATAGCTCAGGTGTTAGAATTAAAGAAAAAAACATGGTAGTTTCGCCATATTTCGTTGAATCCTTTTCACTTCTATTTTTATTTTGTTTTCTTTAAAATATGTTTATCTAAGTGATTAGGTGGGGCTCACGATTCAAGTTGTTACCACTGCTAGGGTGAAATAGAGTGATTGAGATACAAAAAAAAAAAAAAAAAAGTAAAAAAGAAAAAAAAAATTATTAAGAAAAAGAAAAAAAAAAGTGAGACCGGACCATCGTTTTAATAAATTCAATAAAGTCGACCACTGTAACCCTTGTATATTCCAGTTGTGTTGACCTAGAGTTAGGATTATCGACCACTGGTTCCCTTGTATATGCCAGTGTGTTGATATTAGTCTAGACCAATATCTCAATCCATTAGGATAGGTTCGTTTTGGCAGTGGCCTTCAGACAGATATGGGAAACACTTTTCACCTTGGTCAACATCAAAACCATCTATGTTTTTTCTATATCCATGTGATTGGTTGACTCCGGTTATGATGTTCAGAAACTATCTGAGTAGAGCTCTGTGACTTATATATACATTTTAGTATGCTTGAGTGCAAACTCGTGTACAGCAATTGGAATTTCGCATCAGGGTACTTCCTCTTGTAGTCAATAAGTATGCCAACCAAGGAGATTTTTTAGTGCCTTCCAAGGTTCTGCATAGATAGCTAGGGTCTGGAGTGTAAAGGTTTTGTGGGTATATCTCTTGTAAACCCTCCCGAGACTATAACTCGGCCACTAGGGCCACCTAGGGGTTTAAAGGCTCATTGCATACGCTAAATGCAATCGACGATGCCTGCGACAGTGAGTTAGGATTTTATTTTGTAGATTTGATTTGCTCGGGACTAGAAAATAATAAGTTTGGGGGTATTTGATAGACGCATTTATGTGTCTATTTTATTCTCAATTTTATGTAATGTTAGTACTCGATTTTGCGCTTATTTTGGTATTTTATGTCTTTGTAGGTGTTTTTGGAGAAATAAGCTTTTGCGGCGAAATTGGCTCGAATGTGGTTTTTGCGCTCGTGGGAGAAAATTACTATACAGACCCCATTTTGGATAAGGGGTACCTCAATTACTAATGGGCAACCCATTTCCAGAGCATTTGCTATTCGCACCCCGAGAATGGATAAGGGGAGGTCATCCCTTACCTTTTCAAATACGGAATTTGGCGGGAAATTGTTTCTTCTCCTGCGTACTTTGTTGCTTGGATTTGGAGCGAGATTTACTTTGACTTTCTTACTCAATTGGATTTACAAGGCCTGTTAGGGTTAAACGGGACTACTATGCGTGTTAGAATCGAATAAAGGAAGATTTTCAAGGGTTCTCGGTTATACTGAGGAAACATAGCTTCTGAATTTGTTGGTTGTATACTCGGAAAATTACTGACTATATTTGGAGAGTTTTCGATTCTATTTTGTCAAAGAGAGGGTTAGGAAAGTTTGGATTGAATAAGGAGTCGCGTGCAGAGAAGATTGAAGAGATTTTGCCGGAACTTGGCAACAAAGAAAACAATCTATTTCGGGGAAGATTTGATCGAGAAACTTGGAGCTGATGGGTATAAAAAGAGTATCCGGGACTCAGGAAAGAGGATCGGGAGTTGGGGAGCCAAGAGAGGGCTCGGGAACGAAGAACAATAATTGCAGAGAAGTTCTCTGCTGGCCGAAGAAGAAAGGGACGAAGAACATTGAACGGACAAAGACAAATCGAAAACTACGATAGAGAAAGACAGTCTTATTTGTAGCAGTCTTATTCTTTCTGTTACCCTTGTAACAGTCATTCTGCAACTAATATAAACGTTGCGATTGAACTGTTCTATTCCTTTTGAGTCTTTTCTCCTTTGTAAACACCTTTTGAGCAATGGAAAAATCTTTTGAACGTGTTTTCAACATGAGGAGCTAAACCCCAACACTGGGACAACGGAGAAGCCTGTATTTCATCCATGTGGTAATTTAGTTAATTCTTTATTTACTTTTTGCACCGATTTTAATTGAATTAAGGTTTCTATTAATTACATGTGACTTTGTTTGATGGAGCATGCTTAGTCCTAGGGATTCTTGATGTGCCATGCTTATGATCTACAAGTAATATTTTATGGAATCTACTTTGGCAAAGAATAGAGTTAATATTTGTTTTGTTTTGAGCTATAGTCACCGAGGATTAATTTCTGAACCACTTGAATATGAAAAATAGTGAAATCTTGAGTCCCAGTAATCTCTCGATAGTTGTGACAACCTTGTGAATATATTTTCTTTGTTTTTCGTATTTTCTTAAACCAAACCTTTACAAGCCCGAGTTGAACGAACTTTTACTACCATTTTCTACAACTTTCAAAATCACTTCACATGACATATCTCTTCCTCCCACCATCAACGGGTGACCCGTCATTCGCTCGGATACCATTTGTAATGACCCCTCTCTCCACGGATACTGTCTCCACTTAGCCACAACGATCGTCACTGTGGGGTTTTTAACGGCCATCGCTGCGGTAATCCGGCAGCAATTTCCCGAAAGGTCACCCATCCATGGATTACTCCTGCTCGATCACGCTTAACTGCAAAGTTTTCTGCCAATTATGGAACAATTATGCTGAAAAGGTCTCGGTTGTTAGGAAAGAACAAACTATTACATATACTCCAATCGGCGAACCACTTCCGAAATCAAGGTATTATAATAACATTGTTAAACATCACAAAAAGATATAAGCATACAAGACTTGCATAACACAGAGATAAATATGAAACAAAGTTGAAATAATCAAGTGGTTACGTTATTTTTTACATCTTTCTGTAAAATTAGAAGAAAAAAAAATAACAACAATAAGTGAACTATTCTCACCTGCACAAAAGAGGAAGCAAAAATTTATCTTAAGCTCATATTCTCCGCATAAATCAAAATGAGTTTCTACGGCGTTGAAAGATAGACTTGGAAGAACCTTGGTATTCGTTCCACCCTTACCAAGTCCACCAATTACACTACCAATAAAGAAACATATCGTGTTCCATACCTAATCCTCCACTTCCATCAGCATCACCTCTAACTCTTTACGAATCTCAATTACACCACAAGCACCGCCTCCAACTTCATTTCTACTTCACCGATAAATAGTATTAGTACCTCTAACACCTGAAATTACATTTACAAACAAGAACAATGAAAATTAAAGTTCAAAAATCTCAACATAATTTGAAATCTGAGTTTGATTTTATGAATCTAAGCATAAATTTGTAGATCTAATCCAAAAATAAATAAATGAATTACTAGAAATCAATCCTATGATAAGATCTCTCTTGAATCTTGAAAAAAAATGAATTACTAGAATTCAATTCGTAAGATGAGATCTCTTCTTAATCTTGATGATAAATTTATGATAATTTCTAGCGCAAATTTATTCCTCTCTTGATTGTTCCAACGAAAACTTTCTCAAATGAAATTAGGTTACCAATAACATGTTCGAATTCAAGACGGTGGCAGAGGCGATGGCTAAGATGAGAGAGAAGAGAGAGATGGCGGTGGCAGTGGCGGTGGCGGTAGAGCTGGTAGGTCTCGATTGACTGGAATACTGGATCTTATTCCTTTCTTCCTCTTTTTCCACGGTGTTGGTGATAGCTAAGAGGAGGATATCCAGAAAGATAGAAAAACCGTGAAACTAAAAAGAAAATAGTGACAACTTTACTAGTATACAATACATGGTGAGATAAAGGGAAACAACATAATAACGTTTTTTATTGTTTCCCTTTAAAATATGAGGAGTATATTTGGGGATACCCTCAAAAATTGGGGGATACTAAAAAAAAATTATGGAGTAATTGAAGTACCCCTTATTTAGAATATAATCGACATTGCATATTGTCACACGACAATTCCAACTGTGGCATGAATCACAGCTATTATTTCCTCATAATCTTCTGACCAGTGAGCTTTCAAAATTGGAAACAGAGCTCTTTGTTGGGCGTATCCCAAGATGGTAAACTCTCAAAGTCTCATAATATACGTTTTCGTGTTCATCAATTCAGGTAAGATGATTTTTCCCTTAGTTTCTTTGTTTCCAACCATCCTCCAACATACCAAGTTCCTGCTTAATATTCTCAATATGCGGCATATTCAGTCTTTTCTTTTAGATCTATTCAGTTCGTCATATAATCTCTGCGACTCGTTTCTATGACTCATTTAAGTTTTTGGAAAAAGATTTAATCAAACCGATGAACTTAACGAAATGGATTTCATGTTTAATATACGCATTAGTGTTTGCTCAATCCACTACTTTCTTCGTTAAGCAAGGCAACGCATTGGATAGATCAATTGGTGCAAGCTTTTGAATACATGTTGCTGCACTACAAATTCTATTTAGTTTTTATCGATTTAGGTTTTAATTAAGGATTTCTTTTATTTTTATTATGATAAAAGGAAGAGAAGGGGGATACTTAAAAAAATACCCTTTAGCCAAAATTCAACCCCATATAACCATTAGTATCCCCAAATTTGTGAGAATATCCCCTAATTGTTGGTTCATATAAAATGGATAAGGGTATTTCCGAAGGTTATAAAAAGTAGGGATATTTATTCAATTTCCACATTAGATTATCCGAGGTTTTGATCTCGAATAACAATGCTCATAATGGGCTATTAAATCCCTACTAAGAGCACAATAAAGGTGAAAACTTTTTTTTTTTTCATGATATATAAAATTTTAGATCCTCAATTAACATAAGTTTGTCTTTAATAGTTAGGTCCTACAAATTATGAGGAATAAGATGCATAAAATACAAAGGTGTTAAAGAAAGTATTAGCTACACCTTCGGATTCACCTCCATATCATACCTTTTTTATTTTCTTATTTTTAATAATTATTCAAATTAGGAGGATTTTTTTTTTTAATAATTCTTTAAATCCTACTATGGAGATAACTTTAGCCTACGGGGAATTATATTTGCTACATGTGTAATAAACTCTCATAAACAAAGGTATTGATAAGACGTCCACGTAGGATTTTTGGCACCCGTTGTTGAAGATGCTCTTAAGCATAAATGCTAAACTTATTGAGAAAGAAATCTTCTGACTATCACAAATTTTTGAGACCCGTCAAATAAAAAACGGACCCCTACTAATCCCAGTGGGTGGCGGATATCCAAGTCGATAAGTCCATCATTAATGTTGCTAAATAGACTGATTTCTCCTTATCTATTAGATTCAAAATCTAATGATACATCAAACAACTATGATCTGATTCATAATTTTAGTTTTAATTCTTGGATCATCAAGATATCTCTTAACCAAATTAAATGCGAAGTACGAACATGTGATGGTTCAATTATTTGTTTTGTGTCTCCAACCTTTGTTGGTCCATAGATCTCATTCGTGGATCTAATAGTTCTTTGAGTGCACCATTTAACCACAACTTTCATGTTTTATTTTCAAGGACACCAAGCATGCATCACACTCTGAAAAAATGCATGCAACTGTAAAACCATGAATTGGCTAAGGAGTTTAGTATCCATTAACTGTCTTTAACAACCATGTAATTATTTTCAACAAAGACATGCTTATCTCTCTTCTAATAATTCTTCAGAAATGGATACTTCTGTTTGTAACATTCAAAACAAATTTATGTTTCATTGTAGTCCGTTTTTAAGTGACCAATTACTTTAGTGGGCAGCAAGATATCATTAATTTTCCAAGAATCGATAGCATGTATTACTTCAATTTTACTTTCAACAAACTTATAACATTAGAATAAGAGATATTGTGAAAGCAATAACCATGCAAATATAATAGTTCAAGAATTCCATAATACCCTCATTGTGTTATATAATTGTAGAGTTTCATTATCTCTAACCATTATCAAAAAAATAGATTATCACAGTAGATTCTATTTTATAAACACCAATTTGGTATGACTTCCCATTTCTAATACAAATTTTAAAAATATTATATATCAGCAAAACCCACAAAGATCCGTAACTAACTATCAAATCTCCTAGTTTGAGTGTCTTGATTATTTGCAAAGTACAAACAATCTCATTATTTATTGATTATTGTATCAGAATTGATGTTTAGATGCACAACCATGTTGTCCAATTCACATCTTCATGTTATTCCACCAGTCCATGTTCATATATATTCTACATTTGGATGCAATAGCTGATTAATGAGGTAGAAATTTACTCAAACATCTAATATGCAAACCAAACGTACATTGGTCAAGATATAAGCAATTATAAATCGTATGCTCACTACGAGAAATAAAGATGATATATTCCCTAAATTTGTGATATTCTTATGCAATAAAAGGAAAAAAAAAATAATATATACACTTATCTGATTGATGTTAGTTTTAGCATAGAAACTAACTTTGGGATGTTAAGATACTGGTTATAATTAAAAGTAAATTTATTTTCGTCTTGCCTTCTTTGTTTTTTATTTGTCAACATAACGTCTTCTTCCTTTTTGTAATAGACCCAACAAAATCCATAATATTTTCAAATTCTATCGAAAACATAACTTTTTAAAATTATTGGAAATCTAGGGTATATAATAAGAAACAATTAGGCTTGAGGAGCCTAGAGACGCTTATTTTAAACGTGTTATTTTCTTTCACTAGATTAGAGTTACTATAGGGACTAATTGCAAACCGCTTTCCAAGACATAACAAGCCTTATGTGATTGTCGACCAACAAAATCGACGAATCGCCCTTAAAGTACTCTTAGGATACTACTACTCGTTTTATTAACAAAATTTGATAAGAGAGAAGACATAAGAAATCTATATTTTGTCTAGTATACTTGAACTGTTTTACAGATTCTTAAGAGATGCATATCTTGCTAACTTATATAAGAACCAAATGTTTAACATCTTTGTATACCCGTGGAACAGTTGATTGAGAAGTCAAGTTTTATTTCATCTTTTAATTTAGTGCGTTGTTATTGGTATAAATCAATATCGGTTATATTAACCAATATTTTGAGGCTTACGTCTATTCACTGGTAACTAACAAAATATTTAAGCTATATTGAATGTTTGATCAGAATCTGCAACTTATCATAGATCAAAATCTCAAACAGTTCTCTTAATGAATCAGGAGTCTCTAAGGAACTAAAAAAATATTCGAAAGAGCTAAGAAGATATGAATAGAATCATATTCGATCTATATTATAGTAAATCCTCTAACTAAAGGAAACTAAAAGCGTGAATTTCACCCCAAAACTCGGTTAACAGAATTCTCTACTTCAAGAGACTGAGCAGGCTACCTAACATGTTGCAATCTTGCATTATTACTCTATAATCCGCTAGACCTGGATTACCCAAAGAAAACTGCTAGTTGGGAGTTTTCTCACCATCAGTTTGATTCTTACCCTGTAATCCAGTTTGAAAACCATTCTACAAAAAAACCTTACTATCTTTAAAAACTATTCCTACTCTTCAAACCCGACACACCTTTTAAAAAATTCTCTACCTCCAAACCAGGCATATTTTTTATCATGAAAATCATACAGAATACCACTTTGATAACCATAATGAAAACTATTATTATGGCCCCAGCAATGATCCAGGATGTATCCATCCTCTTAAAGAGAAATCATGTGAACAATGTAAACAACCAGCTATGTGCGTGGTTTTCAAATTTTTAAGGCAGCTAACGTCCACAATCATTTCCATTAAAACTGTGTAGGAGTGATTAGAAGTTTTTGTAGATGGGTCAGGCGCAAACTCGGTTATGGGTCAAATAACGACATAACTTTACTGGTAGTTGCACAGGCCGCTAATACTTCACAACCTAGAGAAAACTCATCATGGTAAGTTATTTCGTGTTTTAATTTGAAGAGTCATACATCATATAAAATTCTTCTACATAAAAAACCATGATCTTAAAAACTTAAATTTTAGAGAATTCCCCAATGATCTTCTGATATCACTATGAAATTACAACATCAAAGACTAGATTTCCTTAAATTATATATATATTATTCCAATAAGAAGAGTCATACATCATATAAAACCTACCATATATATTATGATCTTCTTATATTCCCTGATGATCTTCAATTAAATATCCCTACCATATAAAACCTAAATAAATTTAATCATAACAATCATGTATATATCTCAAGAGAAGCGAGATATTGCTATTTCATGTATATATATTTCAATTTTCAAGCACGACATCTAAAACACTTCCCAAGATTTGAATCCAACACATTCACATTGTATACGGTTGCTCCGCCATTGCTGTTCTTCTCCATATCCATCTTCTTCTTGTTGTTTTTCTTTTTTCTGCAGCAGCAGTTCTTCACGAGATAAACAACACAACCAAGAAAAGTGAACAACACAACGGAGAAGGCGGCGATTGGGGTCTTGTTTTCGAGGATCCAGTCACTGGTTTCTTGAAAAGTGAAAGAAGCAGAAGCATTGAGCGAGCCAGGTATATTTATAACAATAAAAGCTAAATCGTGATTTCAAGGAATAAAATCAACAAGAAAATCAAAAGTTTATTCAAATAAAATTAAAAGATATATGTAATATTTTAAATTTTGAACTGCAAAAAGTATCACATGAATAACATATATTTTGAACGTTTAAACATATAAAAATATTACATGAATAACATATGAGAAATATGAACTTTTAGGTAACTTATATTGTGTAAGATATTTCATATGTTATATATATTAGATGTTTATTGATAGTAATACGGAGAATCTAAGACCAACATTAGTAATAGTGTCAAAAACCTAAAAATAAAAAGAAGCAAAACTTTCTCATGTTAATAATTTAATTTTTCACAATTATAAAAAAGATGAACTAAGTCAAAAATGCATATATCAATTCTTTCTAATTCTTATATAATAGAGAATCTTCCAATCCCATGTGGCGTAAGGACATTCATATTAAGAAATACTTGGAATATAAAGCGCCCCATCATATGTCATGTCATGCCTCGTATTTAGAGTCAGGGAATGAAATATAAATAGGAAAAAAAATGAGATGTATCGTTTAAATTTTTTTTTTTTGAAGGAACGCATCGTTTTGAGTTTTGAAAAAGAGAAGATACATACGAAAGAATTTCACACAGTTGCGTCTATAATTGGACCAGTTTAAGGCATTTCACCATTAATAGTAACTGATCAAATAATTCATTATATTATTGATTGTAACCAAAACGACCAAAACGTAATTGTTCCGGTTGGGAAATTGTTCAATTCTCTCCTCAAATTTTCCATTCAATTTAATTCATTTACTACCATGTTTTACCATTTTTACTAACACTTGAAAAGAGAAAAAAAAAATGGAATATCAACTTATCATCGGAAAGTGGAAACCATATTTACTAAAGATCAGATTTAACCTCAATATGTATTTTATTTGCATCTTTTGTTTTGAGATTTAAGAGGTAGCTATCTAGGTTTCAAATGTTATTTTTTAATTCTTCTGTCAAGTTTTGATTTTTTAGCAGAATGCGGTGGTGATTATATTGTCGGATATTTTCATAAATGTACGCTGCTAAAAAATGGGGTTTTCTGGTTTTGAATTTGAAAATTAATTCGGTTTACCAGAAAATTCTAAAGATGCATCTCTTCCCATAAGGTGTTTCTTCCATGAGACACTATTAATGGATGTATTTTGAAGGAGACTGTTGGAGATGAAGAGACATCTCCAATAAACATGAAACCCTTTATAAATTGCGAAGGATTTCTCCCATTTCAACATATTAAAAGTCTCTTATTTCTTTTCTCTCTAAGCATCATCAAAATCTCATAACTGTGTTCTTGGTTAGTCAAGGGAGTACAATCCTTGAATCCAATAGCGTTGTTAGAGCATTTCCAATAGTGGGTGCTAAAAATCCTACATGGAGGTATTATTTTTTAGACCTTTATTAAAAGTTTATACATTTTGGAGAAATATTACCTTTTTGGCTTATAAACCATCTCCAATAGTAAAAGAATTCAACCTAAAAATTTGTAGATTGTTTTTTTTTTTTTTTGATGCTAAAGAAGAATTTTATAAACTGTGAATAACCAAATTGTCTAACAAAAGTGGAGATTCAATAATACTTGGTGGACTGATTAACCAAGATCTGATGATTCTAAACTTGTTGCTGAATTTAGCTAATGTATCAGCAACTTTATTACATTTCCTTGGGACAAAACTACATTCCCAGGTTTGAATAGTTTTGAATCTCTCGATTGCATCAAGCAGGATAGCTTCATTTTCCCACGCTATTACCGGAGCATCTTTGTTGATGTAGCTTTCGATTCCCTGAAGGTCTGTCTCCAAAATAACATGTTTTAACCTCAACTCCAAGCTTCAGCTAACTGCATTAGAGAAAGCAAGGCACTCTGCTTGTTCCGAATTTTGTTATTCCTGCATAGCATTTTGAGAGGCATCCCCTCCATTTCCCTGCATGATCACGCAAAAAAAGATACACTCCAGTTAGTCCAGTATTTAAGTCATAAGAAGCATCACATTTTTTATTTATAGAAAAGAGAAACTAGGAGGTCTCCACTGTGGTGTAAGGGGAAGTAAATTATGATCTGCTTTCTTAGACACTAAGTTTTTAATGTTGAGCTTGTCCATATATCTTATGAAACTCAAAGCTTTTCTTGCAACTCCTTGCGGCTCCACTTTTGTATTCTGAAACTATACTTCACATCTAGTGTTCCATATAGTCCAAGAGACTATCATAGTAGTGTGAAGCAAGCTTGTCTGTTCTGATTGATGTTGGTGCAGTTGATACCAACTTTCAAATATTGCTTCTATACTTGTTATGATTCCCAGAAAGAACTCTCGAACCACCTGGTATCAGCAACCAAAGTGCTTTCGAAAATGGACAAGAGAATAAGACTTGCATCAAACTTTCATCAAACTGATTGCAGAGAGGGCATTGCTGATTGATGTAGATGGAAGCTCCTGAACTCCTCTCTTTTGTCGGTAGGATATCAATGAAACATTTATAGAAAAAATGTTTTGTTCCTTGGCCATATTTGAATTCCTAAAAAGTCTTTCCATCTTATGTTTGTGCCGGGAATGAAGATTAATGATTGCAGGTTCCCCATGTTGATTTCGAAAAGCATGTTGTAAGAAGATTTAAGAGTAAAGACACCATTCCTTGTTAGGTTCCATATCAACTTGTCTTTCTGATAGGTGTAGAATACACCGTATTTACTATATAGTAGTTTATGCTTTCTTTGCTATTTTTTCTTGTAAATTATGTATTTTACGCTTGTTTTGAGTTTTGTAGCTACTTTGGAGTCGCACGGAGGAAAAGAAGAAGAAATCACTCAATTTGAGCAAAAAGGGCAAATTTGTCATTTCCAGGGTGAACACTATCCGGAGCCCGGGTAATGGTTAAGGGGCAACTCTTTTGGGAGAAGTACTAGTAGCAGTCCAGCCAAGGTTAAGGGGCTATAACTTGGTTACCCCTTATCAGAAGAACCCAGGTACCAATATCCTGCCCCAAAACAATTTAACCCTAAATCGAGTTTTCTCTTATCAATCATTTTCATTTATTAATTCCTACACTTTGAAAGTTAGAAAACAAATAGCCATGGCCTGTTTGTTAAATTACGAGGAATCGAGAGAGAAAGAAAGCAAAGGCTGCTATTGGGATCAAGTAGTATTTCAAGAAATTGAGGGATTTAATGGTAGAATGAAGAAGAAGAGAGGCGAGGGTTTAGATCTTGCCATGAAATTGCGATCGACTCTGCAAAATCAGTCATTCATGAAGACCAACAAAGGGAAAGCGGTGGTCTTTGCTAAACATGGAAAGAAGAACAGATGAGGTCATTGTTTGGTGGTTGTGGTTGGTGGTACTATTGAAGATGGCGGTGAGGTTTGGTTGAGTTACGGAGGCCGTGAGAGAAGAAGATTTGAGAAATGGGTATTGCTATTGATGAATTAAGGGATTTGTGGTTGTTGATGTCGAGATTAAAATGGATAAAAGAATGAATGGGGTTTCTTTGGTGAATCGGGAGTAGAAAAGTAGATGAAGCTCGGGGAGATCTGTGAATCGAGCTCGTTCTTGGCCGTTGTTCAACACAGAGAGAGCCGAGGGTTTTGAGATGCGGAGATCGACGTAATTGAAATTAGGGCTCGATGCGAAGAGATCGAAGTTGCAAATGGGGTTTGTGAATGGAGAGATCGATGTCTTGTTGGATGAATCTTTGTGAAGTTTCAAATTGCAGTGGCAAGATGGAGTTGAGTGTGCGTGGTACGTGAAAGACAAGGCCTGAGGCTTTGGTTGAACTAACTGCTTTGCAATTGCGGAGTTGTAGGCACTAATGGAGTATGTCTTTGTGAGTTAAAGCTACTGGGGAGTCTGTCTTGGTGGTCCTGGAATTGGATCTTTGGTGCGGTGTAATCTGGAATTGAGATAGAGATGGAGTCACAGGAGCTGTTGCTATCAAGACTGCGGCAGTGTTGCAGGCGCATTGGCTGTGTTGCAGCTGTGAGGGATGAATTGCAGTGGTGGAATGAGTGTTATAAAGAATCGACAAGGATATGGGCTGCAGCCGCTTGACTATGGAGTTGAATGCATTGCGAGTCATGGTGTTGCAAATTTGTTACAAATGAAGAAGAAGTCAGTGCACGAGTATGGCCTGGTGGAGTTTGCAAGTACAGGTCTGGTTCTGCAGTAGAGGAGTTGGATGCTGCTGTAGGTTTTAGAGAATGGTGGCTGCTTGAGATGGTTAGTAGCTGGGTACTGGTGGTTATGCAGCTGTTGAGCTGAACTGCTAGTGATGCTGTCATGATATGGAGAATGACCTGAAGTATGCACCACTGGTGTGCTGTATGGGTGGCTTGGCAAGGTTTACTGGGATTTGTCTGAGCTGCAGATGTTGTTGGTTGAAGTGTTAATGAGCTACAGGAAATGAATGTTGTGGAATGGTTGAAATGTGACTGAAGATTCAGGGAGCTGTGTGTTGGCTTGGAAGAGAAATGGTATTTATACTATTGGCTTGAATGAATGAGAGTGCAGGTCATGGAGCTGAGACAGTGGTGCTAAATGGAGAAGCAAGGAACAGGGCCACAGGATGTATGAGTCATATGACAGAAGGGGAATTGGTGGTGCTGGTTCCGTTGCAATTGTGCAAGTCTGAAATGGAGATGCTCAGCCATAATGGCTGGATGAAGAATAGTGCAGGGCCATCTTGGCTGTGGCAAAGCTGTGGCATGTGCAAGACTTTGGCCTGCCATGACTCAGACCTGACTCAGTGATTGACCCGGTTTGATCGAGTTAGATCAGTGATTGACCCGCTGACTAACCGTTGACTGACGGTTGACCGTTTGACCGTTAGTCCTAACGGTGGACTGACGGAATATTCCGTCGAATATTCTCCCGACGACATAATTTTCAGGTGACCGGCGGTGACGTATTCCAGTCAAATTCCGGCCACAATCCCAGTTTTCCGGCGAGCCAAAAATTCCAGAATTTTCTATGGACTTCTCTCATGGGTGTGAAGACTTGGACTAGGAATTGGATGGAGAATTTGGCTCAAATTTGGAAGAGAAGGTGGAAGAGTTGAGAAAAGCTTGGATTTGGAAGTTGAATTGCTAAAGGAAAAGGATTCTAATCCTTGGAAGAGTTGGAGAATATTGAAGCCTATAAATAGAGAAGTTTTCTACATCTTTTACACACCTCTCTACACACACATCACTTGTGTTTTTGCTTGCTTTTCTAAGATTTTTCTTTTTAATTACTTGTGTGAATTTGAAAATTCTTCTTTTAATAATTATTATTTGTGTGAATTTCAAAAACATGAGTAGCTAATTTTCTTATTGATTGAGGATGAATTCCTAGTTCTTAACATATGATTTAAGTTTTGTTTTCAAATTCTATCTTGAAGTTTTTCACATGATTATCGTTTGTTTTTACTAATAGGAATGATCTTAAAGACATTCATGATTGATTGATAGATTGTTTGGAGTGCACGCTAAATTGATTTGTTAATTGATCTATATCTAGTATAAGTTAGGGAATACGTAATCGTTCTCGACACTTTACACAAGTAGAAAACACAAGACCTTGCGGAGGGATTCCGTGGAGCAATTGTGTGTAGAAACAACGCTAGAAAGTGAACCAAGCGAACCGAGTTTAAACTACTAGTACTAAACCTAAATTCATAAATCTTAATGCATTCAGGAATTACATCTTGTAAGCGAACCTCAAGGTGGTTCTTTTGAATAGAATCGATAACTAAGCGGACCTGTTACTCGGTGAAATTAGGGATTTTGGGGCTAGCTAAGCGTGCACCTGCTATCCTACGGTTGGTGATAATCATGACTAATAACAAGTAGAAAAGAACATAACTTAATCATTGTTTTGCAACGAAGAAGGATTCCTTGATCTTGTCTCTCTTATTGTTTTCAACTTTCAATTTTAATTGCTTTGTTTATTTTCTTTTGCTTTTTACACCCCCCTTTCGTGACAATTTTTACAACTAAGATCTCTTGCTCCTCGTGGGAACGAAATTGACTTCCATTATATTATTTTTAATTGAGTGGAAACATTGATTAATTTGATTGCACCTACGACACGCATCAAATTTTGGCGCCGCTGCCGGGGAGCAACGGACGATTTTTAGATGTTTTTATTTTTACTTTTTGCTTTATTCTTGCTTTGTTAGATTCTATACCGTATCTAACTTAGTTTGTGAGAATCTTGTTTCAGGTGTTATACCTTTGGTGAATGCTTAAAGGGGTAGGCGGAGTCCAATACGTCTTCGATCCCAAGCACTCAACTAAAGGATTTCATTTGTGCGATTAACACTCCACTTTCTCCTTCTTCATCAAGTGATTCGGACAAAGAGGAAGAAACAATGGCTGATCGTACACTAAAGGACCTAGCTTCTCACAAGCTTGATACACAACAATGGTGTATCCAAACTAATTCAACCTTCGAGATCAAGCGGGGTTGATTAGAGAGTTACCAAAGTTCCATGGCATGGTGAATGAGGACCCAAACAAACATCTTATGGACTTCTATGCCATAGTTATGGCTATGCTTCCACCGGAGACTAATGCGGATGGAGCATTGTTGAAAGCTTTCCCGTTTTCTTTGGCGTGCAATGCTAAGGAATGGTTATATTATTTGCCTTCCGGAAGTATCACAACATGGAATGGGATGAAGAAACTTTTCTAGAGAGATATTTTCCCGCATCCAAAGCTACTCAAATTCGCAAGGAGATTTGTGGATTGAAACAACAAGTGGGAGAATCATTGTATGAATGTTGGGAGCGATACAAGAGGTTGGTGGCAAGCTGTCCACACCATCAATTTAGTGACGTTATGATACTCCAATACTTCTATGAAGCTCTCCACTCAAGTGATAGGTCTCTTCTTGACGCCGCTTGGTGGTGCACTAATGAACAAGACTTTGACCGAAGCTAGAGAGTTAATTGAAAGTATGGCGGCGAACTACGCAACAATTCTACACAAGGGATGAACCTATGGTTAGGCGAGTGCATGAAGTTAGTGATTCTTCATCACATCTTGATCAAAGGATGAGTAACATGGAGATAATGATGCAAAGGATTGCCGCGGTACTTATTCCGGATGGTGAGACCGAACAAGTGAATGCTTTATATCCAAATCAAAGGCCAAGGTACGATCCATACTCCAATACCTATAATCCCGGTTGGAAGGATCATCCCAACTTTAGTTATGCAAACACGCAAGCGGCGGCTCCTAATCCATATGCGCAACAAGGAGGTTTTCAACAATCACGTTTCCAATCTCAACAACAAGGTGGTTCTCAACAATTCCAACCACAACAAGTCAAGGAACGTGATTCTTCAATTGATGATAAGCTTAATGTCATGATGCAAGGTATTACGTCATTGTTTCAACAAAATCAACAAAAGACCGATTCGGCTATCAAGGATTTACAAACTCAAATGGGACAATTGGCGACCGATGTGAACCTATTAAAATCTCAAGCATCCACAAAACTTCCTTCACAACCATTTGTGAATCCAAGAGAGAATGTTAATGCGGTTACTCTAAGAAGTGGAAGACAAGTGGAGGGTCCAAGTCATCATGAGGAAGTTAGTGAAGAGGTAATCAATAACAAGGAGGAAACCGCACCAAAGGAGAATTCCACACCAAACGATCAATCCAAGGAACCGGTTTCTACTTTCACTACTCCACCTCCTTTTCCTAGTCGTTTTGCTAAATCCAAGAAAGAAGCTCAAGACAAGGCACTTATGGACATCTTCAAGAAGATTGAAATCAACATCCCATTCATTGAGGCTATCAAGACAATTCCAAGGTATGCCAAGTTCATGAAGGAATTATGCATCAAGAAGGATAGGTTGCTTGATAATGAAATTACTAAAGTTGGCGAGAGTGCGTCGGCTATGCTATTGAAGAAGATGCCTACAAAGTGCACGGATCCCGGTGGTTTCACGGTGCCAATTACTATTGGTAAGCAAAGGTTTGAACATGCTTTACTTGACTTGGGGGCTTCCATTAGTGTGATGTCGGCCGAAATATATGACTCCTTGAATCTAGGACCTTTGAAAGAGACGAGAGTTATTATCCAATTGGCAAACAAGTCGAACATATATCCAAAGGGACTTGTAGAAGATGTGCTAGTGCAAGTAAATGAGCTTATTTTTCCGGTGGATTTCTTTGTGGTGGATATGGACAACAATGAGAACCGAGCATCTACTTCTTTACTTCTTGGGAGGCCATTCATGAAGACCGCAAAGACGAAGATTGATGTTGATAAGGGTACACTCACTATGGAATTTGACAAGGAGATAATACACTTTAACATATTTGAAGCCATGCGCTACCCAAGTGATGTGCATTCCGTTTACTCCATTGATGTGGTTGATTCATTAGCGCAACAAATGGTGGAATTAAACCAAGAGGATGAACTTGATGTGGTGTTGCAAAAGAGCATTGAATTGGACGTCCATGGCTTGTCTAACTTGGATGTTGAAATCTCCAAGGAATTGGTGGAGATATGTGGAGCTTTGGCGACATTGCAAGAAGCTAAAAAGGGTGATGTTTCATATATTTCTTTACCCGTGAATGATGAAATACTTGTACCATCTATTGTGAAGGCGCCCAAGCTAGAATTGAAGCCACTTCCGGACCATTTGAAGTATGCTTTCTTGGGAGATGGAGATGAGCTTCCGGTGATTATTTCTAAGAACCTCACACCGGTACAAGAAGACCGTTTGCTTAGAGTCTTGAAAGAGCACAAAACGGCTATTGGGTGGACAATTGCGGACATCAAAGGCATTAGTCCATCCATGTGCATGCATAGGATTCTAATGGAAGAGAACGTGAAGCCGGTCGTGATGCTCAACGTCGTCTAAATCCTCCCATGATGGAGGTTGTGAAAAAAGAGATACTCAAATTGCTAAGTGTGGGGGTAATCTACCCAATTTCCGATAGCAAGTGGGTTAGTCGGTACAAGTGGTGCCAAAGAAGTCCGGAGTCACGGTTGTTCGAAATCAAGACGATGAACTTGTTCCTACAAGAGTTCAAACCGGTTGGAGAGTGTGCATTGACTATAGAAAGCTTAATTCCGCAACCCGCAAGGATCACTTTCCTTTACCTTTCATTGATCAAATGTTGGAGCGGTTAGCGGGGCATTCTTATTATTGCTTTTTGGATGGTTATTCGGGATACAATCAAATTGTTATTGCAACGGAGGACCAAGAGAAGACCACTTTCACTTGTCCGTTTGGAGCGTTTGCATATAGACGGATGTCGTTTGGCCTTTGCAATGCGCCGGCTACTTTTCAAAGATGCATGGTGAGTATATTCTCGGATTATGTGGAGCGCATCATCGAGGTATTTATGGATGACTTTAGTGTTTATGGCGATTCTTTTGATGGTTGTTTAAATAACCTTGAACTAATTCTTAAACGATGCATAGACACAAACCTTGTCCTTAATTGGGAGAAATGTCACTTTATGGTAAACCACGGCATAGTACTTGGTCACATTGTGTCCTCTCGAGGGCTCGAAGTGGACAAGTCAAAGATAGATTTAATAAGAAACTTACAATATCCCACTTCGGTGAGGGAGATCCGTTCTTTTCTTGGCCATGCAGGTTTCTATAGGCGGTTTATCAAGGATTTCTCCAAAATCTCCATGCCGATGTGCAAGTTATTACAAAAGGAGGTACCTTTCGACTTCAACAAGGAATGCAAGGATGCTTTTGACAAATTAAAGGAGATGTTGACAAGTGCGCCAATTATCAAATCACCGGATTGGAATCTTCCATTTGAATTAATGTGTGATGCTAGTGATTATGCGATTGGAGCCGTTTTGGTTCAAAGGGTGGACAAGTTGTCCCATGTTATCTATTATGCATCTAGGACCCTTAATGATGCACAAATCAATTATTCTACCACGGAAAAGGAGTTATTGGCTATAGTTTTTGCGTTGGAAAAATTTCGATCATACTTGGTGGGTACAAAGGTTATTGTGTATTCCGATCATGCGCACTAAGACACTTAATAAAGAAGAAAGAAGCTAAGCCAAGATTAATTCGGTGGATCTTATTGTTACAAGAATTCGACATAGAAATTCGTGATAAGAGGGTGTGGAGAATACCGTTGCGGATCATCTTAGTAGACTTGTTATGTCTCAAGAGGAACTTCCATTACATGACCGCTTTCCGGACGAACAACTTTTCTCCATGGACGAATCAACACCTTGGTATGCGGATATAGTGAATTACTTGGTGACAAGGAAAGTACCTAGTACAATGTCTAATTTCCAAAAGATGAAACTTAAGAAGGTCGCTAAGCAATATGTGTGGGATGAACCATACTTATGGAAATATGGCGTTGATCAAATAATGTGAAGGTGCGTGCCTAATTCCGAATTTCAATCCATTCTCTCCTTTTGCCACACTTTTGCATGTGGTGGCCACTTTGGTTCGAAACGTACCGCTCTCAAAATCCTCGAGAGTGGATTTTATTGGCCCACCTTGTTTGAAGATTCATATGTTTTTTGTAAATCGTGTGATAGATGTCAACGAACGGGCAATCTAGGTGCTCGAAATCAAATGCCACTCACACCAATTCTCGCCGTTGAGATTTTTGATGTGTGGGGTATTGATTTTATGGGCCCTTTTGTCAAGTCGAATGGGAATTTTTATATACTTCTTGCCGTTGATTATGTTTCGAAATGGGTGGAAGCTAGAGCCACCAAAAATAATGAATCTCAAGTTGTTTGTGATTTTGTAAGGGAAAACATTTTCAATAGGCATGGAACACCAAGAGTGGTGATAAGTGATGGAGGCTCACATTTCAAGAAGGCTTTCCACGCTCTCCTCAAGAAGTACAACATAACACACAAAATTGGTACGCCTTATCATCCACAAACTAGTGGACAAGCGGAAATTTCGAATCGTGAGATAAAGTCCATTCTTGAGAAAACGGTGAATACCACGAGGAAAGATTGGAGCTTTAAGCTCAATGATGCACTTTGGGCGTATAGAACGGCGTATAAGACACCGTTGGTATGTCTCCATATAGGTTGGTTTATGGCAAGGCTTGTCATCTTCCGGTTGAACTTGAACATAAGGCTTATTGGGCGATAAAGAAATTCAACATGGAGTATGATGAAGCGGGAAACAAAGGAAGTTACAACTACATGAGCTAGAGGAGATACGTAATGATGCTTACGAGTGCCCGATTTACAAGGAAAAAGACTAAGCTTTTTCATGACAAGATGATTTCGCGGAAAAGTTTTGTTGTGGGGCAAAAGTTCTTTTATTTAATACTCGTTTACGTTTATTTCCGGAAAGCTTAAGTCCCGTTGGGTGGGACCATTTGTTGTTACTAATGTTTATGCTCATGGTGCAGTTGATATTGTTAGCGAAAAAACGGGACAACAATTGAAAGTCAACGGCCATAGGTTAAAGCCATATTATGAAAACTTTCCAACGGAGCATGTGGACGTAATTGGACTTCGAGATGCACTCCCTCTGGAGGAGTAATGTGCCGCAAGAGCTAAGTCGGGCCGTCGACTTTAAAACAAGCGCTTAATGGGAGGCAACCCATCGGTTTTGTATTTCTTATCTTTTTGCTTTTTGTTATTTTCTTTTTCTTACTTCTTATCATGTTAAAATTTCCCACCTTGACTTTACTAGGAGGATTCAATTACATTGAGGACAATGTAAGGTTTAAGTGTGGGGGAGTGGTTAAGCATGTTTTTAAAACAAAAATTACAAAAAAATTAAAAAATTAAAAAAAAAAAAAAAAAAAGTTTTACTTAAAAATTCCAACTTTTAAAAGATTTTAGAGTCACTAGCATACTTCTAGGTATGTTTACATAGAGATTTTGACCGACATAATTGAACTTGGAAATGTTAGAGAACTACATTCGGATTTCTTGTTTGTTTGAGTGTTAAATAATGGATTTAATCATGCCGGTGATGCGAATTTGGTGCAGGGAGAAGTGCGTTATTAGAGTTGCTGATCAATCATTAGTGGAGACTACCCGTATTCATATCATGAGAGGCACCGACCAGAAATTTTCCATCTACTAAAGAGCTTCTTTTGAGTGTGTGTCACCATACGTTAATTCGGGTAGAATGGTGAGCTACCCAACCTCCCACCAATAGAAGCACTACTCTTTGATCTCTTGAGTGCTAATTTTGTCAATCATGAGGGTGACGTCCATGGATGAAAGCTTCCTTCTTGTAGTTCGATTTGCGAGTTAGCACCATTCTCTCTCTCGACAACAACGGATCCATAGAAACACATTCATCATCAACAAGGAGCGACATCAAAATCTACAAGGAAAGTTGGAAAAGTTTAAGGTTTACAAGCAACGGAACGGGAAAAAGAGCAAATTTCAAATACAAGTAAAGCAACATACAAAGAGCGGATTTTTACATATATGTTGAAGACTTACACTACAATGAGGTAATTTTATATTCAAGTATGAAGACTTATTCATGAAAGCAAAGAAAATTAAAAGGTGAGAATTGTTGAAGTTTATGATTTTGAGACGATACAAGTTGTGAAGAATCAAGCGGTAAAATACTTCTTCCACGGCCATGATTTATTTTGTATTTAATTTCTCTTGTTTCTTAAAAAAAAAAAAAAAAAAAAAAAAACAAGAGAAATATTTGTTTTGTTTTTATAAGCCGTGGGGAAGAAAAATCTATAAGGAAGTTTCAAGCGACAAGGATTTTAAGGTAAAAGAGTTATAAATTGTCAAGGATTTATGAAATTCAAGGGTTTATCATCAATAGTTGAAACCGAAGACGAAGACGATGAAGATCAAGACGAGGAGCGGAAGACGTTTCTATTGGATGCCGTGAGAGTGGTGTTATCATAATTGGCGATCGGATGTGAAGGTGAGTAAGTAATCTCATCCTCGGTAATATGGTTGATTTCCTTTCTTAGAGATCGTCAGAAAAATGGTTTTTCAAAATATTAAAAGATGTGGGTTTTTAAAAATATTTCTAAGTTGTCCTTCCCACCATTCATCGTGTTGCGGGATTCTCTCTTCATTCCTACCGCACACATGTGAGAACCATAAAAAGCTAGTCTTTTTGAGTGCAATTATCATAAAATCCTTTTTGGTGAAGCGAAGTCGAGGCGAAATGCTTATTGATGGTTTCTCAAACATGCATTCTCTCATTATGGTGTGGTTATTTCTCACTCAACATTTAAGAACGAGAATATGTTCTTTAGTATTTCTAACTTCTTATTACTAGCATGCAGAAACTCTATGTCCTCATAGCTTTTTGGATGCTTAGGACGCTTGAACGCTTTGAAATTGTGAGTTTTTAGTTCGATTTGCTCGAGGACTAGCAAAGTCTAAGTGTGGGGGAATTTGATAGGTGTAGAATACACCGTATTTACTATATAGTAGTTTATGCTTTCTTTGCTATTTTTTCTTGTAAATTATGTATTTTACGCTTGTTTTGAGTTTTGTAGCTACTTTGGAGTCGCACGGAGGAAAAGAAGAAGAAATCACTCAATTTGAGCAAAAAGGGCAAATTTGTCATTTCCAGGGTGAACACTATCCGGAGCCCGGGTAATGGTTAAGGGGCAACTCTTTTGGGAGAAGTACTAGTAGCAATCCGACCAAGGTTAAGGGACTATAACTTGGTTACCCCTTATCGAAGAACACAGGTACCAATATCCCGCCCCCAAAACAATTTAACCCTAAATCGAGTTTTCTCTTATCAATCATTTTCATTTATTCCTACACTCCGAAAGTTAGAAAACAAATAGCCATGGTTTTTGTTAAATTCGAGGAATCGAGAGAGAGAAGAAAGCGATGGGCTTCTTTATTGGGATCAAGTAGTATTTCAAGAAATTGAGGGATTTAATGGTAGAATGAAGAAGAGAGGCGAGGGTTTAGATGCCGCCATGAAATTGCGAGATCGACTCGCAAAATCGATCATTCATGAAGACCAACAAAGGGAAGCTGGTGGTCTTTGCTAAACATGGAAAGAAGAAAGATGAGGTCGCTGTTGGTGGTTGTGGTTGGTGGTACTATTGAAGATGGCAGTGAGGGTTTGGTTGAGTTACAGACAGCTGAGAGAAGAAGATTTGAGAAATGGGTATTGCTATTGATGAATTAAGGGATTTGTGGTTGTTGATGTCGAGATTAAAATCTTTGGATAAAAGAATGAATGGGGTTTTTGGTGAATCGGGAGTAAAAAGCGAGATGAAGCTCGGGGAGATGCAGCAGAGAATCGAGCTCGTTCTTGAGCCGTTGTTCAACACGAGAGAGAGCCGAGGGTTTTGAGATGCGAGATCGATGTAATTGAAATTAGGGGGCTCGATGCGAGAGAGATCGAAGTTGCAAATGGGGTTTGTGAATGGAGAGATCGATGTCTTTGTTGGATGAATCTGTGAAGTTTCAAATTGCGGTGGCAAGATGGAGTTGAGTGTGCAATGGCTGTGAAAGACAAGGCCCGAGTTGGTTGAGCTAGCTGCCGCAATTGCGAGCCGTAGGCACTAATGGAGTATGTCTTTGTGAGTTAAAGCTACGGGAGCTGTCTTGGTGGTCCTGGAATTGGATCTTTGGTGCAAGTGTAATGGAATTGAGATAGAGATGGAGTTCTGGAGTTGCTATCAAGATCTGACAGTGTGTTGCAGGCGCATTGGCTGTGTTGCAGCTGTGAGGGATGAATTGCAGTGGTGGAATGAGCTGTTATAAAGAACTGACAAGGATATGGGCTGCAGCTGCTTGACTATGGAGTTGAATGCATTGCAGGTCATGGTGTTGCAGCTGTTACAAATGAAGAAGAAGCTGTGTGCACGAGTATGGCCTGGTGGAGTTTGCAAGTACAGGTCTGGTTCTGCTGGTAGCTGGAGTTGGATGCTGCTGTAGGTTTTAGAGAATGGTGGCTGCTTGAGATGGTTAGTAGCTGGGTACTGGTGGTTATGCAGTTGTTGAGTTTGAAGCTAGTGATCTTTGTCATGATATGGAGAATGACCTGAAGTATGCACCACTGGTGTGCTGTATGGGTGGCTTGGCAAGGTTTACTGGGATTTGTCTGAGCTACAGATGTTGTTGGTTGAAGTGTTAATGAGCTACAGGAAATGAATGTTGTGGAATGGTTGAAATGTGACTGAAGATTCAGGGAGCTGTGTGTTGGCTTGGAAGAGAAATGGTATTTATACTATTGGCTTGAATGAATGAGAGTGCAGGTCATGGAGCTGAGAAAGTGGTGCTAAATGGAGAAGCAAGGAACAGGGCCACAGGATGTATGAGTCATATGACAGAAGGGGAATTGGTGGTGCTTGGTTCCGTTGCAATTGTGCAAGTCTCGAAATGGAGATGCTCGACCATAATGGGCTTGGATGAAGAATAGTGCGGGGGCCATCTTAGGCCGTGGCAAAGCTGTGGCATGTGCAAGACTTTGGCCTGCCATGACTCGGACCTGACTCAGTGATTGACCCGGTTTGATCGAGTTAGATCAGTGATTGACCCGCTGACTAACCGTTGACTGACGGTTGACCGTTTGACCGTTAGTCCTAACGGTGGACTGACGGAATATTCCGTCGAATATTCTCCCGACGACATAATTTTCGGGTGGCCGGCGGTGACGGATTCCGGCAGGATTCCGGCCACAATCCCAGTTTTCCGGCGAGCCAAAAAATTCCAGAATTTTCTATGGACTTCTCTCATGGGTGTGAAGACTTGGACTAGGAATTGGATGGAGAATTTGGCTCAAATTTGGAAGAGAAGGTGGAAGAGTTGAGAAAATCTTGGATTTGGAAGTTGAATTGCTAAAGGAAAAGGATTCTAATCCTTGGAAGAGTTGGAGAATATTGAAGCCTATAAATAGAGAAGTTTTCTACATCTTTTACACACCTCTCTACACACACATCACTTGTGTTTTTGCTTGCTTTTCTAAGATTTTTCTTTTTAATTACTTGTGTGAATTTGAAAATTCTTCTTTTAATAATTATTATTTGTGTGAATTTCAGAAGCATGAGTAGCTAATTTTCTTATTGATTGAGGATGAATTCCTAGTTCTTAACATATGATTTAAGTTTTTGTTTTCAAATTCTATCTTGAAGTTTTTCACATGATTATCGTTTGTTTTTACTAATAGGAATGATCTTAAAGACATTCATGATTGATTGATAGATTGTTTGGAGTGCACGCTAAATTGATTTGTTAATTGATCTATATCTAGTATAAGTTAGGGAATACGTAATCGTTCTCGACACTTTACACAAGTAGAAAACACAAGACCTTGCGGAGGGATTCCGTGGAGCAATTGTGTGTAGAAACAACGCTAGAAAGTGAACCAAGCGAACCGAGTTTAAACTACTAGTACTAAACCTAAATTCATAAATCTTAATGCATTAGGGAATTACATCTTGTAAGCGAACCTCAAGGTGGTTCTTTTGAATAGAATCGATAACTAAGCGGACACATTACTCGGTGAAATTAGGGATTTTGGGGCTAGCTAAGCGTACACCCTATCCTACGGTTGGTGATAATATGTGACTAATAACAAGTAGAAAAGAACATAACTTAATCATTGTTTTGCAACGAAGAAGGATTCCTTGATCTTGTCTCTCTTATTGTTTTCAACTTTCGATTTTAATTGCTTTGTTTATTTTCTTTTGCTTTTTACACCCCCCTTTCGTGACAATTTTTACAACTAAGATCTCTTGCTCCTCGTGGGAACGAACTTGACTTCCATTATATTATTTTTAATTGAGTGGAAACATTGATTAATTTGATTGCACCTACGACACGCATCACTTTCACAGAAGCAGGTATACTCATACTTAAGATTAGATTCGCAGTGTGAGTATTAAACATGCGCTCAACCAAGTCAGTATTTCATTGCCTGCTGTTATGTATTATAAGCTCTTGAACCCAAATAAAGTTCTCTGAATCAGATGCCCCATTCCTAGGAGCTGGAGGAGTATCCACATGCCTGTGATCCAAACATCGAGCCATATTTTTATTTTATTCCCATTTCCGAATCTCCATCGCCTGTGCTGCTTTATGAACCTGACTTGCTTTTGAATTCCATTCCATGCCCAAGAACAATTAGTTTTAATACTAGTATGAAGCGAGCTAGTACCAGGAAAATATTTTGCCTGCATTGCTTTAACCCATTATGCATCAACATTAATGCATATTCTCCATGCTGCTCTGACTAATAGAGATTGATTAAGAACTCTTAAATATCTAAAACCCTGACCACCAAGGTTTTTATGAAGACTTAAATTCTTCCACGACGTAAAATATGTACCTTTATTTTCTTTTAATCCCCACCATAAGTCCCTTTGTGTTGCATCAATCTTTTTATTGTCTCTGCTGGAATTTGAAGACAACTCATTGAATATGCATGTATTGTATTTGTAGAAGTCTTTATCATTAAAGATTTGCTACATTGAGACATTGTCTTACCATTCCATGCTGATAGTCTGTTTTTAACTCTATCATACAAGTGTGAAAAGCATTGTACTCTTTTCCTGCCAATTATGAATGGTATTCCTAGGTATCTTTCAGTTGAATTCATCCTAGGCACCTTCAATCTTCTTGATATAATTCTGCAAAATCGTTGTGGTATATTTACACTGAAATGCACGCTTGATTTTTTGAAATTTACCAACTGACCCAAAGCACTACCAAAATCTTCAATTAGTTTTAGCACATTATTAACATTGTGAAGGTATGCATTCATGAATAACAAGCAATCATCGGCGAAGAACAAGTGAGAAATAGAGGGTGCGCCAGGGGAAATTTTAATTCCTTCAAACTGGTTCATCTGTTCAGCATGATGTAGTTGTATTGAAAAGGCCTCCATCACTATAATGAATAGATAAGGTGACAACGGGTCACCTTGTCTCACCCCTCGTGTTGGCTGATAGGCTTCACATGGAGTTCCGTTCAGAAGTATAGATATTTTTGTAGTGCTGAGATACTGCAATATGAGATTGCACCATTATGTGCAAAATCCCATTTTTTCCATGACATCCATGAGGAAGGACCACTCAAGGCGATCGAAAGCCTTTGACATGTTGAACTTCAATGCTAGATTTTTTGAATCTTCTTTTTTTTTTTCATAGTGTGCACTATTTCTTGAGCCAGCTGGATATTATTCGAAATTTGGCGACCTGGAACATAAGCTGCTTGAAGCGGTGATATGATCTTGCTCATCAGTTTTTTCATCCTGGATGATAATATTTTGGAGATAATCTTGTAACTTGTGTTGCACATAGCAATAGGTCGCATGTCAGATGGGAATTGCTTATCTTTCGTCTTTGGTATGAGAGTGATATTTGTGGCATTTAAGCATTTAAGCACCTGTATGAAAAAACTGTTGCACCATCTCTACTACATCATAACCTACTATATCCCAATGGATTTTGAAAAACCCCGATGGAAATCCATCTGGTCCGGGTGCTTTCCAAGATTTCATTCCTTTCAAAGCCTTAAGGACCTCTCCATTATACGGTATCTTCATAAGCTCCAAATTATCCATGTCTGTTATTACTTTGGGTTTATGCTGGAGGATTTGCTCATTCTTCATTAGTGAGATTATTGTGTGTAGAGAGCTATAATGGTTAGTAAGTAAACCCTCAAAGTCCCTCCTTGTTGTACACCTATTCTCATTTTCATCCTTTAGAGCAACAATATTATTTCTAGATCTCCTCTTATATATTTACATTTGCATGATGATATTTCGTATTTCGATCCATCTCCAAATAGTATTCATCTCTGGCTTTCTGTCCTCAAGAATCATTTTGAACTTGATTCCAATGTTCAATTTGATTCTCAAGTTGTTGTACATGGGTGGTGGTATCACTATCTTGAGTGCCAGCTTGTATAGCTACCATTTGTTGATGAAGAAGAAATATGTTGCTTTGGATGTCCCCAAATTTGTCCTTGTTCCATTTTGACACAAATTTCCTGGTAGTAGGAAGCTTTCTAGAGAACTGATAAGCACGTGACCCATTAAACTGATGATTCCAAGCTGTAGCTACTTCATTTTTTAGTGTTTCATCCTTTTCATAGCACTGAAAATACTTCCAATTACGTTTCTTATCTCCAGTTGACGCATTAGTGTCCAACATTATTGGGCAATTATCTGAACCTAGCTGTGGTAGGTGAAGTAATTTAGCATCTGGGAAATGGATGACATAATCTCCATTAGTGATATCCCTATCTAGCCTTGATCTGCGAATACCAGTACCATGAATATTTGAAGACTAGGTAAAAGATCTGCCTAAATAACCCATATCCTCCAGACCAGCTTCTTGAATTAAATCAATGAAGTAAGAATCTCTTGATGAAAAAGTAGAATAAGAAGTATTAGAAGAGGTACTGCCAGTTGATTTCCTTCCTTCATTTGGAAAGATCAAGTTCAGATCACCAATGATAACCCATGGTTGGTGTATGTTAGAATTTAAATCTTTGATGTAAGTCCATTGTTTATCTTTATGGATTGGGTAAGGAGACCCGTACATGCAAGTAAGTATCCATTCCGTCTTACTTGGATCATCCTGCACCAGAAAATTTATAATCCGAGACTCTGAATTGATAACATTAAAATGAAAACCATCTTTCTATAGAAGGATTAAACCTCCAGCTAAGCCTCTAGAGGGAATTAACTTACAGTTAGGGAACCTAAATGGTCTTATAAACTTTCTCATTTTATCTTCTCCTATCTTGGCTTCTGATAAAAAAATAATGTCTGGATCATACCTATATGTTAGGTCTCTAAGGTGATATCTAGTTTTTTTTTGGCGAAACCTTGGCAGTTCCAAGCTATTGCCCCAATGATTGGACAATGATAATGATTAAGCAAGAAGTTGAGTCTACAACTATAGTTATTCGACAAAAAGAAAATTATGTGAAAGCTAAAGAAATTGTAAGCACAAAAAGAAACAAAGATAAAATTTACGGGAGTAGTATGGCTCCCCTGTTCTGGCATGGCAGTCAGCTTTGTGTCCAGGTCACTGGCCTTGTTTGTACCATTTTCCGTTGTGTCCATAAGATCAGCTCGATTGCTTGTAGAAGCAAGATCATTATTGTTCCCTCCATGAGTAACCAGAATGGGACCTAAGATAGAAGGTTTCGAGGCATTTGTTTGGGCAGGTTGGTTCCTAGCTCTCTTGGTTTGACGAGATTCCTTAGAATCCATCTCTTGTTCATTTTCAACATGGACATAATCATTATCTGGATTATCTACTTCAGATTCAACAATCTTTTTCGTAGCTTGACTCTTAGCTGCACAATGTTCTTCATATTCCTCTTGAGTCATGGACCTTTCACGCAATTCAGTCACTTCTGCACATTTGTTATCATCATGGTCAATTATGTAGCATTGATCACAGATGTTATGAGGTTGCTTTACCCAATGATATCTGATCCATTTTTGCTCTTATGAATTCGTATTTCACCATTCACCTCTCTTTAAAGGTTTTTTGAGGTCCGTCTCAACACGAGCAGTAATCATGTTATTACCACGGGGCCTGCAGTTTTTTGGCTCAGTGGAAATATTTTTTCCTAGGTCTTTAATTGCTTCATTAATCACAGATTCATGGTGATGTTCAAGAAGTAAGCCTTTGAACTGAACGTTCCAAGCCTGTGTTGTAAACTCATAGTCTTTATATGCTATTGTAGTGGTATATTCTTGTAGAGACAATAAGCTTTTCAATACATTCCAGGAGGATTTCTTGATTACATCTTTCACTTCTTTCTGAGAGTTAAACTTAAACACATAAAGATATTTTCCCACAACCTTTATTTCCCTTTTCTTGTATTTCTTCCATAACACATCCAGTTCATCCTTGACTTGCGATGTTTCGATTTCTTCCTCATCAGTTACTAGCTTACCTATTAAACTATTAGACCATGCCTCAGCAGCTGCATTCAGAGTTCTTGTAGACCCAATAGCTCCCCTATTTCTCCTAATGATAGTAGATTCCATTCTTGCAGTGATATCTTGCATATTGTTGGTATTGTTAACCTCCATTGTTTCACATAAGATCAAAATATTTTCAGAGAATAAGGTTTCTAGGTTTTGACGGTAGTATCTAGGTTTTATGTTCTTGATCATTAGGGTTTTCTTATTAATGAAAAGGATATTTTGTTTCCTTAAGAATAACCCATAATAATGCAGAATTGGAATCCAAAATAATCTGCTTAGATGCGATTGCATGCATATCATTTTTCCTTGTTGACTACGTAAGTTACGGGTTTGAATAGGGGGAAAGTTTGAAATTTGAATTTTTTGGGTTTGGATCGGATGTGAGACTAGAAAACTCACCTGGTTACTCATGGTTATCAAAACTTGATAGGGATAATGACTGTATATTTCATATTGAGAAAACTTCATGGCTGATACATTTTCATTTAGCTATATTGCTAGACTGGAAAGAGTTGTTTTAGGTAATACCACCACGGTTGATAAAAATATCAAAATACTGATACAAGTCCATTGCACAAAGATCCAATATATGTATGATCCATGATAAAACAAGGGGAACCTGAAAGAAATCAGTGAGCCATTAGCAGGAACAAGGAAGATGAAAATTTATCAAATATAAACAAACAATTAAGAGAAAAGGATAAAACATAATATTCTAATCTGAACTATTATAGTACCAAAATGAAATCCTCAAAGAATTGAACTAAATAACTGAAAGATGGAATCTAGAAATGATAAAGCTGATGAAAACATTAAAATCACAGTATAGAAGATTGAAAACTCATGGAGAAAAACGTAAGAAATTAATGGCTGAGTCGACTCATTAAGGTCGCCTGATTCGCAGAGCTCTTTTTCTTTATTTTTTTTGTGAAAAGTCACACGCTCTACCATTGAGCTAATAAGTCGTCTTTTTGAAGTTTGTTATAAATACTTTCAAAACTAAACTAATTTTCTTTATTTTCTATTGTCTTATGTTAAAATTAAAAAAAATATAGTTTAACTGATGTTGTGGAGGTCATTCCGAAGGTCTAGATAAGACCTTTTGAAGACTTGTCATTCCTCCTGCTTTGTAGGTTGGAGATGGATTTGTTTCATATGGGGATCTAAAATCTTACGTGTCATGGAAAGATAAACGTTCACCTTCTATTGAAGATCCTCTTAGGGCTTCATTGTATCCTGAATTAAAGCATCATTTCATTGCTTTATTGTACTCCCTAATTATTTGGAAAGGTCAAAGTATTTGAAGTAGGTGTGCAACATTCTTTAATATTCTGCTTTTTCATCATCCGGTACCCAAATTTCAAACATCCTCTTGATTTTGTATCAAAAACGAAATGTAGGAAGTATAATGAAATTTTAAGCAAAACCAAACTACCGTACTCTAACCTTTTTTTTATCACCTTGTTAAGAAATTGTACCATGATGATTTGGTGTCTCAGAAAGGTTTTTTTAATAACTTAACTCAACATATATCTCTTAATGATTTTAATTTTGTATTTCAGTATTTAGTGTATTTTTACGTTCCGTATTGATCATTGTTGGACTTACTTGAGTTGATTGTGGTTGCATGGGTAGTGTAGAGATCATAAGGTTTAAATGGAAAGTGTTGATTGATTACTCTCTCTCCGTTATACAAGGCGACCCCCGTATCATTTGTATTTATGTGATTAAATTATTTTTACTTCAGATCTTTCGGTTGTCTATTGGGATTGATATGTTAAGTATTCGTCTTATGTTAATTCTGGGGCTTTATTAACCTGCCTATGAACGAGTGACTATTGATTTAGTGGTTCAATCTCCATGAACTTCAGTCTCCAAACAAGTTTGAAGTAGAATTTTTTGATTGAATTTCGAATAATAACCAACTTGAATTTCACTTAGAGAAATAACCATGATATTAGACCTTCGTCTTTTTCGCGAATTGTGATGAATGCATGTTTATAAGGAACCGTAGATTACTTATGTTTGTACCATTAAACACAAACATAAGTAATTTGAATTTCCTATTATGTTTGCAGCTTCTTCTAATCATATTTATTGATTTCGCTGTTCTCTGTGTCTATTTATTTGATGCCATTAAAATTCACTCTTGTAGGCATGTGGTCACTGAAAAACGGTTAGGAATGATAACTCGACATGATATTTTTTACGGAATTTTATGGTGTTTGCATCTCATGTCATCTATTTTTGTTTTCATGTATCTACAAGGACGCCTTTTTCATGTTATTATTTTGTTGTATGTGGCGTTTGGCAAGATTTTTTAGTACCAAAAAGCATCTAGTACTCACGGAATATAGGCAGTTAGTTTTTTTGGGTGTAGTTAGTTCTGAATATAGGTATATGTCACAGACTAAAAATTTGGTCAAACATTTGGATGAGGGGGCGTAGATGTTATTGTTGTCGTACGCCTGTACGAAAGGAGGTGACATCACGGAACAAGAAGAACTCTTTAGTCTTTCTAATGTGGATAGGAACAAAATTTGTGGACTTGAGGATTATTCTTTACTAGTTCTGTGTTTGAAAACAAAATATGTGGACTTGAATATTGATAGAGAAAGAGTGGTAGACAAGTAGTAAGAAGATAACTAAAGCAATATTTTCATGTCATACAAACAATAACGTCCCCGTTCTCTTCTTAGATAACTATAGACTTTTCAGCTGACAGTAGCACTGTGCTATTTGTATCTTCTTCTTCTTATGTTCATTGATGTGTCGTTTTTCGCTTATCAGATGTATACAAAGAGGCGCAATCGTTTCTTACAAGAAGTTGAATGATTGTCTGTATATTCAATACAACAAGAAATTGCAGCGCAGATACGAAGAAATACATAGACATATTATGGGGGGTCCTGAACTCCTTTTTTTTTTTTTTTGATGCACTTGTAGAAGAAGATAATTGGTTGGACCCTGAGAACTTTAGTGATTTGCTCCATCAAGCTGATGAGTAATTTAGTGGCCCTCAAGCAAACCATGTAATGGGTATTAGTTCAGGACCAGTTACAAGAGGTAGACGACAAGTTCCTAGTATCCACTCTCCAATTGATGCCATGGGCGATGAATTTGATTCTGATTTTAAATGTGAAGCTCGAAGACCTACCACTGAGGGATTATATGGTGTTGGACGTCCTTTGGCTAATTCTGCAAACGCTATCATGGATAATCTACTATAAAAATGTAACTAATGGTAGTATGACACCAATGTTTTTTAATCTCTGATTCTGATTTCTAGAAATGTTACTAATGTCTGACTTGGTATATCACTAATGTGTTTTGTCTTTTGAATATGATTTATCGAACTATAAAGTAACTCTACTAATTTTGATAACTCCATATATGATTAAGGTGGATGTAATTACTGTAAATGGGATATGGATGGGCTAACAAACATTCCTTCCATTGCCGATGCTTGGTTTTTGTTTTTGATATAACAAGCCTCCAATCAAACCACCTCTTATTTTGTAAGATTAATTGGAATATGTTTTCAAAAATTATTATTTTCTATTATGGTTCTATTAATATTTTTTTTTTTGTTTGATAAATAATAAATATTAAAAATATCCGAATGGTGTATCGCCCATAAAAACTGTTAAACCGATATTACCTTTTGTATAGATGTATCGGACGCGACCAATATGGTACTGATACACTATATTAATTACCTTGCTCTTAGCGTATAAAAGAAGCTAGATCCTCGCCAGTGTCACTATAATATAGTCGTAAATTCATTGGATGATGATACCAGTGATCTAAAAACTTATCAACACCAAATTTTTTACCGATCAAAAAGAAATATGCTTCGAAACGTCGAGAAACCGTATCCAAGTTTCAGTAGCGAGTTTACGCTCTTTGGACTTTCAAACTTAGCGAACGGAAACATCTCAATAGCTAAACGCAAGGAAATCAACCGAGACCCGTCAGTCGGCGAGCGAAAGTTCCGATGTGGATCGGATCGGGAATCTACCGTTATAACCGATTTTCTAATTTTTGAAAAATAAATATATGGCAGGGAGGGAAAATAAAATAAAATGAAGAGTACCCAACATCGCCAGCATCACTGGGAAAAAACATCTCCTCCTCCTCCGCAGGGCCGTACCAAGCTTTTCAGAGGCCCTAGGCGAAAATCCAAAATAGGGGCCTTAAAAAAAGTTGCGGATTGTTGAAAGTAAAAAAACCAATAACGACTTAAGTATGTTTAAAGAAAACCAAAAACCAAAAACAAACATAAGTACGTAATAAATTTTCAATTGGGAACAACTAGATAAAATTAGTTACTCTATGAAAAATTGATTACGATGCAAATTCATCAATTATCGTATCGTAATCGATGATATTCACCTTCCTCATACTAAAGAACCCACAATTGGGGGATAAAAAAACCAATTGGGGGATATAGGAAAAGGACAAAAAAAAAATCCAAATATCAATTCTGGGTCACCCCTTATCTAAGTATTTTTTAAAATCCTAATATACCCATTAGTAATCAGGATTAGTGATTAATAATAATTAGTAAAAATCTTAAGATTTTGTTAAATGATTAGTGTGTATTTGTATTTGGGTGAATGAGATGAGAGTAGAAAGATGGAAAAAAATTTGAGAGGGAACTTTTTTTGGTGGAAGTGGAGGATGATTGTGAAGAGAGAATTGTTGCTAGAGGTTGAAAATTTGATTTTTTTTCTTTGAATCCACCATTGTTGCAAATTGAAAAAGCTTGGTGCTTAGGCATGGTATTCGACCAAAAACCATGCCGGCATTTGTTGGAATTTTTCATAAATTGATCTTGAAACCTATTTTTTCGAGTTTTAATCGATCTACTTCCGGCCTGAGATATCCGATTTTGGTATGGAACTACTTCCCAGATGGTTTTTGCTTGATTTCTATGCCGGAACATGATGAAAAGTATCCAGGAAACTTCAATTTTTTTCACTTGACTACCGGCATTGATAGATTTCTATCGAGCATGCGGCACCATTTTCCTAAGCTGTGGCTCTTCACCAATTCCGGCATGGTCTTCATCACTTCCGTCGATGTAAAAAAATATTCCGTTTGAGTTTTTCTGGTTTTAATCGGTCCACTTCCACAAGTAGTTAATTCTCGAGCATGCCTGGCACCGGTTTCCCGGCATAGTATGTTGCTTAAATTTCTATGCTTGCACATGATGAAAAGTATCCGGAAACTTCAATTTTTTTTTTTCACTTGACTACGGCATTGATAAATTTCTATTGAGCATGCCTAGGGGTACTTAGTTACGGCATTGAATGTTAGTTACAAACCATCGCGCACCGGTTTAAAGCATGGTCTTCATCAATTCCGGCATGGTCTTCATCACTTACGGCATGATCTTCATCACTTCCTAATTAAAAAAAAAAAAAAAAAAATCGTTTCTAAAGTGAGGAGCCGGCATAGAAGGAGAAGAGAATTTGAAAGAGAGTGGGGAGATTTTAGAATTTGAAGGGAATGGGAATATTTGGGTTTCAAAGTTCTAACCACAGAAAGTGATTAATAAGAAGTGGAGATGGAAATGGGGGATATGATTTTGTTTTTTGATTTTAAGTTTTTAATTTTTATTTTGAGGGAAGGGTATTTTAGTATTTTCATACCCAAAAATCACCCCTTAGCAGACACCATGGGTTGGGAGAAGTAATCAATATCCCCCAATTCCTTTTTATATCCCCCAATTTCGTGTTCATACTAAAGTCAATGGATTCCGACAAATCTAGCAAAGCATCTCGTATTTCAGGAAGATCTATTGCTTTGGTATTCACTATATGGCTTTCTCATCGAGTATCTATCAACGGGTTAATCGATACCCATATGAATGATGTCATGTAGATTTAATCATAAATAAATACAAAATAAAAGAATCTTCTGTTGAAATAGATTCTAATCGATGAACTTACCGAAATGAATGTAAAAAGACGAAAAGACAGTTGCTCCGGGAATGATGAAATGTAAATCGATTAGCCAGTTAGGTTTTACTTTTATATACTAGATAGTCAGATGCTAAATGGGTCTAAAAAGTACGATAGTTCATTGGGCCAAAATAATAAAGACTAGGGTTGACAGTAGTTTATTATTTTTTTCCTCTGCGACAAGTGAATACACAACTATAGAAATACTATAAAATAAAATTTGGGGCCCTATAATCCGGGGGCCCTAGGCAATTGCCTATGTTTCCTAATGACTTGGTACGGCCCTGCTCCTCCGGGTTCACTCTCCACTCACTAAATTCCATCAATCGGGATTTGGGTTCGCTCTCCATTGTTGTTGTTAACATAATTAGGGCTTTCTTGGAATCTGATTAAGGGTTCCGTGACGACGTGTGGTTTTTCTAGGTTTCCAAAGCTCTTGAATGATTGAAATGGAATCTCCGATGTATCAACTTCTTGATGAGTTTGATAAGGTTAGGGTTTTCTTTCAATTCTTTATAGTCTTTCATTTTATTTGTATAATTTCAGCAAGATTTTCTGTTCTTTTACAAATCTGTCTCTAGGTCATCATGGATTGAAATCTTAGATTTGTTGCAGTTATTCATTGTTTTTTTCTTTCTTTTTTCCCGTTTGGTACAACAATCTAGATGCACTCTCAGGTCACACGACTCACACCTAGTACTTCTGGTTGTGTTGATGTGAAAACACCTCTAAAGAAGCCTGCTTCAATTGGCCGAAAGAAACGAGTTGATGCACCTGATGATAAGGTTTGGGACTCTTTCAATTCCTCATTATCTTTCATTTTTTTTAAAAATTTAATCAAGAGTTTTTGTTTGATTTACAATTTTTTTTTTTTTTTACTTTTGAATAAATCTTAGATTTGTTGCAGTAGTTGGAAATTAGAGAGACAGCAGATATTGGTAGTCACTAGTCAAAACCTGCTATCTAAAATTTCTGACATTAAACTAGTCCTAGGAATCATGGATGATAATTCACAAGTACACTGATTATCGATAAAGTTGTGGCATGTATTTTTTTGTGATGAAAAAAAAATGGGAATTCATTCCTATAACATGCATGATTAGGTCTATGTGCTTTTTAGTTGCAAGTAATTCACTGCTTTTTGTGATTTGGTACCACTTTGTAATCCCAGATGCACTCTCAGGTCACACCTAGTACTTCTGGTTCTGTTGATGTGAAAACACCTCGAAAGAAGCCTGCTTCAGCTGGCGAAAAGAATCAACTTGATGCACCTGATGATAAGGTTTGGGACTCTTTGAATTCCTCATTATCTTTCATTTTAATTATGTAATTGTTAATAATTTAACCAAGATTTCTGTTTGTTTCACAAATCTTGCTAGGTCACCATGATTAAATCTTGAATTCAATAATCTGAAATTGGAGAGACATTAGATGTTGGTTGTCAGAATCTTTGATCAAAGTCTCTGACATTAAACTAGTCTTAGGAATCATGGATGATATTTCACAAGTATATACTGATTATCTTTATATGGTTGTCCTGCTGCACGCGGAGTCATTGTATTATATGGATTCATAGACATTTTGGCATTTATTTTGACGAGGAGAGGAGTAGACAACAGACACTTGGAATTTCTAGTTGGGGATTCATTCCTGATTCGTATAACATGGATAATTATGTCTATGTGGTTTTTAGTTTGAAGTAATTCGTTGTTATTTTCCAATTTGGTACGACTTAGTAATCTCAGCAGATGCACTCTCAGGTCGCACCTAGTACTTCTGGTTGTGTTGTTATGAAAACACCTCTAAAGAAGCCTTCAGTTGACCAAAAGAAACGACTTAATGCACATGAAGTTTCCTCACCCGTGGCAAGGTGAATGATTCTCTACTTTTGGTTCTAATTATAGATGATCAATGCTGTTCTTGTTATCTCGATTTTAATCCTGAGCCTACATTGAAATTATTTCGTTGAAAAACATGTTGCTAAAAGTTTTGTCTCTTGTCACAGTAAAAAGCAAAAGGTAACCGAGGGAATTCATGAAAACATAGAAGAGTTTAATGATGTTGTTGCTGGCACCGGAGTTAATTACTGGGTAATATTTTCACTATTGTCATTACTAAGTATGCCTTGGTTGCAAGTTTAGGCAAGCTAATAAGCCAAGGTACTCTCCACGTTTCATTTGGAAAGTTACCAAAGATTTTGTTTTCTAACAGGAAGAGCAAGAGTTGCTACTCGCTGTGCCTAAGAAGGATAGCCGAGCTTCAGAAGCAGCTCAAAGAATCGTGCAACAAGAAGAAGAAATATTTTTGCAGAAAAACCCATTCCTAAAGAAAGTGCCACTTATCAGTTAAGAAGTCCTCTGTCCTGTCTTTATGAAATTCTGGTTATGCATGTTATTTGCATATTGAGCGACAAGGTGAAGCAAAAATCAAAGTCAAGGTTTAACATCTTGGTTTCTGTAATTTGTGACAGTTTCAAAATGTGGTATTAAGCATTTAAGCAGCAACGTGGCACTTTGTCTATCAGTGGTAAGATGCTGGCATAAATTTTGCCTTACTCATGGTGGATTTTGTTGTGCTTGATCCTTTTGTATTTCAGTGTGTTGAGTGGAGACTGAGTGGATTAATATGCGAACTTATAAGACTGTCAAAACAGGTTAGTACATGTTTCTTCATTGCACTGATTTGGTTGAGATCTCATCTATTTTACGTGATTTTGTATAAAATTGTGTAGAGGGGATACTGAAAGGCTGAGACATCAAACTATTGACACCTCAGATGTGCCACACCAAGTTTTGCTCATGAACCAGGCAGAGAATTGGGTGAAGAAACAAGTGGAAGAAGCACAAAGATCCAGAAACTCAATGAAGTGAGTATCCCGAGTGTTCCAATTGACACAATCTAACACATCTAAAGTTTAAACTGTGCATTTGGTTCCATATACATTTTGTGCTTTGACCTTAATTTAGGTTTATGTTTGTACTTGATTAGTTTGAGGTTTAATATGCTTGACTGTTCATTTGGTTATACAACCAAGAGGTCAAGTTAAATTTTAGTATGAGGCAAATTCCCGTGTATATGTCAAAGCGTAGGAAAAATAGAGTAAGAGAGTGCAGGGAGAGGGAGCGAGAATAGTATCTCATCCTTCTCTCTCAGTATTTACAGCAAATGGGTCACATATAATTTTGCTAGAATTCCCTACTTGCTAAAAGGTCTTCTTTAAAATCTGGTATCACACAGACAAAAGAAAATGTTCATCATGTATTCATGACCCATTAGCTCAATTTGTATCTCTTCGGGCAGTGTGCCTGTTCTCTCAAATTTCTCATTTCTGTATGTGCAGGCAAACAAAGGCAAAAGATGATAAAATGAGAACAATGGCCGCTAACATTACCTTCCCATGCTCACTCTTGGAGCTGATGATATATTTTCTAAATGGCAACTTATGTTTGAGCAAGCCCGGCAAAAGCGTGATGGAGTGGTGGGAATGTCTTCTGCTGCTCAGTCTGGGATGAAGACAGAGGCCCCCTAGACAAAAATCAGGTTTAGTAATCTTCCACCTTTCAGTGTTTGATTTTTATAATACTCACTGAACTTCGTGTTCTTACTCTCCCCAGCGTTCTGTTCTGTATCTCTGTTTCTGTCTGCAGGCGCAATGAGGATATCTGGTAGAAAAATTGGCCGTACTATCTCTGTTAAGGATATGATTGCAGTCTTGAAAGGGATCCCCATCTGTCAAAATCAATTGTTCTCTATTGTCTGTTCGATAGACTAAGTGGATTGTGAAGAGGAAACACATTGCAATTTACAAACAGGCTAGTTAGGTTGTTCTCTTTCTACCCTCACTCACATTCATGATTCTAGTTACTTATCTCAATATTGTGCAGTTTCCATTTCCTTGCAAAAAATTACATTTAGTTTTTCTACATATTACCACCCTCTAACACTTAATCCATGTTCATTCTTGTGCCAAGGCATATTTCTTTTCCATCCTCTTCATTTTTGGTCTTCCAGCAATCTGTCATCACTTCTCTGCTGCGAAGAGTTCACAAGAGCAGTAGCTTCAACTATTGGAATTTTTTGTTGCTGGGATTTTGATGCGTGGAAAAAAGAAGGTACCAATCTAGCATTGGAGAAAACTGTTTCTGAATCTATGCAACAGTGAATAATTGTACATATATATATTTTTTCATCCGTATGAATAATTGTAAATATACAGCTGTTAATAACAATTCATCAAAAAACGTTAGTTGATGGAACAATTCATTTTAAATATGACTTAAAAAACCCAAAGTATCCTCTAGCTGTAGAGGGTTTATTACAGTGACCGAAACCATAGAGACTATCCCAAGTACCTTACAAGTTCAACACTGACTTTAAATAGCAATACAAGTTACTGAAAGATTTGACTTCCATGGGCTGCAAGCCGATTGAGTCTTTGAGTTTCCTCTCTATCTGCGTTTTCAGCAAACCAATTGAGTCTTTGGATTTCCTTTATCACCAACGTCCTGTAAAAGTCCAAAAATTCGCGTGGCTTGTCAAATAAAAACATTGCAGCTCCTGACACAATGCAGTTTGCCCCAGCTGCAGTCACCTCCTTGATATTACAAGGTCCCACACAACCATCCACCTGTATATCAAGTTTTGGGTACTTGTTCCTCAACTTACAAACCTTATCCAACATCTTAGGCATAAATGATTCATTGCCAAATCCATGTTCCACTGTCATGATAAGGACCATGTCGACTGGATAATCATCTTCAACCAGTGGAAAAACTTCTTCAACTGGAGTTTCAGCCTTTAGTGCAACAGCAGGCCTCATGCCCTTGGCCTTAATTTTGCAAATTAGCTGACGCCAATTATCTTTTAATGCCTCAATATGAAAAGTAAAACCTGATACCCCGGCTTTTGCAAGAGGCTCCACATAACGAAGCGGATTTGTAACCATAAGGTGGCACTCCAGATTTGCCTTGGTGCGCTTCCGCAAGCTTTCGACGACTGAAGGTCCAACAGTAAGAATATCGACAAAGTGCCCATCACTGATGTCTATGTGTAGGGTGTGAAAACCAGCTTTCATCATTCTCTCGGCTTCATAACCCAAGTTTGAATGATCAGCACTTCCCATATTCTGTGAAAGCTTCAACTCTATATACTTCTTCTTCATCTTCTTCTTTTTCTAGGGTTGGTTGGTCGGGTTGGAAGGCTTGGCCGAGGCAGACCCGAGGTAGAAATTCTTTGTCCAGATTGCCCATGAAACCCGTGGAACCCGTGAAGGTGCTGCCCAAGTCCCGCCCAAGTTATATTCCTCGGGTTCCCCGGGTTCCTCGGGTTGACCCATACTAATACTTTACAACATAAAATGGGGTTAGTTAGTAGACTATATATATATATACACGCACATATAAACCCTAATGACCTTAATTTAAGTCTTAAATTTATTTTTTATTAATGTGAAAATAACAAATTTTAGTAATTATAAGATTTGATTATTGTATTTAGCTTAAATTTCCAAATAACATATGATTATTGACAATAATATGAATTTTTTTCATATTGAATTAATAATGAGATAGATATGATTTATATATTCATTATTAGGTTTGAAGATAATGGCTAAAATTGCTTTTAATTGATAATACTACAAACCTATGGTTATGCTCTTGTTGCAACAAACCTATGGATATTTTTGGCGATCATGCGCTTCATTGTGCTAAGGACGTTGGGATTAAGTTTCGTCATGACTTAGTTCGTGACTTAGCTGCGACATACATTACAAAGCTTGTGTACACACTTGAGGAAGCGAACACAGGTATTTTATCGAGATGATAACAAGGACTTACGCCCGGTAGATATCCTTGTGCTCAATTGGGAAAACGGGCAAGATGTGTGTATGGATGTTACGGGGTCTCTCCTTTCTTGGTGATGGTGTTCGTGCCTTTTATTCAGGGCAGGCTATTTCGAAAGCAATTTCATGCAAGCGTACTAAATATCTATCGATTGTGTTGCTCATGGTTATGGTTTGGGGTGTCTTAGCTTTTACTACTTTAGGAGAGCTTAGTGAGGATTTTATTTGTTTTTTCAAGCGTCGAAAAATTGTTTAGTTAGCAATAGCCAGTTGGTAATTATTAGGGAGTTTTATTTTCCATAGGTGGGTGTTGTTATTCAGAAAGGGGTTGGAGCTCAGCTTGTTGCTCGGCTACCAACCAAAAGTTCTGTAATGTAATCACATTAAATAAATATTTACATTCAGTAAAAAAAAAAAAAAAAAATTATAAAAATAGTTTATATAATTATAATATAGTTCCTCGGGTTGGGTGAGTGCTCGGGTTAGAAATATTTGTGCCCATGCTTGCCCAAGTTTAACTCGGATTTATTAAAATTGTACCCGAGCTTGCCCAAACTTTTGAAATACATTGTCTATGCCCGCCCAACGTTCGGGTTGGGTGGGTTGACCCAACCCAAGTCCCACCCCTATCTTTTTCAATCAGGTAAGCGAGAGAGAAAAAGAAATCGAAAACAGGGTGGAATATTTTAACCTGTTTACACGGTCAAATATGAAATCTTTACTTCATAGGAAATCTTCCATTCCTTTTGGGTTCCTTAAAAAAGATTTTTTTAGGAAATCTTCTACTTGGGGAACACGCAACACAAGTAGATTCCATATACTATATGCACAAACTTGGTCTACAAGAAAACTCAAACATCTACATATAAAACCAGCACATAAATCTATTTCTCAAAAACCCTTTCCTTCTTCCCAAATCATGGCTCCCTGTACACCTCAAATTTCTGAAGCTGATATTCAGGATCCTACTCAATACTTTGAGAACAGGAATACATGGCTTGCGTCTCAGAAGGAGTCGGGGGAAAATCCATACCCTCATAAGTTCACTGTTTCAATGACTCTTGCTGAATACATCAAAAAATATGAAACACTGGGTAATGGTGAACAGCTTGAAGAGGTTGTTTCATTGGGTGGTAGGATTATGCAAAAGAGAACTTCATCTTCAAAGTTGTTGTTTTATGATTTGCATGATGAGGGTTTGAAGGTGCAACTCATTGTTGATGCACGGAATTCTGGCATGGATGAAGCTGCATTCACACGCTTCCATTCTGGTGTCAAACGTGGTGACATCGTTGGTGTTACTGGGTTTCCAGGAAAGAGCAAAAGAGGAGAATTAAGTGTTTTCCCCAAATCTTGCAGAAGAGGAGAATTAAGTGTTTTCCCCGAACCTTTCCTTGTTTTATCTCCTTGTCTCTGTATGATGCCAAGAAATAAAGCAGGTCCTGGCGGTGATAATTCGAATATTGCTAAGAAAACTGATGCATGGGTACCTGGAAGTGCTAGGAATCCAGAGTCGTACACTTTGAAGGACCAGGAAACAAGATATCGGCAGCGTTACTTGGACTTGATGTTGAATGTGGAGGTAAGACAGATATTCAGAACTCGAGGTAAGGTTGTTAAGTACATTAGGAAATTCCTGGACGATCTTGATTTCGAGGAGGTAGAAACCCCCATGATGAGCATGATTGCTGGTGGAGCAGCAGCCAGGCCATTTGTTACTCATCATAATGAACACAACAAGAATCTCTTCATGCGTGTTGCCCCTGAGCTACATCTCAAGAAGCTGGTTGTTGGTGGATTCAATCGTGTGTACGAGATAGGAAAACAATTTAGAAACGAAGGAATTGATCTGACACACAATCCAGAGTTCACTACGTGTGAGTTTTATATGGCTTATGCGGATTATAATGACTTGATGGATATCACGGAGAAGATGTTGAGTGGTATGGTAAAGGAACTAACCGGTGGCTATAAAATCAAGTACCATGCAAATGGGATGGACAAGGATCCAATAGAGATTGACTTCACTCCTCCTTTCAGAAAGATTGAGATGATAGGTGAGTTGGAGAAGATGGCTGGCATTGAGATACCCAAGGATCTGTCAAGTGACGCAACCAACAAGTATTTGCTGGATGCATGCATCAAGTTTAATGTCAAGTGCCCGCCTCCTCAAACCACATCGCGGTTGTTAGATAAGCTTGTTGGACATTTCTTGGAGGAGACATGTGTGAATCCAACCTTTATCACCGACCATCCTGAGATTATGAGCCCCCTGGCAAAGACGCATAGATCGAAGCTAGGCTTGACTGAACGTTTCGAATTGTTCATCAATAAGCATGAACTTTGCAATGCATATACGGAGTTGAATGACCCTGTGGTACAACGTGAGCGATTTGCTGAGCAACTAAAGGACCGGCAATCTGGCGATGATGAAGCAATGGCATTAGATGAAGATTTTTGCAAGGCTTTGGATTATGGATTGCCCCCCACCGCTGGTTGGGGATTGGGAATTGACCGACTCACTATGCTGCTTACTGATTCACAGAATATAAAGGAGGTAATCTTCTTTCCTGCTATGAAGCCTCAAGATGAACCTGCCCCAAAAGCTACTTAGGATCTTTGTTAAATTTGCGGAGGAGTTCTGACAGAGAACTCATCAAGAGTTTGAAGAGTACCAATACAGTGCACCAAATATTTATGTTTGATGATTTTGCAAACGCCGTATTCAAAACATTAGGCTAATCATGCCAAAATTTTTATTTCTTAAAATCTGATTAAATTGACATCTAATGTCCGCATTATCTTATCCGCTCAAATAATTTGGTAACATCAATATGGAGTTGGTGATGGACTGATGGTGGTAATCCATTTATTAACGACTTCCTGGAATTAACATTAGCTTTGTAATGCTCCCAAGGATATGGTTAACTAATCTTTATACGTATAAAATTTGCAAAACTAACAGAGAAATGACTATTCGTCGCCAATAAGTAGATTCCTATTCATTTACTTTCTTCTCCTTTCAATTCAAATTCCATTTAGGCTTAGAGGAAAGTTGTGGTGGAGAAAGATGCATCAAGATTGCTTCATGGATTTATTCTGTACTTAGTTATTTACTTCTTGTAAATCTGAGTTTCATTTAATAAATCATCTTTTTCTTTCAAAAAGATAATAATATATACGGGTTACTAATCTTACAAGTTACAATCACCATAATCATTCTTCTTTATCTTTTGCTAAAGGTCATGTTGTTAATGTATGAAAGGAGAGCAGATTCTATCCACACTTAACAGGAATCTATGAACGTAGAACAGATGAACGTCAAGGAAACTTGCTTTGATTTCCATCAATATTCTTGCTTTAGCTCTCTCTAAGCAATCTCATGTTTCTTTGTTACTAAAGAATCCAAAAAAAAAAAAAAAGAATCAAAAAATAGAGTGCAAATAGCTTTCTTCCTTCCACGAATATGCAGCGCTGTATTGAATTAACAAAAATGACTTGTAGAGTGTTATCCTGCACCACTGAAGTCCTTAACCTGCACTGCATCATTTGCATCAACTGTAACTGCAGTATCTCTGTCTTTACAAATCTTCTTCTTCGTCACTCATGCTTTTCAATACTTTATTTTCCTTTTGGCCATTATTCATGTCTTCCACTTCCTCACTCATGCTTTTCAGTATCTCTTATTCTTTCATCAACTGCCAATTCAAACACATGAAAAAATAGTTCAGCCAAAAGAAAAACTAGCATGCATAAAACGAATTACGATTTTTATAAATATACAGCGTTTACTAATTACAAGTTAAGTCCCTTTTCATGTTTATGGACACATATTATATTTGTAGGTTTTGTAAAGTTACCAGAGAGATGGAGGAAGTATAAACATTATGGTGAAAAACATGACCTAGGTAGATTTGGACACGACAAAGTTACAGTGATAGTTCCCTCCTCTGGATCAAATCTGTACACAATCCAATCATCCGATTGTGTATAGTAAACACAAACTCTAGAAAGACCTAAATCAGATGCTAAACAAGATGTTGTGGTTTCTTGTCCCAAAAATAGGACACGAGAAGATGTTGTGGTTTCTCCACGGAGTACCAACGTGTAAGCACACAACTAAGAAATATTAAGAAATATCAGAGAGAGTAAAATCTTTTCAATAATACCCATATTAATTCCTACTTAAAAGTTAAATAACCTAGTTTTGTGTTTCTAGAATACAGGGAAACTTATCAATCCCATAGTAATGTACTTGGGATGTACAAGATTGAGTATATATCCTCCATGGGGTATATTTAAAAGTTAGAGTAATTGTTTTTGTGTTGATTACCATGAGAATTAATTCTCTGGTGTGATTCCAAAGCAAGGGTAGATTAGTGAAAATTGGGGAAAAAAACTAAAACTATCATCTAATTTGGAACACCAAAGAAACCCTAAAAAAACAAGTAAAATGGAACGGAGGGAGTATATTTTACCTTTAATGCAGACTAAGCCTTCAGGGCAGGTATGTCCAGGAGGTATCCACCATTGTTAATTATTTGAGGAACAATAGCGATAGGTTTATCTCTTTTTATTTTTTCGTTGTTCGACTGTTAAGTCTCGTCTAACAAAACTTAATTATTTCTGGGAAACTACAACGATGATGATAATAATAATAATAGGAGGGTAGGGGTTGATGTCCAGATTGTTGCTAGGTTACCAATTAATCCATGTAATTTGTTTTAATATTAATTTTAATAAAAGCCTTCGAGGCATCCTTTCGATAATAATAAAAATACTAATAATACTAATAAGTTGGCATGCTGTGCAAAGAATGATGAAAATTAAATTTTTGTAATGTATGCCATCGTCTGATTACGAAAATAAAAACAATGCAGGTGGTCTAACAAGCACATCTAACAGAAAAAATAAAAGGAAAAACAAAACGGAAAATGGGTTGGCCGCTACTAAAAACTAATCACTCTCGCATATAACATAATGTCTTTGTTATTGACAATTATCATTATAACCCGGACCTCCATAAAAGAAACCATAACCATTTTTATGCTTGTCGTCAATTTTCAAACCATAGCAATTTGGATTCGTTATTTCAGACTTAACATCTTCGGGGTCTTTGGCTTCATTATTTTCATCAATTACTTGGACATGATTAAAATAACTAGATATTCCCAAACTTCCTTCTGAAGGTAAATGACCGCTACCCATTTGAGTCGTAGTATGTCGTCCTCTGGATCTCTGATTATAGATTTCCCCACCGAAATTTATTTCTTTGGCTGTTTTTGATAGTTGGGTGAAAAGAGAACTTGGATAATATCCAACGGGAATACCCTGTACTTGTACCCACCAATTTCCACTATTTATGTCCTATAAAATGATTCAATGTCAATTTTTGACAAAATTGGAAAAATAATGCAAGCAAGATATTAATTATTTCCATTTTATTACCTTGTGTATGCTAAAGGTGGCATCTTTTTGGTCTCCTTTGAAAGTTGACAACTCCGTGAAATTGCAACCGGTAGCGATATGTGAAGATGTGTGCACAAAACCTTCACATTCGAGGTTGTAGCAACCGGTCTTCTTGTAGTTATCGGTCTAACAAAAAACAAAGATTAAATGATTAAAAACAAAAATAGATGGACTTGCAAACCATCCTACAATACATTGGATTTACATCATTTTCCCTAGGGTAGGAAGTAAATAATAATTTATAATATTGAAAAGGTATAAATATGGTAAAAATATCAAATAACTTTTTGCGAAGAAATAACACTTACAGTCCACAATATAAAGAATCTGGTCTGGCTATCACCATATATGTTTGTGGACACCTAATGAAAACGAAAAATTATAATTTAATTGCTTGCAATCAAAAAACAATTTGAACTGTGGAAACATAACCTTGGATGGAAAACTTACTTCCCATCCAGCTTCAATAGTATTGTGATCATCATCCTCACCCGCCATAACCCAGATTTGAGATACACTTATCTCAAGTGGTGCCTCAACAACCGGATTCCAAAGATTTATTTTTGCTTGTGCTCCTAAAAAATTTCCATTCATCCAGATTACCGCGTACTAAAAAACATATTTTTCAAATTAGTATAACCTATATGTACTTACAAAAAAATATTAATAAAACTTTTCACAAAAATAAATAATTATAAATATACCTCATGGCCGTCCCTATTACCGTTTGAATGTATGGTATTAGGCATTTTATTATGAGAAAATTTTGAACGACCATGTTTGCGCGAGAGTATTGAACGAAACTCTTTTATATTCCTCCGTACAGGGATAGTTCCTTGTGGACATGTTCCATACTTATGCCAAGTCTGTGTAAGCTGAAGTGTTCCAAAATTATCTAATTTCATATTCTTCGGACTCATACTAGGCTTCACCTGTTTCATATACCAAAAAATACAAAACAATTCTCTTTAGAGCTTGAAATAAAAACATACAAGTAACTAAATTCTAAAAACATAAACTAGTAATTGTGAATTATTAAACCTGTATTGTATGATTGTGAAGCGAAGGGTGATTAAGAGAAGGTTGTTTGTAAATATCATAACAATCGATGATTTCATCTTCATCAACCTACACCATAAATAAGAATCAATGAATATATAAATTGAGGGAGAAATATTAAATTATTGTAAAAATAAATGTAAACTAAGTTTTACCTTAATGGATTTGATTATTGATTTATTCGCGTTATTCGAAATCGTTCTTCCATCAACTAATTCTTTTGGAATTAACACCACAAAAACAAATATTGCTAGAACGAGTGACAAACAGATTGAGGTCATGTATTTCGACATTATTAGTCTAATACTTGTAGAGAAAACCAATAGAAAACCACCAATACTACTGCCGGATAGAAGACACGGGAGGTGGAAAAGATTAATTTATATGTACATATAATTATTTTCCTTTTTAAGATCAGTAAAATTGTTTACCTAAACACGGCTAAAATTCCTTTAAAATCATCGTTACATTCCTGATATTGTACGTAGGTGCTTTTTTTTTCTTTTCATACCATACATACAATGCAATAAAATTCCATGACAATTATCAAATTTTCTTTGTGGTTGATTCATTGGCAACTTATGCCAAATTTAGAGAAAGCGCCAAAGGAATTTCGTAATGACCAAGCTATCCGGAGGTGTATACAAGCCTACTAGGTGTGCACCTCCAGACTCCATCTATAGTCGCATACCGAATACTACCAAAACTGTTGATAAAAAAAAATGCTACCAAAACTCGCGCGTCCCAATGGGTGAGAAGGAAAGGAAAATGGAGATCCATGACCAAGGTTTGTCTGACTAACCTAATTATCAATGCATTAAAATTTCTTTGCAGGTGTGAGTTAGTGTGTTTGTTCCTTTCCTATGTTTATTTTGATTTTTGTTTTCTTATTTTTTTTAGTTAATCACTATTTTTTTAGTTTTGCACAGGTGAGAGCTTATTACAAACTAATAGATATTATGGTTTGGTCTTTTTCTCTGTTTTGGTTTTTGCTTTGGTAGACTAGTTTCTCTTAGTTGATCCCGCTTTCTTCTTATTGTATTTTTTTTTGAAAAAGGGGATTAAAATTGATAACTTGATGTCGAGGTGGCATAAAAATACAGAGGAACAGACGAAAAAAGAAAAGAGTTTACAAGACTAAACTAAACAAGCATCTCAGAAAAGCCATAGACAAGAATTACAAACTACTGACATCCCAATCGCTTCGGATAAAGCTTTTCCTCCCAACGAGCCACCAGGTCGTCAAAGTATAATCCACCACACGTTGGAAGTCCCCATTGATATAAGAGAGACTTAACCGCAATAATTGTGTCGGCTTCATTTTGGTTTTTATTATGGAAGAATCGTCTATTGCTCTCCATCCATACTGCCCACCAAATAACATGCGGAAGACAATTCCAGATAAAGTTGTGCATATCATTAGGCAACTTTCTTGACCAACCATCAAAATGATGGAATCTGTTATTTTTCTGAAATCGAAAGCAAGTAATGAAATGGATCAAACCTCGGAAAAGAATGGGCTTCAGAAAATGTCCGTTTTGATGTGTCAGTGACCCAAGTGATCAGCTACCATATTAGATTAGATACATCATTGCTACATTGCCTGTGTTGCATAATGCCATAATCTACGTAATTATTTTGATCTACATGATAAAGAATTTACATTCTTTAATATATGGACCAACAGGTGTGAGAAGAGAACTTGAAAACATAGGTCTGCATCTCTACCCATATGAATTCCCCATCGCATATGATTCACATCAAACATAGGTAAAAAAAAACTCTAATTGCTTGCAAGTGCTGGGATCAAACTCGTAAATTAAACATAAAAACATATATTGGTATGCTTTATGAATGTTGCACTGCGAAGGATAAAATAGTAGTATTAAAGATTACCAAACTCA